>CM070559.1:39952995-40393417 GCA_036346405.1 Phyllostachys edulis
TCAAATTCTGCTTATAAGAACATGAAAACGGCCACACAACATTGTGGACAGAACTGATCTACTATTATCAGGAATTCAATCTAATAAACCTAATCGAAATCACATCTAATCTGAAGCAAACAGCGGGGGGAATCCATTGTTACCCTTGTAGAACCTCAGGAAGACGCTGAATATTCCCCACGAAGAAGATCTCCTCTTCTCCTCCTTCCTTCCTCTTCCTTATGGCCGGCCAATCTGTAGTGGAAACACCGGAGATAGCAGCGACGGCCAAAGGCGTGGCTACTGCAGCAACGTGGGTAGTGTAGCAGGGGGCGGTGACACTATAGCAGGATGGAAATACTGTAGCAGACTAGGGTTTGTGGCTTGATCCCCCCTTCCTTGCCTTCAAGTGGGCTACCAGCCTTCCATGGACCATTTGCCTCTAAGGCCGGCTCTTTCCCCCGCGACTATGGGTTGGCGGCCCAAAACTCTCTCAAAAATCTGAATTTTGAACTTATTTTCATCTCTAAACTTTGTTGCATTTGATATTGAATAAATTTCCCTCTCCTGAATAATATTCTTTCTAATTGGAATTTGAGGTATTACAGGATGTGACCCCTGTTGTTGATATATTGATAAGGTTAACGTATTTACTTAAATTGCAAATTAAGGTTTCAATTACTAAATTATTTTATAATTCCTTATTAAACTTGCCCTTGTATGACATTAGCTCCCTGATCATTTCTAATTAACCTCCAAATGCCCATAATAATAATAATAATAATTATTATTATTATTATTATTATTATTATTAGGGACTAGGACCCACTGTCATTGAGACCATTTAATTTAACTCCCTAGGTTAAATACTATCAGCACTTACTTATTTTTAATTAACCTTTAACTATTCTAGATTAGTTACTAAATTAGATGGGTCCACATGTCATACGTTCATATTTTAACATAACTTCCTAACCGAAATCACTCTTTAAGTTAAATGTCATTAACATACTAATCATCTAATTCGCCCTTTTATTTAAATGCTAATTGCACACTTACTATATTAATTAATGTTTAACTTCCTAAATTAATTCCCTTAATTTAATCCATAGTTAGCCTAATTTAATCCCTAGTTAGCCTACTGTTAATTGAAATATTTAACTAAATTATTACTTTAGTTAAATGCTATTTGATGTGTTCATAATTTACAGGTGGGTCCTGCTAATTAATTCGATATTTTATATGTGCATAATTATATTTTTACTTGGGACACAAAATTATATTTTTGGTAGACCTCTAACGAAATCTGTAAATTATAACTAATAGCAAACGCTGTGATGCAATTGCCGAACAATAAATGCCTAGGGCCGGATGGTTTTACCAATAAATTCTATAAAAAAAAAATTCAAAACGACCCTGAAACCGGACCTGTTACAGTTATTTAAAGAGTTTTGGACAACACATCTTGATCTTGCAAGAGTAAACATATCGTACATTACGCTGATCCCAAAAAGAGAGACACCGACGGACATTAAAGACTTCAGGCCAATCTCGTTCTTACACAGCATACCAAAACAGATTAATAAAGTTTTGGCTTTAAGACTAAAGCCGAAAATTTCTGGCCTAATAGATCAAATGTAGTCAGGCTTTATTACCAACAGGTCAATAGCAGAAAACTTCATATTAGCATCTGAATTGGTTTAGTCTGCTCTAAGGAGGAAAAAACCAATGATAATTCTTAAACTGGACCACAAAGCATTTGACACAATCAATTGGGAATGTCTTCTTTACGTCCTACAACACAGAGGCTTTGATGGCAGATGGACCAAATGGATTCGCAGCATCCTATCAACCAGCAAAGCGCACATACTCATCAATGGTATAGTAGGTGAACAGCTTCAATACCAGCGAGGTGTGTGCCAAGGAGACCCCGTATCTCCATATCTTTTCATTCTAGTACTTGATGTTCTACAAAGATTAATAAAGCAGGCAACGAACAATGGTATAATCTCACACCCGCTGGACATACAAGGATATTAGTCAATCTTACAGTACGCAGATGACACACTCATATTATTGAAAGGTACAGTGCAACAAGTGACGGTTTTAAAGGAAATCCTAGACACTTTCTCTTGTTTCTCAGGATTAAAGATCAATTATCATAAGAGCACACTCATACCAATTCACATGTCAATTGAAGATACAAATATGGCAGCTGCCACCTTACAATGTCCAATCAGCTCCCTATCTTGTAAATATCTAGGACTGCCTCTCTCTACGAACATAATTCCTCACAGTCTGCTACAACCAATAATAGACAAAGTGGATAAGAGACTGGCTGGCTGCATCCCAACCCTCCTGTCTTGGGGGGGGAAGAGTGACAATGATCAACGCTGTGCTCTCAGCTATACCAACATACTACATGAGCTGCCTCAAATGGTCAGACCATAGCATTGACACAATTGACAAAATCCGGAGGGCTTTCCTTTGGTGCGGAAACAGAGAAATGCATGAAGGCCACTGTCTTGTTGCCTGGACGACTATCATTTTGCTGAAAGAATAGGGGGGGGGGGCTAGGACTAAGAGACCTCAGACTTCACAACCAAACTTTGCTCATGAAATTTACGGCTAAACTATTGTCTAATCATCCCGATCCTTGCTTCCAATGGATAAGAATGTGTTATGTCCAGAATATCATACCGACACAACCGTGCCCTAGAGACACAGCTGTCTGGAAAACAATATCGGCAGTAATACGGGTAACGGTTCAATTGACAAAAGTGATCATTGGTAATGGAGCAAATACAATGTTTTGGAAGGATAAC
Source organism: Phyllostachys edulis (assembly GCA_036346405.1). Lineage (NCBI taxonomy): Eukaryota > Viridiplantae > Streptophyta > Magnoliopsida > Poales > Poaceae > Phyllostachys > Phyllostachys edulis. The sequence goes on from CM070559.1 coordinate 39,955,800, forward strand.
TAGACGACAATGGGATGATTTCAGCTCAGTTTACCCACCCTATTCACTTTTGCAACTCAACCAAACTGCTCAGTCTGATCGCAATTTCAAGAGAACAATTGGACGATATCACTGCAACCAGTCCTTTCACAACAAGCTGCTTTAGAATATCAAATACTACGAGCTTTTCTGTCCACCCAACAACTGCAATTGGATATTTTGGATCAGAGGGTAGCCCTATCAACCATGGCTGCGCCGACTACATCGACTTTTTACAAAACCTTATCATTTCATGGCTTAAAATGGCCAGCAATGGACTACACTTGGAATCAATCAATACCACACAGTTGTAGAGTCTTCTTATGGATAGCTTTTCGAGGTCGTCTAAACACCAGAGACAACATGACAGTTAAACATTGGACACAAGACCGCATTATGACATCCGCCTATATGTGAAATGATTGATCACATTATCTTCTGTTGCCGGTTTGCGAGCGGTCTCGGAGAAAATTAGGTCTTATAGAAGAAGCAAACTCAACTCAGAACATACTACAATTTCTGGAAAATGTTATGATAAAGGATAAAACTTTCAATAAAATTTGGCCAATCTGTTTTGCGGCCTACGTGCATACATTATGGATTCTGAGAAATATATAATCTGGTCTTTTAGCAATCTGAGGACAATGTGACGATTCTACTCAAGAAGATTCAAAGCTTGATCACTCTTTGGATGCATCGGGCTAAACCCAAGTATCAAAATGACATGCGCAAGTGGTGCCACCTCTTTTTGTAACTCTTTTCGTTCAGTTTTATTTTCGTTTCTTTCTTTCATTTCATTTCATCTCTTTCTTTTGTAAACTCTTGTTTGACAACCATTGCAATATAATGGTCATAAAGTAGAGATTTCTCTACCTTCTTACGTCAAAAAAAAAAACTTGTTTGATCCGATTTGAAAGTTTTTGAAAGGCGATTTCGAGTGAAAGTTGTTTTATTCAGGTTAAAGTTGTCCGGTTCGAGTTGAAAGCTTTCAAAATTAATTTGGAACGAGGGAAATACTAGGATTAAGCCTAAATGGCAATGCACGCAAATCTTGAGACAGCCAAACGGTGGCTTTTGCTATGGCCATCACCAGCCAAATCATAGTGCTCATGCATCAACCACATTAATTGAATTGCCTATCGATTCGATATTGGCTTTACAATCTCCTAGAAAAATAAAGTTACCATTAGAATCAAGAATAGCAATAGTTTAGCCTTCTCTGCATCCGCATGCATCACCATTCACCTCCCCCTCCGATCAGCCTCCAGCTCACCTTGTCCCAAAAAACGCGCAACCTATATCCATGCACCTGGAGATTTTAAAAAAAAATCAAAAGATTTGGCCTGTCAGTTACATAGTTTTTGCCTCATTTAACGTCTTTTTTAAGTGAAATAGATAGCCTCCAAAAATAAAATAGCAAAAATAGCACTCCTGTCACGAAAATGTCGTGACAAGGGGCTTGCCGTTAACCTAGACTGTGCAGTTCGCCGGCTCACAGCACCTGCTGCGAACTAGATTAACGGCAAGTGACCTGTCTACTGCGCTTTGGATCAGCGGCAGGCCTACTGCGTGATGTTTTAGCATGATAGAATGCTATTTTTGCACGAGACTATTGTTACTATTTCACTTTAAAAGTATGTTAAATGAGCCCAAAAAAAATCGACAAAAACAGTCCCTAGACGCAGCGCAACGGGACAAAAAAAAAGACATCTTGGCTCACCGAGCGCGCGCTGACCTTTCTTGGACGGAGACAAAGGGCGTCCCGCGCGGTGGGCGTGGCTGCGGCGACATCGGGATTGGCGCCGGCGTTAGGCCGTTGCGGTGGCGCCTGGACGGCGTGCGAGGTTTGTCTGATGGCGTTGTCAGCGCACCTGGCCTTAATTACGAAGGATGGAGCTGGAGTTTTGTGTCATGCGTGTCGTTTATATTTGGTAAGTAAACGCGTGGGGAGTAGAGCCGAGACTTGGATCGGACTTTTTTTGGATTGAATCGAAGCTCGGTTAGCACAGCATGGTCTAAGCATGTCGGGCGGGTTGGACCTGAGAATGCGGTCCGTTTAACGGTACGACATGGCACAGCTATTTGGGCTGTGCTTGGGCCGGCACGGTACGAAAAAGTCCAATCCTCCAATCCCTCCCCTGACCTGGCTCAATCCTATCTCTCCCTGGCCTGATAGCCTGGTCCAATCCCGTTCCCCCCCCCTAACCCTAACCCCTATCCCGGCTAATCCATATCCCCAATCCCACACACCGCCTCCAGCCCTCCACTCTCAGTTCCTCCCCTCCCCAAGCACCGCTTTCCTCCCTTCCTCTTCGGCTCTCTCCTCCCCACGCGCCGCCTTCCTCCCTCTCCGGCTCTCCTTTGGTCGAGAGGAATGAAGATGGCGGTTGTCGTCACTATCGCCGCCTCAGCTGTCTATAGTTATTTTGGGCTAGGCTTGGACTGGCACGGCATAACCTCGGCACGACAGGCTTTGGACCGTGCCTGGACCTGACCGGAGACGAGGTGGGCCGACACGGCAGACGAGGTGATCGGGCCGAACCAGCACGGCACTACGCAACTCAAAGCACGATGAGTCTGGGTCGTGCCACGGCCCAGTGCCCAGCTCTAGTGGGGAGTAGCAACGGTGGGCGTCGGATTGGTGCGGGATTCTATGCTTGCATCGTCGAGACCGGCAGACGAACCACCGATAAAATTGACTGTTTTACACCGAAAAAACAGTATGATGTTATATAAACGGATCCAAAAAGAAAATTAGAATTACAATCAAGAACTGAAATACTTTAGCCTTCTGCGTCCGCATGGATCATCACCTACCCCTTGTGATCAGCCTCCACCGGTTCATCCCGCTCGCCGTGTCTCACAAAACGCGCAGGCCATGAAGAAAACAAAAAATGTATATCAAAAGATTTGGCCCGTCAGTCGATGCGACCATGCAGGCAAAAACAATCCCCTCGCAAGTCGCAGCGCAACAGGACAAAAAAACATCTCGGCTGATGCGGGCACGCACTAGCCTTTCTTGGACGGAAACGGCGGGCGTCCTGCTCGGTGGGTTTGGCTGTGGCAACATCCGGATCGGCGCCGGCGTCAGGCGTTGCGGCGGCGCCTGGACGGTGTGCCACGCGAAGTACCTAGCGACGGCGGCTGAGAGGAATACGAGGACCTTGCGGAGCGGACACACTGCCCGTCCGCGAGGTTTGCCCGACGGTGTTGTCGGCGCATCTGGCTTTAATTACGACGGATGGGATGGAATAATACGTCGTGCATGAAGTTTATACTTTACAGTGTATTTGGGAAGTAAGGGCTTGTTTGGTTGATGATCTGGATTTCATGTTTAGAAAAAAGTAGTGTCTGGAGGTAGCATGAAAACTAGATGATTTTTGTCTAGTCAGGCAAATCTAAAGATGAGTTGTTTGGTTAGAAACATGTGCCTGGAATTGGTGAATGAAAAATAAACTGTTGGATCAAAGCAATGAACAGTGGATGGAGTAGCTGCCTCCCAAGCACCACTCCCAGGCGCTGGATTTGGACGACTGGGACCTGGCCTGGCATCCGACACAGGCACCACTCCAAGCAACAAGCCGGCAACGAGCAGGGAGATGCCCGGCCAGGCAGATCGCTACCAGGTAGCGATCCAAGTAGACCCTAAAAGCGTGGGGAGGAGCAACGGTGGGCGTCGGATTGATATGGATTATGGAGAACGATAAGACACGACGTACGACGCAAAAAAAAAAAAATCGGATGCTTTGCGCCAGCTATGCCACACTTTGCCTGCCATCCAATCCCTTCCTACTACCTTTTTTTTTGCTACTTTTGCTACAAAACACCCCGCGAACCAGCTCCCTTCTCGTCAAATTCGTCATTATTACAACACCAGAAACCAAGAAGAAGAGAGAAAATCAATCAATCCCTTCTCTCTCAAGACTCTCTCTAAGCACCTCCCGCGACCATGTTCATGCGCCCGCCACCACTATCGCCTCCCCAAAGATCGCCTGCGCCACCGGTAGAGAGTCTCTTCTCCGACGTCGGCGACGCCAGCCCCCGACTCACTCACGCTCACCCCCAATCCCGACATTGCCTCCGGCGGCTGCGCCTCATCATCCGCTATAGGGACCACAAGCTTCACCCAGCTCATGGCCGGCGTTGTCGATGGCGTGCGCTTCCCCAAGCCCCTTTGGCCTTCGGATACGATTTTGTTGCAAGCAATCTTAATTTGTTGGAACAGTTTGCTCGAAATGTTACATGGGGTGTTTTTATTGTTATGGTGTTGTTGCCACAAATGTTACCGCAAGAAGTATTTTTGTTGTGGCTTATTTTCTCTGTTGTCGTATGATCCACCCTGGTTTGTTGCAACACTTTCAAAAATATTGCAACAATTATTTTCAGATGTTGTCATTACTATTTTAAAATGTTGCAACGTTGTAACATCAAAATTTATTTGATCGAGATATTTGAACTAGTTTTAAAGCACGGCTAGGTTCTACACTGATAGTTTCATGCAATTTTCGGTGAGAATACGATTTTTCCAATAATTTTTCTTGGTATTGTATTATTATTTATGTATTTTGTTGCACAAATAAATTAAAATTGTTACACACATTATATACAAACTAGCAGGGTGACCCGCGCATTTGCACTGCTAGATTTGTTTTAAAGTTTATAGCGACAAATGATATAACTTAGATGTTTCATAATATATTTACGTATCTTGTAGCTATTTATATTTTTAATATATCATAAATATTAGAAAATGACAATAGAAGTTTGAAGGAAAATACAACTTGAGTAATGTAATTGAAGTATGAGCTTTCATGGAAGAAAATCATGAGTATAATAAGTTAACCACTCTCCATTATGTAAACATCATATAGATGCATGTCCTTAACTCTTTTCCAAAATGTTTGCATGCACATATACCTCTGTTAAATTCAAGTAATACATTGATTATATGTGCAACAAAATTATCTTATTAGTTTACATGATATTATAGTACTTTGCCCACATATACACCGATCCACCATGGACGACCTACCTTGAACTTATCTTCCCTTTTGTCGGTTGCCCTATCAGACCGTGTTTCTTCTATCTCTTCTCCTCACCACAATTTTTCTGCTTCAACCTCCAAGAGCAAGCTCAATTCTCGATCAATATCTCTCAGCTGCTACCACTTCTAATGCAATACTCTACCACATAGTTATCTTCTACTTCTCTCCAATTATCGTTTAATGATGACCGTTGTGACATCTACACGTATATACATGCAAATATTGTCGATCCCTGCCGGGACACCCGTCACGCTCTCTCCAGTGGCCCCAAGCCTATTCCTTACCGTTTACGGTATCTCTACTCTGAGCTCTTTGATCCTTTGTTTCTGTACGCCCATGCTTCTATTCATAGGATGCATGCATATATGTACACATGCATGATGTTATACATACTCGATGTCTTCTTCTCTTGTGTCGGTCGCTCCTCTTTTTCGACATTGTCCAACTCAACGATGTGGCTTCCTCACTAACTGCGACAACCTCCCATCTTCACTGATGTCGGTATGCCTGTCTTAGTCGTTGTCTAACGATAGGGAGAATCTTCTCGCCATCGCCGGTGACGCCATGTCACTCACCAACGATGGCATGCTCTTAACTATCCGATGATCACATATCATCGATAGCTCGTTTTTAATCCAAAGCTTCATATCTCTACTATGTCTTCCCCATTATCGAGTTCCTTTGGCCATTGACTTCTTTAACAACGCCTATGCATACCATTCGTCGTCACAACACTTGGCTCCTTTGACTTCGGTCTTTCTCTTCAACGGATCCAGCGAGTAGCACGACATTATCCTTGTTGAACAGCTAAGGTGAGCAGCATGGAATTGCTCTCATCTTCGTCGCCGCTACCTCGGCTATTCGCTTCCTTGTGGATCAATATCTTCTGGTAGGACAAATTGACGCAATTGCACTCTTTCGTGGTCTCCTCCGACACCATTTACGATATCATCATTATAATTTATATTTAATTTATTCAAAATTTTAGTTATTAAGATATTTTACTTTGAAATTCGTATGGAAATCAAATAGCAAATTTTCTTTTATTTGTTGTCCCTAATTTCAGAACGAACCATCGTACGGCGCACGATGGGCTAGCGTACGGGCGAGCGCTGGCTGCTCCTGGGATTCTACGCTGGCATAGTCGAGACCGGCAGGCGAGAACAACCAACAGACGCGCAACATCCGAACTGTTGTTCGCGGAAACGGACGGTGGGGACACCGGAAGACCCCGAATAATATTTTATTTTTACTATTGAAAGTAAAAAGTAGAAATTCACCAAAAAAAGTTAAGTAGGTGCACCAGAATTTACAAATTTAGAGTAGTCTGGAGCACAACATTTGCAAAAGTTCCACAGCTAGCTGTTCAATTTCCACAGAAATCAAGAGAAATTCCCGTGTTCCTGGACGTACGGAAGAGAACGGCGCATGAAAGTTACTCCACGCCTGGACGCCCAGTGTACCATGCCGGCTCGATGTGTAAAAGCTCCTTTTTGCACTACCGTTTCAGAGGTCCAGACAAGCTCGTAGCAAAAGTAGGGATTATGGAACGGCTAACGGAAAAAACCAACAGCTAATCAGGAGTTTATTATGCAAAATAAGGTGCTTTATTGAGCTGAAACCGAATGCCGGCTTCAGAAAAGGGGTTCTTGCAGTGAAACGGCGAGATCGCATCTTCGCCTTTTCATGCTGCTGCTAGACAGTGGTCCGTTTTGGTAACGCGCTGATCACGATCAGTGACTATCACTGCTGAAACAAAATTGATTGGAATATCACATTTGATAACCATATCTGATTAATATTATAGCAAAGGATTTTCCATTATTTCAAGTACCTTCCCTGAATAAATGTTAAACATTTCAGAAACTAATCCTCTATGATATAATGATATCAGCGGGGTAGGTTTACAAAAGAGTTCCCCGCTAGAAGCTATAGCCAAGTTCAGTAACCTGATGTCTCGACTCCTGAACTGGACCACTGAATGGTTAGGAGGATGTAGCATCATTCTGACGCCGAACTATCGACTATCCATCTGCTCCAGTATGTTCCCATCTATCCCGACAATTTTGACCAACGAGTTTGAGTGGCCCTTCAGGAAAACATCCGTGATCTGCAATGAAATGATTCAGAGACCAAGTACGGTTCCATAAAAAAGAAGTCTGAAACAGCTGATGCAATCATGACTCGTGTCCTGACACTTATCAACTATGAATTGTGCAAGCTGAAAGATAACGATGTTCCTCCTCTACAAAGCTGCTTTCAGAAGGAGAAAATGGACCAAGAAATAAGGAATAGTGCCTTTATATTAACATAGTACTGCTTGGTATGTGCTACCAAAATCACCATACCTGTGTACACCCAAATAGCTTGAGGATTCTCAAAGATGAGCAGCTGTCAACAATCAACCCCAAAGCTTCATTGGTCAGATCACGACAGAAGGAAAGATCCAGAACCTCCAAGCGTACGGAACACATCCGAGCAATCGCACGTGCTGTAAGGTTTCCAGCCTAAAGTAAATACAGTAAATTAGACATATAAATTTATAACGTGCATAAAAATTGGTCATATGTGAATCAGCTGAAAAGCATCACAAAATACAGTCAAAGAAAGCAGAAGGAAACACCAACCCGTGATACAGGTTTAACGTGAAACCAAAGGCATAGGAAACGAGGGATAATCAGCATTCAAGAATAAATTAGAATTTAGAAAAATGATTCGCTAGCTAGGGGAATTATACATTAGCAGTCAACATCAGTGGTGTGGTTATTCTGCATAGCAATTCAGCTAGACTACACATTTCAACAAACAAAATTCAGGGAAGCAAGTAACAACAAACAACATATCCAAGTTTATAGGGACGACCCGACTTGACTCCTAAGAAATAATCTATAAGGAAGCTTATCTCTAACAATCCAATCTAACAATAACTTGTCTAACTAATAGATAATACCAAACACCTAATAGACAGATTCCTAAATAATAAATCTTTCCTAATAATTGCGGACGGTTACTGTTCATACGTGAACAGTAACGCATGAACAGTAATGTCGGCCCATGACAACTACCCCTCTCCTTTCGCGACAGCTCGTCCTCGAGCTGTGGTGGCGGCCATAGCTGAAGCCCTAGGAGACCCCATACTGATGAGAGGTTGTGATGGCTACATGACTCTTTGGAGATCATTGCCTCCACGCGTGGTTGCGGCAAACTCACTAGTCGCTATGTCAGGCATGACAGCAACCCAGGCAGTGCCGCGGCGGGCTCCGATGCCACTGCGATCATCTTCTCTACGTCGGCCAGAGGTAGCGTTGCCACCGCCTGCTGAAGCAACGTTGTAGCTGCTGGAAATAGCGTAGCCACCGCCTCTTGGTGCGCCGCCGCAGTTGCTGGAGGTAGCTCCACCACCGCCGTGGAAGGCGTCACCACCTCTGCAGAAGGCATCGCTGTCACCGTGGGAGGCTTCGCTGTCGTCGCCACAATCATCTTCTCCAAAGTGGCATACATGTCAAGGAAGATGGCCGCCATCTTGTCGTTGTCGTTGGTACTCATAGCCATCTTGTTGGTGTTAGCCTTTATCATAGCCAATGACTCGACGATAGGTCTGATGGTTTGATCTGTCGCCATAACCATGATAGCAGATATCGTGGGAAGGGATCGATTGCTCTGATACCAAATGTAATGATCTTAGATCATTACGGGGTAAACACCGCCAGGATGAAGGCCGGATGACGTCAGCTTTGTGGAATGAGAGATTATACCATAGACTGGGATAGAACCTTAGGATGGAGACTAGATTAATTCATCTTTCTTGCTTCCTTGATAATGGATATATACTATCCCTTTTATAGGGACGACCCGACTTGACTCCTAAGAAATAATCTATAAGGAAACTTATCTCTAACAATCCAATCTAATAATAACTTGCCTAACTAATAGATAATACCAAATACCTAATAGATAGATTCCTAAATAATAAATCTTTCCTGATAATTGCGGGCGGGTGAACAGTAACACGTGAACAGTAATATCGGCCCATGACAACTCTGATACCAAATGTAATGATCTTAGATCATTACAGGGTAAACACCGCCAGGAAGAAGGCCGGACGGCGTCGACTTTGTGGAATGAGAGATTAGACCATAGATTGGGATGGAACCTTATGATGGAGACTAGATTAATTCATCTTTCTTGCTTCCTTGATAATGGATACATGCTATCCCTTTTATAGGGACGACCCGACTTAACTCCTAAGAAATAATCTGTAAAGAAACTTATCTCTAACAATCCAATCTAACAATAACTTGCCTAACTAATAGATAATACCAAACACCTAATAGACAGATTCCTAAATAATAAATCTTTCCTAATAATTGTGGGCGGTTAGTAACACATAAACAGTAATGTCGGCCCATGGCATCATAGGTTTTGCCAAGTAGTAAAATTGATTGTTTAAATAGATATCCTACATTCCTACCAACACACCTCACAGACTAAGACAGCGCTTTCAGAAGGTATCCTAAAGATCATAGGTTTTGCTAAGAACTAAGAAGTGAAAATGACTATCTAGACAGCACTTTCAGAAGGTATCCTAAAGATCATAGGTTTTGCTAAGAAGTGAAAATAACTATCTAAATAGATATCCTACATTCCTACCAACACATCTCGCAGACTAAGTGCCTTCAAAAGGTATCCTAAAGATCATAGGTTTTGCTAACAGTCCGAAATATCGTAGTTAAATGACCTTTGCAGACAATATTTGAACATTTGGACTCTGCTTTAAAGAATGTCATTATTCCAGGCTTCCTGGTAAGAAAATTTTCAGTTAACTTATAAGTACATCAGGTTGATTCTCACTGACTAACTAGAATATCACCGGATAAGTTTTGAAGTTGGGGGTAAAACATTTCCAATCATGTAAGTTGTAGCAATATCCTGATGCATGTCAAGTTACCAGTACCCACAAAGATTAGAAAAAACAAATGGTGAATTCTAAATAAAATATCTGTTTCTTCCATCCAGTATACCTAAGGCTATGAAACTTATTTAATACAGTTCTAGTCTTCTAGATTTGTAATACATTTCTAACAAACCCCAATGTCTTCTTTGTGTAAATCTACAGCTGGTTAATACTCTCCTTTGCCCCAACTAATCAAGTTTCGCTAAAGTTTGAAGATAATATATGTTGCTCGCAAGTCTCAATAAAATTAAATTTTTGATATTTTCATCTACTCCCAGAATCCAATTTGAATAAATATAGATGAGGTAGATGCAATGTCCTTCCCTCCCATGCAGGTCAAGAGTGACCCCTGTCACCACCTCCTCTCATCTTGCACAGTAAACGCTCCACACCAAACAACAAACAGTACTCAGATGTGAAGCCTTCCCAAAATTTGCTCACTGTCAGTAATTGGATAAATATTGTAATTTGTATCACATGTTCATATCATATCAAGCCTGTTACACATCAGCATTAGTGCTGCCTAGGTTACAATAAAAAAATCGATGGCTGCCCTCAAAATCAGTCTGTCAATAGCATTTCACCACACATGTACGTTTACAAGGAGCTCATTACATGCGGTACAGAGTGCAGACTTTATGTACTGTCTGTTGCTTAAAAAAAAGACCTCCCAAAAAAAAACTATTGTGTCCATTTCAAACAGGAACAAAAGATTGAACCCAAGAATAAGGTTTCACATCAATGACAAACACACATCCAAGCAGACAAAAAGGAAGAATGGACAGACAGTACCTTCTCAACATTGTTCAGGCTTAACTCAGTTAGACATCCTCCAGATACTTCCAAAAATTGAGACACAGCTTCATCACTGCAATATTGATCAAGTTGACTATAGCATCAGGAAAAATTTTGCACAGCCACATGACACAGAAGATCATGTGCAGATCAATACAAAAGAAGAGTACTATTAACAAGGAATCGTCCTAAAATGAAATAAATAGGTCCCCAATACTCACCAGTGGCCTGTGCTGACATGTTAGGTTGAGATAGCAAATACCTCTGGAATGGTCAGACATGTGGATATCACATGATCCTACCATAGTATGTTGTACACATTACTAAGCAGAGATCCATTCCTGATGGTTTCGATTTCCAGGACCCCTTTGGGAGACTGGAAAGTGGAAACCAGTCATCCTAGTGGATCCAGTGGTGCGTTTTGCTTTTCTTCTCATTGTATTTTATAATTTTTTGGGTTACCTCAATCCTAAAATAAATAGTAGTAGCTTAATTCTACCAGAATAGAACATAATGCCCCCAAAACCGGCTGGTTACACAAATCCCATATCCCGCCAGAATTTCGAGTAAATTGTTTACAACAGGGCAAAGAATCCTGACACAACTAGTGTTAAGACTTAAGAGTCATGAAGGATAAGTCAGGCAGAAAAGCATATCAGCACTTGTACGTTGCACAAACATCCTAGTGGGGAAGTGCGGGCAGAAGCACCCCGACAGCCATGGCTTGGGTCCTGGGCAATGCAGGAAATTGCGGGATTTGTTTCCCCGAGCAAAAAAATCAGGATATGTTCCCGAACGCAGAAAGAAAAAAAACTTCTGTGGCCTTCTTTATTGGCTTATAGTCGGGGCCGTGAGAAAAATCACCCTAGGTCGAAAACGAAAGCTTACTGAAAAAGATGAGCAGAATGGCAGCTGAAAAGGAAAAACTAATCTACTCAACAAATATTTGAAAGCCTTGAAGATACCCATTGACAAAATTCAGAAAATATCAACCTGAATGTGATCCTGCTAAAGAATAAGATGCTTGAAACAGCAAAAAGGGGGAATACCTGAATGTGTTTCTTTGAAGCTTTAATTTCTTTATAAACCGACAACCATTCCGAAGATGTCTCATTGCTGAGTCACGCAACCTGTTCAAGTTACGAAGGTCTAGAGAAGACAATTGTAGGCAGTTCCCTCCAATAGTCTTAATGGAAGATGATGTCAGTTTCCTGCATTTGAACAGCACAAAAATAGGAAGTCAGAAATGCACCCTCATATCCCTTCTTTATATCTGCATAAACATGTCATAGTTGACTTAAAAGACATGATTCATCATATTATTAGTCAGTGGGCACATTTATGGTAGCAGACGATTGTAAAGAATGTGGTTGGTTAGCATATAGGGACTAATAAGAGCCTCTTAACAATATCCTCTTAAATATGAAGATTAAAGAACACGGGCCAGTAACTACAATCGAATGAAGATTCAAGGGGGTCAAAGTTAGAAGAACAAGATTTTCGAAAAGTAAGGTATCAATGCCATTAGCAGCATTGAAATACCATGTTACAGTTTCATCTTCAGTCTCAACTCCCAACATATAAAAAGACACAAATCTGTATTTAAAATGCTAGGGGGCATATCATCTCACTAGAAGGTTACAGATGCGTAAGTATGCATTTTTCTCAAGCCCCTTGACTGATGGACGACTGATGTTGCAAATAACACAGGGAAGCCAGCTATCATGTATTGATCATTAAGGTAGAAAATAGGCTTATTAACCAATTTTGCTTTATCGAAGGCCTTCTAGTTAAGTTAGAACCAGTGGCTTCAGCTCAGGAATTATATTTTGTATGGACAAATTGTTCGAGGACCTAAGTTAAAAGACACAAGTCCTAGGCTCCTAGGCGAATGGTGTGATTCGAACCATGCAGTTGTCACATGCAAATTGTAATGTGCTAAGAAAACTATAGTGATGATAATACAATAAAGAAAATATTGCCTATAAGTGGAAAACTGTGAAAACTTACAGGCAACCAGCAAAAGCTAACTCCCTCAAATTTGAACCATGTACAAGAATGAGCTCATTCACAAACTTGTCACAGACGGATTGTACACCAGACATCGACAAAACCTCTAGATGTTTAATCTTCTGTAGAGCAGGAAGAATCATCATGGCCTCCACATTTAGACAATCATCAATATATAGTTCTCTCAGAATTGAATGTAACTTGTTTGCAAGATTCTCGATTCCAGTTGAAGTGAGAAGAGAGCACTCGCACAAATTTAGCGAACTCAGAGAAGGTGCCGCAGAGATAATTGTGTCTAAGCCGTTATCAGAAAGACGGTAATTTCCCTTCAAAGATATTTTAGTCAATAATGGCATGCAGTTAGGAGCCTTTGCTAAGGTAGCATGCAATATGTAGTCAGGCATGCATCGCCCAGATAAGTCAAGCTGCAGAACCTTCAATAAGACAAAAAAAAAAAGGTGAATTGAGTCCTCAATAGATGACTTACCCCAAAAAAAGGCAGGAAAGTCTGTTAGCAAATTGTGCATGATCAACCCAAACGCTGTTGAGGTCTCACTTTGATTTTGAAAAGTTTAGCAATTTTGTTTTTCAATAAAAAAAACCAAATGTTTATCAGATGAGGTAAATACGCGAGCATTAAACATGAATTGCATAAAGAGTAAAAGGCAGTACCTGCAAGACTTCTGTCTTGCATTTCCCAAAAATAGTCTCAAATTCATCCTCACCCAACCATGAACACTCACTAAGCTGCAATGTCACAGGATTATCACACAAGAGTTCTTCAAGAAGGTGTTTATTCATCTTCCTAGAATGGCACAGGTTCGTTAAGAGCTTCTGTTTCAGCTCTTCCGGAATGCCTGCAAGTGACTCAATACCTTCAGCATGGTTCGAAAGAGTTTGCAAGCATAAGCTTGTAAGCGATGGGGCTTGTCGCGGAGGACTGGGAGCTTTCCTATCTTTTGAATTTGTCCACAAAATGACCTTATCAGCAGACTTATCCAGCTTAGAAGGGTTCAACTCCCGAGCTCTCAATTTAGCATCTCTATCATCAATTATCCTCATTGCAGTCGAAAATGGACCTGGCCAATCCTGAGGGTCAGCAACAGGCTCTGAGTCTTCTGCATCATCATCGTCACTATGTGCATCTTCATCTGCTTTAAAGAATGCAAATTTAGGGGCCAGCGCAATAGCTCTCTCTCTTGCTGCTTGCCTCCGAAGTGGCTCCACAGGAGCATCAACTGCCCTTGAGATGCTCTGGATCTCTTCAGAAACCACTGGTTCCAAAACCATCTCATCATCACTTGAGCTCCGAGAATATGAATTCTCTTCTACAACCATTTTTCCCTTTCCTTTATCATCAGGGCTAAACTTGCGAGTCCTGGCATCACCTTGAATACCCACAGTAGCACTAACACCAGAATTATTGTTCCCCAAAACCAGCTTCCCTTTTCCTCCACCTCCCTTTCTAGACTCGTATCTTCTAATCTCTTCATTGAAATACATATCCACATAGACTTCATCTTTTGCAGGAATTCCTATAGGAGATCCTAATGGCTTAATCATACCATCAACAGACATCTCTAATGAATTATGTAGGAGCATAGATTCCCCACTCAAGAGGTATTTTTTCCTGCTACTAAATTCTCCAATTTGTTCTTTACCTGTCTGCACAGGATCATTAATTCTCCTCTCATCAGTACTACTATACGTGCTCATAGGAACAACATTCGATTCAATCACATTGGGAGCGGTGGATAACTGCATCGGCATCCTCATGCTCAGCAGTATGCAATCCTCGTCATCATCGTACTCCATCTCGATCCCTCCAACCAATATGCTCTTACACCGCTTTGCTGTCCCTTTCGCATCCCGGTGCAGCATTTCATCATGCACCTGGTCTCCAGTCCCAACCCCTCCACCCGATCCAAGTCCCATCTCCCCACTCATCTGAACATCCGGCTCCATCGGCCGCTTCGCGATCCGAGACCCCGACCGCAAGCTCACGAACGCCCCCTCACCGCTAGAACCGCCGCAGCAGCAGCCCCCCGAAACCCTAACCTCGCTGCCGCCGATGCCATCGCTTCCCAACTCCCCACCCTTCGGCGAAGCAGGGGCGGAAACTCGAGGCCCGTCCCTCCTCTTCCCGTCCAACCCAGATCCAGAGCCCGATGAAGCACCATCCGGCGCCGGAGAAGACCCCGCCGTGGGTGTGGTCAGGCTCGCGGCGCTCTCGAGGCGCAGGCTGCGGCGAGGCGGCGCCACACCGGGGGACTTGATGGCCCCGTCGTCGACGGTGGCGAGGCCGAGACCGAGGGGGACGGAGGTGGACGGGGACGGCTCGGGGGTCCCCGATTCGCTGCCGACCGCCATCGCCGCCGCCGGTGATGGCGGAGCGGCAGCGGCAGCGGCGGAGGGGCTCGCGGCTCTGTCGTGCGAGCGGAGGAGGGGCATCGCGATGCGGAACCGCGCGCGGGAGGAGTTGGGTGGGGGTGCGGGAACGGAAGGGGAGCGGAGGGGAGAGGAGGCTTGCGGAGGAAGGAGGCGGCGGGGGTTTGGGGGGCGTTATTTTATGGGTTTCCCGCGCGAACGGGAAGGCGGTGGGTGGGAGCGGGACGGTCGTCGATGGCTGCGCCTGCGGTGTCGAGGGGCGAGGGGCGAGGCCCGACTCCGGAGTGCGTGGTGGGCGTGGGGGAGTCCGGGTGGGCTCGGTGCACCGGGTGCGGCGGCGTTTTTATGCTTTGAGATTCGTGCTATAGCGTTGTGGTGTATATGGGGTGGGTCTAGGTAACTGTTTCGTGTCTGTGGGAAAGGAACGGTTGGGAATTGGGGTCTTGAGGCCTGGAAGGGCATAGTTCTTTGATGGCACTAAAAAGGAATAATCAATTATATGTCGCTTCAAATATGTATATTTTATAATTTGTCACTTCATGTGTGGATAATATCTAGATCTCAGGGCCACATGTAATATCATCCATACATAAGTGGCAAATTGTAAATTACATATCTTTAGCGGTGGCAAATAATCAGATACCCCATTAAAAAATGTTTAACACAGTAAACCCACAGTTTACAAGAAGCACTATGAAAAGAACAACAATTGTAGCCCGTCGACGGCGATGATATGGTTCCACACCGTTGGTACCGAATCTGGCAACTGCAGCACTTCCGCAGGCAATCGACGACGGCGAGGAACGAGAAAAGGGTCTCCTTCACTTGATTGGCTCTTGGAGATTGAAGGAGGACTCCTGGCTGTCAGCAGCAGCGATTGGAAATATCAGCGACGCGCTGAGTAGCATCCTCGCCCGTCGTAGATCGATGATGTTGGGACCTCCAACCAGTGGCTAATCCAGAATGAAAATAGAGGGGGATCTCTACTGTTGAGGCTATAGCACAACATAAGCATACCAAAACTACATCTACTGATATTTTGTCATTGGAATATCAAATTTGTCAGTGTTTTAGAACCGATCTTACGTAATGATTGTTTGATTCGGGGGGGTCTCCAAGACTCAAATCATGCAGAGAGAATAACATAGGGATTTTTATACAGGTTCAGGCCTTCTTCGGAGAGAATAATAACCCTACACCTGTGTGGATATATTGAGTATGCTGGTTATAGATCAATAGAAAGACTCGAATGAGATGTCTTGTGCTCCTAGTTGCGCTCCCTCCTCTTCTTCTGATGATTCCGCATTTTATACAATACTCGAAGTGGGTTGTCGTTTCTCTAGTCCAAAGGGCACCTCAACGCTTCAGATGTTGAAGCCGTTACTGGAGATTATTGTGGGAGTAGTAACGTTCCCACGTCGTCAGACAGTTATTACCAGGATAGAGAATTAAATCATGCCATTATTCTAGAGAATAATAGCGTAATTAACTACCCATATCTTTAGATATGGTGTAGAAGATTCCCCGATCGACCAGGTCCACTTGTCTGTAAGCCCCATCGACTAGGGACTGATTGTAGAAAAGCTTAGGACTAGGAGATGGTCGTAGAATAACTTACGACCATGAGCTAGTCATAGAAAGACTTACGACTATGGGGTAGTCGTGGAAAGACTTACGACCGCGGGGTGGTCATAGAAGAACTTACGACCTCCAGCTTCTCTCTTATGAATATTAAGGGGTATACTCAAGAACCATCTGACAGCATTATTATCCATAATAAGAATTACAAATAAATAATTAAATGAGGATTATTAGATCCTCGTCATCTAGCCCCCCAGCTTCAAGTGAAAATAACTGTGACATCCCAAATGTATAATTAGGGTTATTCAAGCATAATTATATGTGTAGAAATTAAAACTTTTTCTCACATCTTGAAAAACCCTAAAGTCTCATGTGATTCTTGTCCAAGAGTTGTGTAATCCAAAAACACAAAGCTCTTGTTGACCAAAAGTCAAATTCATTTTCCATCCATCTTAAATCTTGTGCCAATCAATTGGAAATATTTTCCTTGGTCCAAAAACTGATGTGGGACCCTCTCGAAAAATATCATGAGTTATAACACTTGTTGATAATTTTGGAGGCAAAACAATCCTTTAAACAACCTTCATGAATTTCCTGAGAAAAATGCAGTGCATAATAACCTCTGAAAATTTTATGCAAGGTTAAGCTCATTGTCAGCAAGCTCTGTAAAAATTTCATGAATTTTGGAGTTGAAATGCTATCCCAAACAATTCTCATTAAGTCTCAATTTGTTAGAAACTAAATTTAAAAGCCTACACTGTTCCTTGGGCTAGCCATGTTCAAGTCGGTCCAATTTCAACCATGTCTGCACCTCAAGAGACCTCATCCCCATTTGATCAGTCGTGGCTGTTGGATCTACATCCAACCGCCACGACCTCCTCTCAGTCAACACCGCAAGGACCTCCCAACCTTGTCTCGGTCATAGCCCTTGGATTAACATCCAACCGCCCCGACCTCCCCTCGCTATCAAACCTCAAAACCACCTTCCACCTTGTTGAGGTCTTGGCCCTTGATTCAAGATCCACGGCCTCGACCTCCTCTCACCTAAGCTAAGCAAACATCCCACCTACATGAGGTCACAGTAGTTGATCAAAGATCCACGGCCATGACCTCCCCCGTGTGTCAAACCTCAAAGTCTACATCCCACCTTGATGAGGTCACGACCATTGATCAAAATCCATGGTCACGACCTCCTCCTCTCAATCTAACTAACAGACCTCCCTTTTAGCTTTGTTGAGGTCGTGGCCGCTGGATTCGGATCCAAAGGCCACGACCTCCTCTCGAAAAACATCACGGCAAGGTCCTCCGCCTTGGTGAGGTCGTAGTCTTAGATCTAAATCTAAAGGCCATGACCTCCCTTGTGTGTTCGCAAGCTCAGACCTCCACCTCTTTTGATCGTAGCCCTTAGATCTAAATCTAAAGGTCCCGACCTCCTTGCCTCATATGCGCATCATATCGACCTCCCGGTCATTGTGTGCCCTTGATTTAAATCCAAAGGCCATGACCTCCCTCATGTCTTTTTGATCGCGTGTTAAGTCCTCACCGAGGTCCGCACTGCTGGATGGAGATCCAACGCTTTGGACCTCTGTCCCTTTTCTCACGTATGCTGCGACATGAAATCGGAGGGCCACGACCTCCCACCCTTGATCGTGTGGCTGGGACCTCCTCCCACCACTTAAAACATAACGGTTCAAAAATTGATCCGATGGTTAGGACCTCTCCTGTGTCTTATCCAACGGTCACCAAGACCTCCCCGTTCTTCTCCTTCCTCCGAGCGCGCATGCTAGCTCGAGGCAAGGCATTAATGCGTGTCCGACCTTGGGGTACATTATATGACTCTTTCTTGACCGCATTTAATGCAGTCACTTTCCGCCTCATTGGTCACTTCAAGATCACACCTTGTCAACCTTTATGTCTTGTCCACCCCATGGACCAACCTGTGGGCTAAGCTCACCATGGAGCTTAGCCCCACTCATAACCTTCACCTCACCCTATAAGTCACCCCCGGAATCCTCCTTGGCTTCCTTTGCACACAATTGACCTCGGCCTTGCACTTGTGCGTATGAGCTCCTCATCCCCAAACTCACCTCCCATCTTGGTCGCCATTGTTGATGTCCTTGAGCTCCTCGGTGGAGACAAGGGTTCCAGTGGCTCCCTCCTTCAAACCTTTCTCACTTTTGCTCTGAAAACCTCTTGGAAGTTAACCCTAACTTGAATTGTTTGGGCATTTTTCGAGGTGGACAAAGTCGAGCTTGAGCCGGTGCCTTGGGTCAGTGAAGCTTCACCGCCTTCCCCAACTCCGGTCATCACCTCCACGACCTCCCGGCAGACCTTAGGACCTCCGGTACACCTCCTGTTAGTCCTTTAGATGTTGGCACCCGCTGAATGCATGTTGCGGAGCTTAAGTTTTGGCACACGCTGATTGTTGCGCGGAGCTCCATTTTGCATTTTCGATTTTGGCCGTATGGGTTGTGTTTGTCTCTCGGCTCGGCGATTATAACCGTCGTCGCCGCCGAGAATGAGTTCATGGTGTGCGCAACACTATTGCGCACACGGGATGTCCTTGGTTCTCGCCGCGAGGTCTACATCGCCGGGCGATGACCAAATCTTTGAGCTCGGTTTTTGCTCGGACACGGCAGACCGTTGTCGCTTTTAGGACAGAGATTTGCCGTGTTTAATGCGGTCATCAATTGCTCAATCTTGCAATCATTGGTTGGGTCTTGATGTTCTTAAATCCACCATTTATTGTGCGCGATTAAGACCTCCACATGGACCTCCTTGTGTCCTGCAAGATAACCTCTTGTCCAGCACGCGTGCGTGCGCAAGCACGTGGTTGTGAGCTCGGGACGCCCGCACCTCCTCCAAGGAAATCTGGGCGCCCAAGACCTCCGCTTGCGCATCAGTGGCCGCCTGCACCTCCCCGGAGGTCTGTGATGTTTAGATCTATCGCTAGGACCTCCTCGAGGTCATCTCACCGCTGAGGACCTCCCTTTAGATCCGGGTCCGCTCCGACCTCCTTTACGTGTTGTGGTCCGTTGGATCTCCCATCTACGGCCACGACCTCCTCACCTCGCGCATGTGAGTTGCTAAGAGGTCCAGACCTCTAGACTTCACGTCTTGGCGCAGTGTGATGTTCTCTGGGAGGTCTTGAGCCGTTGGATCTCGAGATCTGTGGCTCACGTCCTCCCATACCCTTGTGAGTTTTAGAAATTCCAAGTGAAGTCTTAGTTATAGACCCAAATAAGGTATAGACTTTAGAATTTCATATCTTCTTCGTTTTAAATCCTTTTGAGGTCATTCAAATTGTGTTAGCTCTGTCTTGAACTTAACTTTAATCCAAAAATGATTGTAAGTTGAGTTCAGCTCCAGAGCACTAGCCACTAGGTTTTAAAACTCCTTTGAATATACACTCAAAATTTATGTTTAACTTGTAAAACCCATAACTAATGCTCAGAGGTTATTTGTGAGTAAACCCAATTTTGTTAGCTTCCTCTAATAATGAACTCACTGTGAGAATTAGTTCTGAGCATGTTGTGTTATAGAAATGAGGACTTGTGCATTATAATTTTGTTCA
The DNA here is from genome assembly GCA_036346405.1 of Phyllostachys edulis. Taxonomy (NCBI): domain Eukaryota; kingdom Viridiplantae; phylum Streptophyta; class Magnoliopsida; order Poales; family Poaceae; genus Phyllostachys; species Phyllostachys edulis. Next base: position 39,976,165 of record CM070559.1, read on the forward strand.
AGTTCTTGTTTTGAAAAATTATAGAAAGTGCATAATAGCTCCAAATGAGATGAACTCAATTGTGTTATTCATCTCATGAGGTGCTGGTTTTACAATAAAAATCTCAGCCTCACCACTTTTCTAGAAAATGTTGCCTCACAATTAAATTAGTGAATAGTGCGGTTTGGTAATTTTTAGGGCTGAGCAGAATTGTTTTGCTCATATCTTTTGCATTGACAATCCAAATCCATTGGTTCTTGTTGCAAAATTTCCTAAAAATCATCCCCTTGCTTCTGTAGAAAATTCAGGGTATTTGGAGTTCGTTTGCTGTGCTGTCTTTGTTGCCTTTAAATCGTTCTTATCGGTTCTTTATCGCTTTTCCGTTAGGTTTCGACATTTGTGGTGATCCCGAGAGCGACCCTCTGCCACAATTTGAGCAACAGCAACAAGGCAAGCAGTTTGACCATTTCCCATCATGTCCCATTACTTTAGAGCTTAATACTTTGTTTTACTTCTATGTATGCATGCTACTTTGTGTTAAATGGCGTTAGTAATCCTATAGTCGCATAATCAGTAGGAATTCTTTATCCTCTACTACCAATGAGCCTAGGTTATTCGCTGTGGTTTGAGCTCGTTGGATGAGCTCTTATCACTTAGTAGTTGCGCTTCCTACTGCTTAGACATGCTTAGCTATCGGTAGATTGGGCGATCATCGACTTAGTCGATGATCTTGATCACTCAAAATGATTATTACTCCTATATGTCCAGCACTTGTGCTTTGATTAATTTGTAAAATCAAAAGCTGAAAATAAAAGATTGATTTAGACTTGGGCATATTGGATGGATGGTGCGGTTTTTGGAATGTGGTGGTATGCCCGGGTCCCTAAGGACCGAGTACTTGGGTCACTAAGCCAAGCGCTTTTATGTACTAACCACACGAGGGGCATATGGAACCCTCTTGACTAAGTACTCTAGGAGGTGTTAATTATGAGCGAGCTCGGTTGGTGTGTTTTCAAAAATAAATGTATATGTATAGTGTGGGAGGAGCATTAGCTTCCTGTAGGTCGCCTAATGTCTCCTTCTCCCGTGGGTTGTGCAGCTCGTAATTAGCATTCATCCTTTGGAAAGGTCTCAGAGGACTTAGCTGTGCAAAGACACCTTCTAAGTGTGCGAAGGAAAGGCGATCGACGTGTGGGTACAGGGTACACCTGCGCAGGATAAAACTATTCAATAGCCTCGCCCTAGGTTATGGACATGCTTGGTAAGGTCGTTCAAGACTAGTCTCAAACTTTTAATTAAAACTTGATGGGTTGGTATGAATGGATGTTCATGCTATTGTTGTGGTGACTTGGGTTAGTCACTTCGATTGTTCTTGTTGTTGTTATTATGTTATTATCGCGTTGTTATTTCAACAATTAAAAATGCTTTGTCAAATTGCTTTCAATCTACTATGTTATTGCAAATGAAACTTGCTTTATGCTAAAATGAGTCCAAAGCCTCATCCACTTAAATCAAGCTTGCATGTAGCTAAATTATAGTTCTGTTATCTTACACGTCAGTTTTAAGAGTACAATAAACAAGTTATTGTACTCATTTGCTTTGCTTAACAACTTTGTTGCAGAGGAGGTAGAGCCCAAAGGGCTTTACTTTTATGAAATGTCTTGTGGTTGGGAGAGCGACTAGCTTGGCGGTCCTATCGGTTGCCTTGTGGGCTAAGGGCACACCGGTTGGCTCTTATTTTGGCCATCTTTATGGCACTTTTGCTTCCGCTGTTATCTTTTGTAATTATTGTTATTTGGCCTAAGGGCCTCTTTTTGTAATATCTATTCCATATTAATGTTAACTTCGTTTGTTGCTTATGTACTATGTGTTGTATGGAATTGATGCATTCTTTTGTTGTGAGGTATGTGTCTTGATTCGGGAAGTATACATTTCTCGAGACCGAAGTTTATTTGGTTGATAATACTAGGGTCAATTGGATGACTAAGTATTATGAGCCTAATAAATCGTGCTCACAAAAGTTGGTATCGAGCCGTTATGACCGTAGTAACGCAAGCTTGGTCATCCTTAGGATATTTTGAAAACCTATTTTCAAAGCATCAAATGAGTTTTGAAAGCTTAGGTAAATTCTCGATTTTATTCCTTACCTATCTTAGCTTTCTTCTCATCCCACTCTAATTTGAGTTTTAAAAGTTGTTTTCCTCTCTTCCTTCTACAAAATAGTTGTTATCGATTAACACTGGTTTTTGGGAGAACCAATGAGATTGGCAAATTGAAGTGTGAGCTGCCCACTACAAGGTTTTGAAGTTCGAGTCGGTGATTCGACAAGGAGCTTGGATCTAAATCTGGACAGCAAGCATCAAATTTCCTGACAGCAGCCTCAAAGGTTTCTAATTAGGATAGATAATGAGAGGTTAATCAACTAAAACTTGTGGGAATAAAAGGGTAAGATGTGATACTAGTTAGCTAAGTATCTAACACTTATTTCGCTGATTTAACCTTGCTCTTTAGTAGCATTAGCTCTCACCCTACAATCTGATTTTTGATCTTCTCGACCAATTACTCGCTCATTCAATACGGGTTAGTTGAGTTGAGAAGTTGAGCCTTGCTTTTGGTGTTTCTTGGCTGTTTTAGAGTCTTTTAGAAGCTTTTTAAAGTTTAAATAACCGCTGATTTTGGCTTTCGCTTGGGGTGATATTCCATTCCCTAGTCGATCGCTTTTGCTTTCTTTAAGGCTTTGTTTTCGGTCTAGTTGCTAACCAAAATTCCTTGTAACAGATGGCTTGGACGACTCAGAAGTGCTAAGGATCTGTGCCACCGTCCGGACGAGGAGCTTCTCCTCCTCCCACCATGGCCGAGGTTCTTCTTCAGATCGAAGCGAACCGCCGGATGACCGGAGAGTTCTATCGACGCCATCGCGCAACACCACCGTGACTTACCGGAGCTTCGTGATCTCGGGCCGTGAATGCCCATCACCGCGTGGAGGACTCGCGGAGTTTCTTCAGACTCGGCCCCTACCTTTTCCCTGGTCGAGGACCCGCCGCCTGATGCGATTATTGGCTTTTGGTTGAGCGGAAGCTCAAGATAGCGCAGCGATGCGAGCACGAGAAGGCGCTGTTCGCATCGCACCACCGGAGGGTGCAGCCTTGTCATGGTGGGAGAACTTTCGCCATGCAGCCCGTGGATCACACCGCCTCTTGGGAGGAGTTCCGTCGCCTTCCCGACGGGCTCACATCCTGCCGGCTTGATGGAGATCAAGAAGCAGAGTTTCTTGCGCCAAGCAAGGGCGAGCTCACCATGGAGTATGTCTACGAAGTTCAACCATCTAGCTCGTTATGCTCCCGAGGATGTGGCCACCGATATGGCCAAGGCACCAAGTTCAGCGTGACTTGTCCGAGGAGTCAAGGACAAGCTATCCATTGTCGACTTTCCCGATTTTCATTCCTTGGTCGACAAGGCCATTGTCGCGAGCATTCAGCCAGGAGCTTATGGATTCTCGCAGCGAAGTGGAGGCCCATAAGTCATCCAGGCGGTTCCTCCGTCCCCGCTTGGCGATCTCGGGGTACCACTCTCACTCTTGGCGCCCAAGGTCACTCGCCTGTTCCTCGCCCTTCGCAGTCGTGTCTCACCACGCACTGCGAGTCAACAGAGGCCCCCAGCAACCCCGGTGGGGTCACATGCTTCTCATGCAACGGAAGGGCATTATGCGAACCAATGCCCTAACAAGACAGAGCGACCCCTCGCCCTAATGGAGGACGCGCCAGAGGTGGTGCATCTCAGACGGAAGATCGTCCGGCTACCCAAGGCGTGGGTAGTGGTCGCGTCGCCATCACCACAGAGGAGGCTCAGAGGCACCCGACGTCGTGCTAGGTACACTTTCTGTTAACTTTCATCCCGCCATCGCTTTTGTTTGATTCAGAGCATCTCATTCATTTGTTTCGAGTCTTTTCTGCTTTGTTGGAGGGCTTCTTTTCTCTCCATTGTCGGTCCCGCTACTCATTCGCTCTCCGGTTTCGGAGTTGAGGGCTGAGGTTGAGTGTAGGATGTCCTATCGAGATCGAAGGCGAGGGTTCTTAGCTAACCTTATCCTTCTCCATTCAATGAGTCTAGATGTGATTCTTGGTATGGATTGGTTGTCTCAAAGACATGGGACAAATCGATTGCGCCAGAGGCTCATCTCTATCTAGTCCTTCCGTGAAGCGGGTTTGCTTCTCAAGGCTGCTAGATCCTCATCTCTTGGCTTGAAGCGGCCCGCTCTAGATATTAGCGAAGTCCCAACAGTTTGTGACTTTGTTGATGTCTTTCCCACGATCTTCCAGGATGCCACCGCTCGAGACCTCGAGTTTGTCATTGAGTTGGCTCCTGCATCGCCCTATCTCAAAGAGGCCTTATCGGATGCCACCGAACGAATTGGTAGAGTTGAAGAAGCAGCTTAAGTGAGCTGCAAGAGAAGGGTTTCATCCGCCTAGCTCATCTCCTTGGGGTTGTCCAAAGAATCTTCGTAAAGAAGAAGGATTTACTTTACGCGTATGTGCGTTGATTACCGCCCACTTAATGAAGTGATGAGAAGAACAAGTATCCATTGCCCGCATCGACGATCTCTTCGATCAATTAACCGGAGCTCGAAGTTTTCTCAAAGATTGATCGAGAGTGGGATATCATCGAGTTCGGATTCGCCCGAGGATATTCCAAAGACGGCGTTCTCTACTCGCTATGGCCTGCATCGAGTACCTAATCGTCATGTCGCTCGCTTAACCAATGCTCTGCCTTGTTCATGAACCTCATGAATTCGGTATTCATGGAGTATTTGGATAAGTTTGTCGGTGGTCTTCATCGATGATATTCTTATCTATTCCAAGAACGATGAGGAACATGCCGAGCATCCGGCTTGTGTTAGGCAAGCTACGTGAGCACCAGCTGTACGCGAAGTTCAGCAAGTGTGCGTTCTGGTTGAAGGAAGTGGCTTTCTTAGGCCATATTCTTTCAGCGGGAGGCGTGGCTGTTGATCCTAGCAAGGTCACCGATGTTCTTTCATGGAGTCCGCCACTTCGGTCACCGAAGTGCGGAGTTTTCTTGGTTTAGCGGGATATTATCGCCGCTTTATCGAGAACTTCTCCAAGATCGCGAAGCCAATGACGGAGTTGCTCAAGAAGGACAAGAAGTTCTTGTGGTCTGATGCTTGCATGGCAAGTTTCCATATACTCAAGAAGCGTTTGACCACCGCTCCCGTTCTTGTTCTTCCTGATATCCATCGCAGCTTCGATATCTTTTATGATGCTTCGCCGAGGCCTCGGTTGTGTCCTTATGCAAGAAGGCAAGGTAGTGGCCTATGCATCAAGGCAATTGAGACCTCATGAACTCAACTACCCTACTCATGATTTGGAGTTGGTGCGTGATTCATGCACTTAAGATTTGGCGACATTACCTAATCGGAATCGTTGTGAAGTGTATTCGGATCACAAAGCCTCAAGTACTTGTTCACCCAACCGACTGAACCTCGGGCAAAGGAGATGGTTGGAGTTGATCAAGGATTATGATATGGGTATTCACTACCATCCGGCAAGGCTAATGTCGCTGCCGATGCGCTTAGTCGCAAAAGCGCATTGTAATGCCTTAGTGCTCAGGAGCATTCGCCTCTTCTCGAGGCATTCCAGCGTCTCAACTTGGAGATAGTTGAGCATGGATCTCTCGCTTGCCATGGTTGTGCAACCAACCTTGGTGGATCGGATCAAGTCCGCTCGGCGATGGATTTGGGAGTGAGCCACATTAAGGCAAATGTCAAGGCCGAATGACCAAGTGCTTTTACGAGGATGAGCATGGTGTTGTGAGGTTCGCAACGCCTTGTGGTTCCAAAGGACATGGAGTTGCGAATTTGATCCTCCATGAAGCCCATGATTCGCTTTTATCCATTCATCCCGGCCACAAAGATGTATCAAGATCTCCGCCGAGATTTTGGTGGACCCGAATGAAGAGGGAGATCGCGGTTCGTTCTCGAAAGTGCGACGTGTGTCGTCGTGTCAAGGCGAGCATCGGCCTCTGCTGGGCTCGCTTGACCTTTGCCAATTCTGAGTGGAAGTGGGATTCGATCGGAATGGATTTCATCACCGTCTACCCACGCCCCGAAGAAGAATGATGCCATTTGGGTCGCCATCGATCGATTGACTAAGGTGGCACATTTCCTTCCGTCAAGATCGAACTTCGGGTAGGTCTTTTGGCGAACTCTATATCGCCTGCATCGTGAGTTTGCACGGTGTGTCAAGAAAACGATTGTGTCGGATCGTGGATCCCTTTTCACGCCTCGCTTTTGGCATAGCTTGCAAGAGGCTATGGGCACTCGTCTTGCTTTCAAAGACGACATTTCACCCTCAAACCGATGGTCGACCGAGAGGTCAACCAGGTTTTGGAGGACATGCTTCGTGCTTGTGTCCTTTCCTATGGGAAGCATTGGGAGAAATGCTTGCCATTCGCCGAGGTTTTCTTATAACAACAGTTTTCAGCCCGGTCTCGGCATGGCACCTTTTGAGGCCTTATACGGGAGAAAGTGTAGAACCCGTTGAACTAGTCGAGACCGGTGAGAGACCTCTCTTTGGTCGGACTCAATCAATGAGGCCGCGCCAAGTCCAATTTATTCGTGGCGTTGCGCATGACTCAATCTAGGCAAAAGAGCTATGCGGATCGCCGTCGACGTGAGTTACGTTTTGAGCCTAATGACTTTGTTTATCTCAAAGTCTCTCCTTTGAAGGGCCATCAACGTTTCGGCGTCAAGGGCAAGTTAGCTCCTCGATATGTCGGTCCCTACCGCATTATCGAGAAGAAGGAGCTATTGCCTATAAGTTGGAGTTGCTACTGCACTTGTGGGAGTACATGATGTTTTCCATGTGTCCCACTTAAGAAGTGCCTCCGTGTTCCAACGAGGAAGCTCGTTGGAAACCCTCGATGTCTAGGAAGATTTGACCTATCGCGAGCACCTGCTCACGTGCTCGATGAGTCCGAACGAAGGACAAGGAATAAGACCATCAAGTTCCTTAAAGTTCAGTGGTCAAACCATTACGAGGATGAGGCTACTTGGGAAAGAAGATCGTCTCGTCAAGGACTATCCATCTTTCTTTACCGAGTGAGCCAAATCTCGGGACGAGATTTTTGTAAGGGGGGGAGATTTTGTGACATCCCAAATGTATAATTAGGGTTATTCAAGCATAATTATATGTGTAGAAATTAAAACTTTTTCTCACATCTTGAAAAACCCTAAAATCTCATGTGATTCTTGTCCAAGAGTTGTGTAATCCAAAAACACAAAGCTCTTGTTGACCAAAAGTCAAATTCATTTTCCATCCATCTTAAATCTTGTGCCAATCAATTGGAAATATTTTCCCTTGGTCCAAAAACTGATGTGGGACCCCTCTGAAAAATATCATGAGTTATAACACTTGTTGATAATTTTTGGAGGCAAAACAATCCTTTAAACAACCTTCATGAATTTCCTGAGAAAAATGCAGTGCATAATAACCTCTGAAAATTTTATGCAAGGTTAAGCTCATGTCAACAAGCTCCTGTAAAAATTTCATGAATTTTGGAGTTGAAATGCTATCCCAAACAATTCTGTTAAGTCTCATTTGTTAGAAACTAAATTTAAAAGCCTACTATGTTCCTTGGGCTAGCCATGTTCAAGCGGGTCCAATTTCAACCATGTCTCGCACCTCACAGAGACCTCATCCCCACCTTGATCAGTCGTGGTGTTGGATCTACATCCAACCGCCACGACCTCCTCTCAGTCAACACTTTGCAAGGACCTCCCAACCTTGTCTGGTCATAGCCCTTGGATTAACATCCAGCCGCCCTGACCTCCCACAGCTATCAAACCTCAAAACCACCTTCCACCTTGTTGAGGTCTTGGCCCTTGGATTCAAGATCCACGGCCTGACCTCCTCTCAGCTGATAAGCTAAGCAAACATCCCACCTACATGAGGTCACACTAGTTGGATCAAAGATCCACGGTCATGACCTCCCACTGTGTCAAACCTCAAAGTCTACATCCCACCTTGATGAGGTCACAGCCATTGGATCAAAATCCATGGTCACGACCTCCTCCTCTCAATCTAACTAACAGACCTCCTTTTAGTATTTGTTGAGGTCGTGGCCGTTGGATTCAGATCCAAAGGCCACGACCTCCTCTGGCTTATCACGGCAAGGTCCTCCGCCTTGGTGAGGTCGTAGCCCTTAGATCTAAATCTAAAGGCCATGACCTCCCTTGTGCGTTCAAGCTCAGGACCTCCACCTCTTTTGATCGTAGCCCTTAGATCTAAATCTAAAGGTCCCGACCTCCCTTGCCTGCTGCGCATCATATCGCACCTCCCGGTCATTGTGTGCCTTGATTTAAATCCAAAGGCCATGACCTCCCTCATGTCTTTTTGATCGCGTGCAGTTAAGTCCTCACCGGAGGTCCGCGACGTTGGATGGAGATCAACGCTTTGGACCTCTGTCCCTTTTCCTCACGTGCGTTTTCGCGATTAAAAATCGGAGGCCACGACCTCCCCTTGATCGTGTGGCTGGGACCTCCTTCCACCCACTTAAAACATAACGGTTCAAAATTGGATCCGATGGTTAGGACCTCTCCCGGGTCTTATCCAGCGGTCACCAAGACCTCCCTCGTTCTTCTCCTTCCTCTGGCGCATCAGCTCTGGCGATGCATTAATGTCGTGTCGACCTTGGGGTACATTATAACGACTCTTTGTTGACCGCATTTAATCTGTGTCGACTTTCCGCCTCATTAGTCACTCAGCCTTGTCACCTTGTCAACCTTTATGTCTTGTCCACCCCATGGACCAACCCATGGGCTAAGCTCACCATGGAGCTTAGCCCGACTCATAACCTTCACCTCGGTCTATAAGTCACCCACAGAATCCTCCCTTGGCTTCCTTTGCACACAATTGACCTCGGCCTTGCACTTGTGCGTGGTGAGCTCCTCATCCCAAACTCACCTCCCATCTTGGCCGCCATTGTTGATGTCCTTGGAGCTCCTCGGTGAGACAAGGGTTCGAGTGGCTCCCTCCTTCAAACCTTGCTCACTTTTGCTCTGAAAACCTCTTGGAAGTTAACCCTAACTTGAATTGTTTGGGCATTTTTCAGGTGGACAAAGTCGAGCTTGGAGGCTGGTGCCTTGGGTGTGAAGCTTCACCGCCTTCCCCAACTCCGGTCATCACCTCCACGACCTCCCGGCACCTTAGGACCTCCTGTACACCTCCCGTTAGTCCTTTAGATCTTGGCACCCGCTGAATGCATGTTGCGGAGCTTAAGTTTTGGCTGCACGCTTGATTGTCGCGCGAGCTCCATTTTGCATTTTAAATATTTTGGCCGTCTTGGGTTGTGTTTGTCCTCTCGGCTCGCCGGCGATTAAAACCGTCGTCGCCGTCGAGAATGAGTCCATGGTGTGCGCAACACTATTGCGCACACGGATGTCCTTGGTTCTCGCCGAGAGTCTACATCGCCGGCGATGACCAAATCTTTGAGCTCGGTTTTTGTCGGACACGGCGGCGTTGTCGTTTTTAGGACAGAGATTTGCCGTGTTTAATGCGGTCATCAATTGCTCAATCTTGCAATCATTGGTTGGGTCTTGATGTTCTTAAATCCACCATTTATTGTCGCGATTAAGACCTCCCGCGGACCTCCTTGTGTCCATGGCGCATTAACCTCTTGTCCAGCACGTGCGTCGCAAGCACGTGGTTGTGAGCTCTGGGCGTCCGCACCTCCTCAAGAAATCTGGCGTCCAAGACCTCCCTTGCGCATCGTAGCCGTCAGGCACCTCCACGGAGTGCAGGATGTTAGATCTATCGCTTAGGACCTCCTCGAGGTCATCTCACCGTTGAGGACCTCCCTTTAGATCTGGTCCGTTCCGACCTCCTTTCGTGTTGTGGTCCGTTGGATCTCCCATCTCGACCACGACCTCCCCTCACCTCGCGCATGTGAGTTGCTAAGAGGTCCAGGACCTCTGGACTTCACGTCTTGGCGTGTGTGATGTTCTCTGGGAGGTCTTGAGCCGTTGGATCTGAGATCTGTGGCTCACGTCCTCCCATACCCTTGTGAGTTTTAGAAATTCGGTGAAGTCTTAGTTATAGACCCAAATAAGGTATAGACTTTAGAATTTCATATCTTCTTCGTTTTAAATCCTTTTGAGGTCATTCAAATTGTGTTAGCTCTGTCTTGAACTTAACTTTAATCCAAAAATGATTGTAAGTTGAGTTCAGCTCAGAGCACAGATTAGCCACTAGGTTTTAAAACTCCTTTGAATATACACTCAAAATTTATGTTTAACTTGTAAAACCCATAACTAATGCTCTGTAGGTTATTTGTGAGTAAACCCAATTTTGTTAGCTTCCTCTAATAATGAACTCACTGTGAGAATTAGTTACGAGCATGTTGCTGTTATAGAAATGAGGACTTGTGCATTATAATTTTGTTCAAGTTCTTGTTTTTGAAAAATTATAGAAAGTGCATAATAGCTCCAAATGAGATGAACTCAATTGTGTTATTCATCTCATGAGGTGCTGGTTTTACAATAAAAATCTCAGCCTCACCACTTTTCTAGAAAATGTTGCCTCATAATTAAATTAGTGAATAGTGCAGTTTGGTAATTTTAGGGTGAGCAGAATTGTTTTGCTCATATCTTTTGCATTGAGAATCCAAATCCATTGGTTCTTGTTGCAAAATTTCCTAAAATCATCCCCTTGCTGCTGTAGAAAATTCAGGGTATTTGGAGTTCGTTTGCTGTGCTGTCTTTGTTGCCTTTCGTCGTTCTTATCGGTTCTTTATCGCTTTTCCGTTAGGTTTCGACATTTGTGGTGATCGAGGCGACCCTCTGCCACAATTTGAGCAACAGCAACAAGGCAAGCAGTTTGACCATTTCCCATCATGTCCCATTACTTTAGAGCTTAATACTTTGTTTTACTTCTATGTATGCATGCTACTTTGTGTTAAATGTCGTTAGTAATCCTATAGTCGCATAATCTGAGGAATTCTTTATCCTCTACTACCAATGAGCCTAGGTTATTCGATGTGGTTTGAGCTCGTTGGATGAGCTCTTATCACTTAGTAGTTGCGTTTCCTCTTGCTTAGACATGCTTAGCTATCGGTAGTATTGGGCGATCATCGACTTAGTCGATGATCTTGATCACTCAAAAATAATTATTACTCCTATATGTCCAGCACTTGTGCTTTGATTAATTTGTAAAATCAAAAGCTGAAAATAAAAGATTGATTTAGACTTGGGCATATTGGATGGATGGTGCGGTTTTGGAATGTGGTGGTATGCAGGGGTCCCTAAGGACCGAGTACTTGGGTCACTAAGCCAAGCGCTTTTGCGTACTAACCACCGAGGGCATATGGAACCCCTCTTGACTAAGTACTCTAGGAGGTGTTAATTATGAGCGAGCTCGGTTGGTGTGTTTTCAAAAACAAATGTATATGTATAGTGTGGGAGGGCATTAGCTTAGGGTAGGTAATCTAATGTCTCCTTCTCCCGTGGGTTGTGCAGCTCATAATTAGCATTCATCCTTTGGAAAGGTCTCGTAGGACTTAGCCGTGCCAAAGACACCTTGGAAGTGTGCGTAAAGGAAAAGCGGTCGGCGTGTGGAGTGATGGTACACCTGCGGGATAAAACTATTGAATAGCCTCGTCCTAGGTTATGGACATGCTTGGTAAGGTCGTTCAAGACTAGTCTCAAACTTTTAATTAAAACTTGATGGGTTGGTATGAATGGATGTTCATGCTATTGTTGTGGTGACTTGGGTTAGTCACTTCGAGATTGTTCTTGTTGTTGTTATTATGTTATTATCGCGTTGTTATTTCAACAATTAAAAATGCTTTGTCAAATTGCTTTCAATCTACTATGTTATTGCAAATGAAACTTGCTTTATGCTAAAATGAGTCCAAAGCCTCATCCACTTAAATCAAGCTTGCATGTAGCTAAATTATAGTTCGTTATCTTACGTCGGTCTTGCAGTACAATAAACAAGTTATTGTACTCATTTGCTTTGCTTAACAACTTTGTTGCAGAGGAGGTAGAGCCCAAAGGGCTTTACTTTTCTTGTTGCCGTATGGGTTGGGAGAAGCGACTAGCTTGGCGGTCGGTCGATTGCCTTGTGGGCTAAGGGCACACCGGTTGGCTCTTATTTTGGCCATCTTTATGGCACTTTTGCTTCATTGTTATCTTTTGTAATTATTGTTATTTGGCCTAAGGGCCTCTCTTTTGTAATATCTATTCCATATTAATGTTAACCACGGTTTGTTGCTTATGTACTATGTGTTGTATGGAATTGATGCATTCTTTTGTTGTGAGGTATGTGTCTTTGCATTACAGGAAGTATACATCTCTCGAGACCGAGTTTATTTGGTTGATAATACTATGGTCAATTGGATGACTAAGTATTATTAGCCTAATAAATCCGGGTGCTCACAATAACTTACTTGAAAAATGAGTCGTAGATGATCTTACAACCAGTAGGTGGTCGTAGAATGGTTGGTGGTTGAAGCAAAAGCTCTTCGACCGGTATTTCATTTAACCAGAAATAGACTTGGTCAAGAAATGTGTTGGAAATCTTACGACTTACAAGGTAATCGTAGAAGATCTTACGGCCACAAGGTGGTCGCAGTACTGTAATCGGAAGTAAAACCTTTCCGACTGTTGTTTCATTTGACCAGAAATAGACTTGGTCAAGAAGTTAATTTCGCTTGAGGTGTAAAGATAGACTCGATTTTCTCGAGCAGACAAATTAACGAATCTCAATCGACTCTCATAAACCTGTCTGTTGGAGCGGTTGGGTTGCCACGTCTTTAACTCAAGCGCGTGGTTATAAAAACTTACCGTGGGTGAGACTTAGGGTTTTTTACCTTTTCCCAAATCGCTTCCACTGTTCATCAAGTTCTTGCGTTCTCCACCGCTGACCAAATCGTACGCCCTCCCGAGACCTTTCCAAATCCAAATCTCCCTTTCTTGAGAAAAATGGCCGGAGCTGCTTCCCAGTGGGCTAAATCGGAGATGGATGCGACCAAGATGAAGGCTTTGGTCATCGCCGAGAAGATCCCGAAGAAGGAGTTTGTCAAGTGGATTGAGGCTGTTGGGCAACATTGGCCATCGGGGGAAATTAGGCAGATTCCCGTCTTCCAAGCGTATTGTGAGTGTGCCCTTCGATTACTTGCTCACCCTTTCCTCACACTCGTACTCGAACACTTTAGGGTTGAGTTGGTGAACCTCGTTCCCAATTCCATCACGATGTTGGGCGTGTTCGTTTACTTGTGTGAGGCCTACCTGGGGATTTCGGTCAACTTAGAATTATTCTAGTGCTTCTACGAGATGACTAGGATAGCGGGAATCGCCGGTAGTTACAGTCTGAAGTTCCATGATGGGAAGTCAAATGAGTACATTCAGATGTTCACCCAGTCGTCGTGGCTGGGATGGAAGAAGAGGTAGTTCTATTGGGAGACGACCAGTGAAGATAGTATATCTTTCACCGAAAATGGTGCCGAGAATATTCCTTCATGGTATTCGACTCCCAAGGATCTCGGCCGAATCGCACCTTTCATTCAAGCCATCAAAGACTTGAAGGAAGAGGGGCTCACCGGATGGTACGTGGTGAAGGATTTCATCACGCGCTGCATTAGCCCTCTGAAGAAGAGGGCTCATCCCATGTGGAGGTACTCAGGGCCGCAAGACCCGACTAGAGATTACGCGAAGGGTAAGTAAATTTCCAATCTTAGCTTTCTTTCTATTGATTTCAAACTTGGCTATTGAAAGTTTACTTACTCCTACAGAACTCTCACAAGAGGAAATTGACGTTCGAGTCAAACTCATTTGTGATAAATCCCCACCACCCAATGTGGTGGTTCCTCAAATCCTAGCAGTCCTGTCCGAAGAGGACAAGATGGAGCGCCTAAAGATAATCAAGAATTGATTTCATCTTTAGGATCTTTTAGTCGTAGAAAAACTTATGACTGGGTACTGGTCATAGAAGAACTTACGACCATGAGATCGTCGTAGAAAAACTTACGACTAGGTACTGGTCATAGAAAGACTTACGACCAGGGGATTGTCATAGAAAAACTTACGACCACTTAGTAAAATTTCTTTTTCTGACTTCTGCGGAAAGTAGGCATGGAAGACTATCAAGACGATGAAGAGGTCGAATTGATGGTCGTCGGCGTGGTGGCGGAGCAAGTAGAGGCTCCTCCGGCCAAAAAGCGTTGGCTCGTGAAAGTCACCGACAAGGGAGGCGCAAGTTCAAGCTCTGCTGCTCCGATCGGGCCCTTTACAAAATTCGCTGCAGACATGACTGCTGTAGAGAAGGCGAAGGCGGCCAAAGCGACTGAAGCACTCAAACACAAAGCCTCCAAGACCAAGGTACCCTTCTACTACGACATTAAGACTTTCGCAATTTCTGCCTCACGTGGCTTTGTCAAGCAACAAGAAAAGGAGAACTGGAAGAGTTTTATGTCTTTTGTGAATAAAACCGTTGCACCAAAGAAGCCTTATGGTTAGAGGCGATCTTTGCTCTTGGGCTGGTCGAGATAGGTCTCGGCCATACAAAGAGCTAGGAGGCTCAAGGAGCGGTAGTGCTCGCTCAAGACCCACGACCAGACGTGGTCGTGGCTGATCCGATTCCTCAACTCGAGTTTCAACCAAATGTGGTCGAAGAGAAGAAGTCAAAGAAATCTTCTTTGGAGAAGGTTTCTTCCAGATTCAAGATCAAATCTGGCACACGAAGGTATGTAAAAAGACAAAAGTGTAAGAACAACATTTACCTTTTGCTTTTTATCATTTGATGTGTTTTCCTTTTTGTGATCTTAGCTCGACTCCTCTAGTCCTCAAGGACATTCCTGTCGAGGAATCCACTACTATTTCTCCGGTAGTCGGAAAAATGATAGTAGTGGTGGTCGAAGAGTCGTCCACCATCCGAGTGGTGGAAGAAGTCATTGCTGCCGAAGCAACTATGACAACGAGAGTGGTCGTAGAGGCCGAGGCAAAATGGCGCTTGATGCAGTGGAGGCATCAGGCCAAGGCGATGGATCGTTGGGCCACCACGCCGGGAAGGAAGTCGTCGTAGACGTTCTTCCCAGTCCCCAAGGAGGAGCTACCATCACCGAATCAGAAGATGAAGAATATGTCAACTTCTTTTCTGAGTTCTTCGGCCCAACTTCTGTTTGTGGGGTCTTCTGCTTTCAGGTCTCGTAACCGAGTTTTCCACCCCGAGGACATTCCTAACAAGGAGAATGTTTTCGATAACGAGCGTGTCGAAAATGTGTGGTTGAATCGGGTTCAAGAGATTGATGAACTGAAGAACCCTACAAGCGTACTCTCCATGTTTACTCGAACGAGCATTAACGTAAGTGCTTGTTACCCAGCATTTATATATGTGGCTTTTCTCGCTTCTCACTGTCTTTCTTTATGCAGAGAGCTCTAGAGCAAATTGTCACTGTTACAGAGTATAACCGACAACTTGTGCAACTGCGACAAGAGAAAGCGGAACTCTGCGAGCAGGCAGAGAGATGGTAGCAAAGAGATGGTAAGTAATTGCTACTCATAGTCGTTTATGTTTCGACCACTTGCACAGTACTTATGGAGATTGTCGTAGAAGAACTTACAACTAGATACTGGTTGTAGAAGGACTTACGACCAGGGAATTGTCGTAGAAAAACTTACGACTAGATACTGGTCGTAGGAGAACTTACGACCAGAGGATTGTCGTAGAAAAACGTACGACTAGGTACTGGTCATAGGAGAACTTACGACCAGAGGATTGTCGTAAAAAACTTACTACTAGGTACCGGTCGTAGGAGAACTTACGACCGCTTATTCTATGCTCATATCTACTCTTTTTCTCTATAGGTTCAAGAGCAACGAGAAGACCTTAGCTGATTCGCTCGACTACGAGAAAGTCGAGACGAAAAAGCTAAAGGAAGAGAAAGAAGCCCTTTTAAAGAAGCTTCAAGAGGTAAACTCTGCAATTCAAAAGTTGCAGGAACGAATAAACGGTAAGTGCTAAACTTAAAACCGCTTATAACCTTCTTTTCTTTTTCTAACTCTTATTCCTTTTGAGAAAAAGAGGTCAAAATAGGGAAGCTCAAAACCGAGGTCAAAGAAAAGACCATGGTTGTTCACGATATTTCCTGTATCGCCAAAGGAAAATATCAGGAGGTCATGTCATGGGAGGAGAGATATGCAAAGAGCACTGCCTCTCATGACGATGAAGTCAAGACGTTAGATTCTCGACTGGCAGGTAAGCAAGTCTTTACCTGCGACCAGTTTTGTTTTCCTTTAGGGGTCATTTTATCTAACCGAACTTATTCTTTTCAGAGCAAGCAGTCGAAATAAAACAACTCTATGAGGCTTCGACTCGTAATCAAGAGGAGATGAAGTCGATGAAGATCAACCTTTATGACAACATTTCTCTCCTAAACAATGTACTCAGTGGGCTACGTGCTGAGGAGGTCACTTCTCGTGAAAACACGATAATTGCTCACTCGAGTACCATTGGAGAACAAGTCGGGACTTTGCAAGAGTTGGTGACCACTCTGAAGACCAACCAAGCTGATTCGATAAAAGAGGCGATCGAAGGCGGAATAAGTTTTGTTCTAGCAAAATTTAAAGCTCATGACTCCAATCTTAATCTGCAACCAATCAAAGCCGACTTCGACTGCTCTGAAGTAGAAGCAGAGCGGTTGTGGGAGATTTGCAATCGATCAGTAGGAAGTCACGGAGGATATGCAAATAGGGTCTCCTTCATCAGAGTAGTTTGTACTTGAAACCTGTAAAGATAAGTTTTTGTTATTGATATATATAATTCTTTCTTCTTCCTGCAAATCATCTTGTCAAGTGGTTAGTAACTCATAAGATAATGAATGGAAAAAGAAATTAAGACTAAGAATTGAATTCATATTAATAACTTTATCCTAGCCCCGACTATTTGCTTAGTTTATTTATATAAACTAGGTAAATAGTGTGAAATGAGTTTTCTTATAAAAGAGAGAGGTTTAGCTAACTTATAGTTTTCAGTCACGATTATCATGCACTGGTCGAAATAGTTGGAATGAGTCGACACTAGGAAGTTCCTTCTAGTGGGCAGGACCACGTGCAAAAAGGAAAGGCTTCGACTAGGTGATGTTACCTTCTCCAACCAGGTTAATCAAATCAAGAACGACAACTTGAGTTAGATAAACATCTGGAGTACCTTAAAAATTCGTTCGACCAATTCCAGTGCACTCAGTAGGTTCGCTCTGGTAGCAAGAGTTAGAAACAGGACGACGCTAGGAAGTTCCTTCTAGTGGGCAGGACCACGTGTAGAGAGGAAAGACTTCGACTAGGTGTTGTGTCTTCCTCCGACCAGTTGAAACAAAATGATTTTAATAAAAGTAGTCGAGCAAATTGCCAAAGTGTACTCTGCTTAGTGTTTTTTTTTAAAAAATGAATGAAGAAATAAACTAAGGTACTAAGAGTCGGCTTTGAAAATATTTCGACCATGTGTATTGAACCCAAGCTCTTTGTGTTGGCAGCAAAAAGGGGGGAACGAGTTGACACTAGGAAGTTCCTTCTAGTGGGCAGGACCACATACAGAAAGAAAAGGCTTCGACTAGGAGATGTTACCATCCTTTTGACCAGTGTAAAGAAAGACTGGGTACTGGTTGTGGAAGGACTTACGACCAGAGTATTGTCGTAGAAAAACTTACGACTAGTCACTGGTCATAGGTCTCCCTACGACCAGAGAATGGTCAAAAAATTGTCAAAGCGCTACTCAAAGTAAGACAATAAAGATAAAAATAACTTGATACTTTATTGTAGGGTTGGTCAGTTACACATAAAATTTGTGTAACTGGTCAATGTTCCAAGAATTAGAGAGAATTCGGCCGTCTTCCATTGCTAGCCGTACCGAACCTGGTCGCATAACTTCAACCATTGTGTAAGAACCTTCCCACTTAGGGGAAAGCTTGTTCCGATTAGACTGAGATTGAATTTTCTTCAATACCAAGTCACTTACAGCAAGACTGCGAGGTTGGACCTTATGATCGTAGTATTTGCGTAGGGCTTGTTGGTAGATTGCTGAATGGATTAAGGCTTGATTTCGCTTTTCTTCGAGCAGGTCGATGTCATCCACTTGAAGTTGTTCCTGGATTGAATCGTTGAAAGTTTCGACCCTTGTTGACCTGATCCTTAGTTCTGGTGGAAGAATAGCTTCGGCACTAAAAACTAGGAAAAAAAGTGTTTCGCTTGTAACCCAACTAGCAGTCATATGAACTATCCATAATACTGAGGGTAATTCTTGTACCCAAGCCCTCGAGCGCTTGACAAGCTGGTCGAAAACTCGAGTTTTGATTCCCTACATTATTTGGCCATTCGCTCTTTCGAGTGCCACATTGCTTTGAGGATGGGCAACAGAGGCGTAACACAGTTTGGTACCCAACTTGTCGCAAAATTCTTAGAATTTTGCGCTCAAAAATTGCTTACCATTATTCGTGATTATTCGACTTAGGACCCCAAACCGAGTAATCACGCTTCTTATCATGAACCGCTTTATTGCTTCCGTTGTTATCCCAGTCATAGGTTCGGCTTCGATCAACTTTGTGAACGTATCAATAGCCACAAAAAGGAACTCGAAGCCACTCAGAGCTTTTGGGAACGGTCCTAGGATATCGAGACCCTAGGTCGCAAAAGGCCAAGATAGAGGAATTGTTTATAATGTCTGAACCGGTTGGTGTATTTGCCTGCTATGAAACTAGTATTGTACACATTTCTTAACCAGCTCTTTGGCATCATAGAGAGTCGTTGGCTAGTAAAAATCTTGTCAAAAGGCCTTTTCGACTAGCGTTTTGTAGGAAACATGAGTTCCACAGATACCCCCGTGTATGTCGTGAAGGAGGTTTAGTTCTTCTCTTTGCGATATGCATCGCAGAGGTACCCCTTGAGTGCCTCGTTTATAGAGGACTCCTTCGACCAAAATATACATTTTGGTCTTTCGGGATAAGCGATCTGCCTCGAGATCATTATCGAGTATGGTACCCATCTAAAGATACTCGTAGATGGGATTCATCCAGATATCCTCGTACTCTAGAGAGGCTATCTCAATAGGAGTTGTCTCTGGTGTGTCGACTAGAGACGGCTTTTGGAGCTGCTCCAAGAAAACTCCTTTTAGTACTTGCGATCGGGAAGAAGCCATACGAGCAAGCTGGTCAGCGAGGAAATTATACTTTAGAGGGATAAATTGTACCTCAAAACCCAAAAAATGTTTTTCAAGCTTTCGAACTTCCGATAAGTACCGAGACATGGTCGGGTTAGAGTACTAGTACTCTTTTCCAATCTGATTCACGACTAGTTGAGAGTCTCCTCTCAAGATTAGTCGTCGAATCACAAGCGCTTTCACGGCTCGTATGCTAGCCAGCAAACCTTCATATTCTTCCACGTTGTTAATGGCCTGATAGTTTAATTGAATGGCATACTTTAAGGTCTTTTCGGTAGGATATTCTAAGACCACCCTAGCCCCCGAGCCACTTAAAGTAAGTGATCCGTCAAAGTACATCATCCACTGGTCGTAGGTATCGTATTGGGGATCCTGAATAGGTTCAAGATTTATCCATTCGACGACAAAGTCTGCCAAGATCTGGGATTTAATGGCCGTTCGGGACATGAAATGGAGGTCGAACTCCCCAAGTTCTACTGATCATTTTGTCATGCGTCCCGCTACTTCCCTATTCTGGAGGATCACTCCTAAGGGAAACTCAGACAACACAATTATCTTGTGCGCCTGAAAATAATGCTGCAGTTTCCTCGAAGACATGACGAGGGCATCTAGAAGTTTTGTATTGCTCCTTAGGCCTATGCAAAACTTTGCTTACGTAGTAAACTGGTCGTTGGACGTTTTTATGCTCTACGACCAGTACTGCGCTCACTGCCTGTGATGTGGCAGCTAGATAAATTAAGAGTGTGTCTTCTGGTTTCAAGGAAACCAAAATAGGAGCATTCGTAAGATACCTCTTGACACCCTCAAAGGCAGCGTTTGCCTCTTCTGACTACTCGAAACCCTCGTGCTTCCTTAGAAGTTTGAAGAAAGGTAGTCCTTTTTCTCCCAGTCGTTGAATGAAATGACTTAAAGCCGCCATGCACCCTATGAGTTTCTGGACTTCTTTCTTCATGGTCGGAGGGCACATTTGCATGATGACCTTTATCTATTCGGAATTTGCTTCAATTCCTCGTGCAGAGGCAAGGAATCCAAGTAATTTTCCTGAGGAGACTCCAAACACACACTTCTCAGGATTGAGTTTCAAGCGGTGTTTCCTGAGGTTGACGAATGTTTCTTGTAAGTTGGAAACATGATTAAGTCACTTAATGCTATTTACGACCAGATCGTCACATAGGCTTCCAAATTTTGGCCTAGTTAAGGTGCAAAAGTCGATTACATCAAGCGTTGAACAGAAGCGCCAGTATTTTTTAAGACCAAATGACATTTTGACATAGAAAAATATTCCAAAGGGAGTAATAAATGTAGTCTTTTCTTCATCTTCTAGACACATATTAATCTAATGATAGCCAGAATATGCATCTAGAAAATTTAATGTTTCAGAACCAGTAGTAGAATCAACCAATTGATCGATACTAGGTAAAGGAAAATCATCTTTTGGACAAGCTTTCTTAAGATCAGCGAAGTCTACACACATTCGCCACTTGCCATTAGACTTCCTAACCATTATATGGTTGGCCAACCACTCTGAGTGATCGACTTCTCTTATAAAGCCTCCTTTAAGTAGTTTGTCCAATTCTGATCTTATAGCATCTTGTCGATCAGGGGCAAATCTCTGTAATTTTTGTTTTACGGGTACTTTGTTAGGCCGTAAAGCTAGCCTGTGCTCGATCACTTCCCTAGGGACTCCGAACATGTCGGATGTTTGCCACATGAAGACATCTGCGTTTGCTTAGAGAAAAGTGACAAGGGCGTCTTCCTATTTGGGGTCGGAAGTATCCCCGATGCAAACAGTCTTCGAGGGATCCTCTGTATCCAGAGGAACCTCCTTGACCTGGTCATTTGGCTTAGGTACAGCTTTAGGTTTCGACTGCTTGGTCGAAGGCTGCCTCTTGTTTTCTTCTCGAGTTGGTATCTGGTCAACCATCTCGAGGGATCGACGGTCACACGTATATGCCATATTTTTATCACAGTGAATTGTGATTACTCCTTTGTGACCTAGCATCTTAAGACATTGATATCAAGACATTGATACCCATAATGAGTAGCCATTAAGAATTTTGCCAAAGTTGGTCGTCCGAGTATGGCGTTATATGCCGTATCGAAATCAACCACATCAAAGGAGATCTTCTCTGTCCTGAAATTACTTGGAGAAACCAAATGTTAAAGGAAGAAAAACTTGGCTAATAGGTTTGGCCGAAGTCCCCAATACAATACCATGAAAAGAGTATCGTACCGGTCTTATCTTGGCCCCGGGTACTTGCATCTCATCCAGGGTACTCGTAAATAGGATGTTTAACGAGCTGCCACCATCAACCAATACTTGATTTACTCAACATTTGTTGATGGTGAGCTCAACCACGATCGGAAACTAACCTGGTCAAGTAGAAGGAATCGGGCAGTCACTCTTCTCGAAAGAGATGGTGACTTTCGACCACTTCGATAGCTTATTGATAAGAGAAGGGTCAATGGAGTTTACCTCACGTTCGATAGCCTTAAGCTGTCTTTTTGACTTGTATGCCGATGATCCTCCATAGATATGCTCGATGGTATGCTCAGGATCTTGGAATGACATCTCCTCGTCATCGTTCGACTGCTTACGACCACTTGCTTGTCCTACCTCCTCAAGAGTAGGAAGTGGTCCTTTGCCATTGTAGTAGTCTTCGAGTTTTCATTGGAAAACTCGGCAGTTGCGAAAGTCATGTCCTTCCTTTTTATGGAAAGGGCACCACCTAGGCTTGTTGTTCTTCCTTTCGAGGCACTTGTCCTTACCGCGATCAGAGTATGGCTTGGAGCCTTGAGGCTTCTTATCGCTTACGGCCAAGACTTGCTTGGAACTGCTGGCTTGAGGCTTTGACCGTTCACTTTGTTCTTGGATTTCTTGGTCTTCTTATCCTTCTTCTTGCCATTTTCGTCCGCCTCTTGAGGAATTTTATCATCCCGATCAATAGTATTATTCCATTCGACTGCTTCAACAGTAGTCGCATATCGATCGACCATCTCAAAGTGCTCAGTGACGGTGGCAAGAGGATTTAAAGCGATATCCTCTGTGATCCTTCTACTACGAACTCTCTGCTTAAAAGATTTGATACAGAAGAATCAGAAACTTCAGGAATGGAATTCCGAACCTGACTGAAACGTCGAATGAACTGGCGTAGAGTCTTGTGGTCGTTTTGTCTCATCCTGTGCAAGTCATCCTCCTTCCCAGAGCGATGGTAGGTGCCTTGGAAATTGTCCAGTAGCAGGTCACAAAGGTGATGCCATGAATAGATCGACTCGAGCGGTTGATTTAACAACCACGACTGAGTAGATCCCTCGAGCACAGTGGGAAGGTAATTCACCATCACATGCTCTCCTCCTCCTACTCCTCAGACAGCAGTTGTGTAGATCTGGAGGAATTCAATGAGGTTTTGAGATCTATCAAACTTCTCCATGTTTATTGGTCGAAATCGAGGTAGCCAGCGAACTGCTCGGAGGTCGGGTGAGAAAGCCCGACACCCGGTAATAACTTCTTGATGCCTTCTTTGCGAAAAATAAAGGTTGACGTCACCAAGTGATCGTCCAGAACGATACCTGGTCATAGGTGGATCCGACCTGTGGTAGGTCTCAACCTTACAAGGGAAATACTCCTCGTGTTCCATTTGCTGTTGCAGATTTCTAAGTCGAAGTGGTGAGCGATCCCCTCTCCTAGGCGCTTGTTGATCATCAAGCGTTCGAGGAACTCTTCTTCGACTAGAGTGAAGATCAGGAGAGTGTCATGACTTGTTGTCGTGCTGATCTCCACGTGGTGAGTTATTCGAGCGACTGGTAGCTGATGGAGTCATACTACTACGACTTCTGGGTTGATGCCGACAAGGGTGCTCAAGTCTAGCCATCGTGCTTCTAAGCCTTTGTGCGATCTCTTTAGCGAAGAGGTCATAGTCGGGCATTCGAGCAAGTTCTCGAGAAGATCATTGATGCACTGGAGTTCTTGAGCTTCCTCTGACTGATAGTGACTGCGCCCAGGCAGATTTCTTTGAGCTGCAATTCTTCTCTGTTGGGTTGTCTCAGGAATGTCCATACCTGGTCCTTGAGTTTGCCTCAATGGAGTGTGGGTATTTCGAGAATCTCCTTCCTGCTCATCAGAGTGTTGACCCTGTTCATCACCGGAGGTGTCCTTGTCATCACCACGAGCGGTCACAGTGTGTGATCGTCGGGGAGCATCCTCAGTCTTGTGTTTAGGAGAGCGATCATTATCTGAGGGAAGGACGAAGATCTCCCGTTGATGATCTCCACTTGCGCTTGAGGCCTCCTTGCTTGAGGAGTAGTCGAAAGACACCGTCTGGCGACTTGGAGCAAACCCCTTCAGGAAAGAAAATTCCGGGTTATAACCGTCTCCGTCCATAGGTGAGCCCTGCGATGGGATGGTCGAACTCTCAGGAAAAGCATACTCGACCCCATCCTTTGTGAGGCTAATCATAGAGAGACGACCACAAGGTGCTAATGAAGCTCCGGAATGATGGCTTCCAGGACTTGCCGTGCCAGGTCGGACTGTCTTAGATGGACTTGAACACTTGGGGGGGGAACCCTCATCATGTTGTGAGCCTGTCTTGGTATGGTCCTGATGGTGGTCGGATTGACTCTTGCCCTCTGAGGAAGCTGGTTCCTCGGTTTGGACGTAACGTTGTGGGGGATAAGTATTCCTCCTCAACTCCATCGATGGTATGGTCTAATGAAGAGTGATCTCTGGAGGTGACATCACCGTCCGAAGATACAATACTCGGCTCATAGTCGAAATTGGCATCCATGTCGATATCTACGTAATCAACAAAGTCGAACCAGTTCTCCTCGTTCCACTTTCTTGCCATGGAAGCATTAGAGTTGGGAGAAAATGAAGCAAACCTAATGACTGAAAGATCCCCACGGTTGGCGCCAGCTGTCGGTGTTTTAGAACTGATCTTAATTACGTAATGATTGTTTGATTCGGGAAGTTTCTAAGACTCAAATCACGCAGAAAGAATGACACATGGATTTTTATACGTGTTCGGCCTTCTCCGGAGAAAATAACAACCCTACTCCTGTGTGGATATATTGAGTATGCTGGTTATAGATTAAGAGAAAGACTCAATTGTAATGTCTTGTGCTCCTGATTATGCTCCCTCCTCTTCTTATGACGATTTTGCCTTTTATACAATACTTGAAGTGGGCTGTCGTTTCTCCAGTTCAAAGGGCGCCTCAACGCTTTAGATATTGAAGCTGTTACTAGATATTATTGTGGGAGTAGTAACTTTCCCACGTCGCCAGTAGTTATCACTAGGACAAAGAGTTAAATCATGCCATTATTCTAGAGAATAACAGCGTAATTAACTATCCATATCTTTAGATATGATGTAGAAGATTCCCTGATCGACTAGGCCCACATGTCTGTAAGCCCCATCGACTAGGGACTAGTCGTAGAAAAGCTTACGACTAGGGGATGGTCGCAGAATAACTTACGACCATGAGTTAGTCATAGAAAGACTTACGACTATGGGGTAGCCGTGGAAGGACTTATGACCACGGGGTTGTCGTAGAAGAACTTACGACCTCCAGCTTCTCCCTTATGAATATTAAGGGGTATACTTAGGAACCATATGACGGTATTATTATCCATAATAAGAATTACAGATAAATAATTAAATGAGGATGATTAGATCCTCATCAAAATTTATACATAAATAGGAAGAGAACAAATTGAAAATGTATAATACAATAAATTTAGTACCTCGCTAATGGATAATGTGCCCCCAAATGTTCATAAATATGTGAGTACCAATCTGTAGATAAGAAATATCAAATTTAGTGATACAATATTAAATTGTGAATATTCATAAACATTAAAAATGAAATAAAAACATAAACTAAGTCACTAAATTTGATTACGACACAATTTCGCTCTACGAGTTTTCATGTATTGAAAGCGTTGAATGATTCTTTTATTATCAAGGCTTCGAAATATCTCTCGCTCAGTGTAGTACACCATCAAGTTATTGAGCCATTCATCTGATACCTTGTTGCGCAAATCTGTTTTAATAATCTTCATTGCTGAGAAAATTATTTCAACTGATGCAGTTGCCACTAGAAGGATCAATGTGAGCTCGATGAGGCGATACACTAATGTGAAAGTTATATTTTTTCCGGTTTCAACCATCTTTTGGGCAACCTTTGCAAGATCATGGCATTCATGAAATTCAACACTTCTTCTAACATTGAGAATGAATGTTTGAAGCTGATTTCTTAACAACAAACAGTCAACTATAGTGAAATCTGTAGTATAAATCTCAGCAAGGCGAACTAGCTTTTGCACATCAAACTTTGAGGAGTTGCTTGGATCAAGACAAGACATACATACCAATAACTTTGAAGAAACTTCATTGAAACGATGATCCATCTCTGCCATAATGGCATCAAGAGCAACATTGAAAATATCAATACGATAATAGTGAAGGAGAGTAACCTTATGCTTCCAACGTGAAGATTTACCCTTGCACATCAATCTCATTTGACTCACAAAATCTTTTTACTGTGTTGAACAGTGGTCCTCACCCATTTTCCCTCATGTCTTGCAATTTCACATCCACAATCAAACCCATAGCTTCAATAATATCTTGATCCCTTCTTTGCAAAGAAAGTGATAACTCATGTGTAATGCTCAACAAGTCTATCAAGAAATGCATGATGAACACAAATTCAAAGCTCTCCATCTTTTGTATCAAACCTGCTGCTCCACTATGACCTGAAGGATATGCTGCATCTTTACATATAATCTCTAACACCGCAAGCACTGACTCCCACATTTGGTATATACAAAGCAATGTTTTAAGATGTGAGCCCCATCTAGTATCTCTAGGTTTAGCTAGGCTAGTTGCCTGATTCAAATCTGTTCCTGTTGAAAGCACACCATTCTTCAATTTCTCCAATAAGACTTCTTGATGCTTTTCCATCAAAGAATCCTTTCTTTTGTAAGATGCACTCATAGTGGTCACTATCAAGGGAACATAGTTGAAGAAATCAGCAATAACACCGCTACAACTTGCGATAGTGACAACCACTAACTGCAACTGGTGGGCGAAACAATGGATATAGAAAGCATACGGATTCTCATGCTGTATTTATCTCTGCAAGCCATTAAATTCCCCTCTCATATTTGAAGCTCCATCATAACCCTGTCTGCGTAGCCTAGAAATAGGTATATCAACCTTAGCAAGCACATGAACCAAAGCTTCCTTCAGTGCAACAGATGTACACAAAGTGACATGCTCAATACCAATAAACCTTTCCATGATCTTCCCTTCTTTATTTACAAACATACATAGTATGAATTTTACAAAGTTAAAACAAAACCACAATGCACAAATCATAAATGATACGACTAAAAAACATTATATGTACAATTAACCTCACAATCACGGACATCTGCTCCTTTATTGATGAATCACGGGACTCATCAATAAGCACTGCAAAGTTCCTATCTCCAATCTCATCCTTAATCACCTGTGTGACCTCCCGTGCACAACATTTCGCGAGTTCCTTCTGTATATCCGGACAAAGCATCAAACAATTGCACCACCCTCAAATTCAAAAGCCTCCTTCATATCTGCCTTTTTTTTATCTATGTACCAATCCACCAACTCTCTAAAATTGCCCTTGTTCATGGAAGTAGAAGATTTGTCGTGTCCACAAAAAGCTTTGCCTTGCTGAATGAGATATCTTGCACAATCTAAAGAAGCAGTCAAACGAATCTTGTATGCCATTTCGGACTCATTGCAACAAGTATTTAATTTATGATCTACACTTGCTATTTGATTTTGAAAATCTTCACAATCTAGCATTGCAATGTTGTGGACACTAGTAGGTCCACCAACATGTTGATTGAAAGATTCCATAGCACTTCTCCAATTCACATACCCAACTTTTGTGAAGACATCCCTCCCAAAGTGAGTGGGGTGTGATGGTTTCTTAAAAAGAAAGCAATAGAAACAAAAGGTGGCATCCTTTTCCACATTATATTCTAGCCAATCGAACTTTTTATACCATGATTCTTGAAAGGATCTTGAAATTGAACCTTGCGATTTTTTTTGGAAAATCATGACCAATTGGTTGAGTTGGACCCTTCAACAAATATGCTCTCCTAACTTGATCTCTAATCTCATTAGGATAATCTTCAATTGGTTTGCGAGATACTGGATCAGCAATAATATCACTTGGATTAAATTCATGCCAAACTTTTTTTTGCTCCAGTTCTGTTTTCTATGGTTGGAGGGTTACTGCTAGTTGCATTATTTGAGAAATATTTGTGCAAAGTTCGCTTCTCCATTTTTATAAATCTAAGAATAATTAAACAATAACCCGTCAACTACTAATTAAACAAATTGGTTAATCGGCTAATACCTACCATCAATTAAACAACAATTTGCATCAATACAACAATCATAAATTGGGGATTCACAGTTCATTCACTGCCTCATCGGCTCACCCATCGAGTCACCCTCACCTCAGGCCTCACGGTCACCGGGTCACGGCCTCACGGCCTCACCCAATCAATAACACAGCACAGGCACAACACAACTACTTAAGCCGCACAACCCAAAAAAATGGGAATTCAGATTTCATTGCCTGCCTCAGTGCCTCACCTCGTTCCAGTGGCGAATGCTCCTCTCCGATGTAGTGATGCGCCGATGCACCAATGCCGCTTTGCCAGTGCGGGCCCGTGTTCAAGACCAGCCACCGAGTGGCCGACCACCTCCCCTCTACTCATGTCAGCCACGAAGTCGCCAACCGCCGGTGGGCCAAATCCCCCTCTGGCTGAGTGGCCAACCACCTCCTCCTCCATTTGTCTTGCGTCTTTGTTGAGTCAATGGTGACGGTGATTCTCTCTCAGACTCGGTCTCTCTGTGACTCCGTCTTTCCCAAAGACCTTATCTCGCTGGTCGCTCGATGTTCGGCTACTCTTGCTCACTTTATGCGCCTGCTCTTCCTCCTCATGTTCTAACTCTGATTTGGGCCAGGATTCGCCACTGATTTGGGCCGGCTGGGGCATTGGGCCTTAGCCCTTAAGTGACTCTTCTTCAACCTCCGGCTCTTCTTCAACCTCTGTGGCCCTGCCTCAGTCTTAGTGGCCAGTGGGTACTAGATACTAGGGGTACGGTGGTGGGAGGAGGGGGTGCTCGAGCACCCACAAGCACCTACGGTGGATTTGCCCCTACCTCCAACAACGACGATTGTAGTCTTTGGTGGGTGAAGAAGATGAGGAGTGTCCAGAGGCAAACCCTAGGGGGTTTGGATCCGGACACCAACCAAAGAACAAGGAGAAGAGTAGGCCGACCTAGAAGCCAGCACCAAGGAAGACCACCACCGCCATCCAGGCAAGCTGAATCTCCAAAAAAAGGTCGAACGGTGGCCGGAATCCTACCTGATCTAGCATGAAGCCTACGATATCAACTATCATCGAGCCTAAAAGTACTAAAGTAAGTAGTAATATACAAGCAGAGAGCCCGGGGAGGGTCCCCCTACCTCTCATTGACGGCAAGCCAATGGTAGGGAGGGGGTCAAGGAGAGAAATTTGGAGGGTTTCGCATAAGAGGAATAGTGGAGAGTTTTGGCCTGCTCGGGCGAAGCACGAGGTGGGTTCGGTTGAGGTCACAGATATGTCCCAACTTACAACTTTTTTTGAAGATCAGAATTGGGGGCTTGAGAGTTGAGAGTTGTGGCCTTGTGAGAGGTTGTGTGCTGCTATTAAGCCATTAGGTTGGGTTTGGCTTAGGTTTAGTGCGCTTGCCAAATTGAATTTGGAGTATGACAAGGATCTAATAATCCTCATTTAATTATTTTTCTGTAATTCTTATTATGGATAATAAAACCATCATATGGTTCTTGAGTATACCCCTTCATGGTAAGTGAGGGAGAAGCTGGAGGTCGTAAGTTCTTCTATGACCACCCCATAGTTGTAAGTCCTTCTACGACTACCTCGTGGTCGTAAGTTCTTCTACGACCATTCCCTAGTCGTAAGCTTTTCTATGACTATCCCCTAATCGTAAGTCCTCCTACGATCAGTCTGTGGTCGTAAGCTTTACTACGACCACCACCTGTTCGTAAGCTCTTCTACGACCAGTCCCTAGTCGATAGGGCTTACAGACATGTGGACCTGGTCGATCAGGGAATCTTCTACACCATATTTAAAGATATAGGTAGTCAATTACGCTGTTATTATCTAGAATAACTGCATGTTTAACTCTCTGTCCTGATAATAACTGCCTGGCGACGTGGGAACATTACAACTCCAGTAATAATCTCCCGTAACTGCTCCAACATCTAAAGCGTTGAGGTGCCCTTTGGATTGGAGAAATGACCACCCACTTCAAGTTCTATATAAAAGACAAAATCATCAGGAGGAAAGGCAAAGGGCAATAGGAGGCATAATCATGAGCACAAGATATTACACTCGAGTCTTTCTCTTGATTTATAACCAACATACTCAATATATCCACACAGGAGTAGGGTTGTTATTATCTCTAGAGAAGGCCTGAACCTGTATAAAAATCCCTGTATCATTCTCTCTGCATGATTTGAGTCTTGGAGACCCCCCGAATCAAACAATCATTACGTAAGATCGGTTCTAAAACACCGATAGTTGGTGCCGTCTGTGGGGATCTTCTAGTCAATATGTTTCCTTTGCTTTTTCACAACTATAATGCTTCTATGGCAGGAGAGTCGAACGAGGAGAACTGGTTCGACTTGGCTGATTACGCAGATATTGACATGGATGCCGACTTCGACTATGAGCCGAGTATTGTATCATCCGATGGTAATGTCGCCTTCGGAGATCATTCTCCAGGAGACCATACCACTGATGGAGTTGAGGAGGGATCCTTATCCCCCACAACGTTATGTCCAACTGAGGAACCAGCTTCCTTAGAGGTCAAGGGTTTATCCGACCACAATCGGGCCGTCCCAAGGCAGGCTCAGAGCATGGCGATGATTCTCCCTCCAAGTGTTCAAGTTCGTCTAAGACAGTCCGACCTGGCACGGTAAGTCCTGAAAGCCATCATTCGAGAGCTTCATCATCATATGGTGGTCATCCCTCTTCGGTTAGCCCTGCACAGGATGGGGTTGGGCACGCTTTTCCTGTGAGTTTGACCATCCCATCGTAGGGCTCAGCTACGAACGGAGACGGTTACAACCCAGAATTCCCCTTCCTGGAGAGGCTTGCTGCAAGTCACCAGACGGTGTCTTTCAACTACTCCTCAAGCGAGGAGACCTCAAGCGCAAGTGGAGATCATCAATAGGAGGTCTTCATCCTTCCCTCAGATAATGATCACTCTCCTAGATACAAGACTGAGGATGCTCCCCGACGATCACACACTGTGACCCCTCGTGGTGATGACGAGGACACATCCAGTGATGAACAGGGTCAACACTTTGATGAATGTGAGGGAGATTCTCGAAATACTCGTACTCCATTGAGGCAAACTCGAGGATCAGGTATGGATGTTCCTGAGACAACCTGATAGAGAAAAATTACGGATCAGAAAAATCTATGTGGACGCATTCGGTATCAGTCGGAGGAAGCTCAAGAACTCCAATGCATCAACGATCTTCTCGAGAACCCAACTCAAGAACTTGCCCAAACGGCCGGCTACGACCTCTTCACCGAAGAGATCGCATGAAGGCTTCAAAGCACCATGGCCAGACTAGAGCACCCTCGCTGGCATCGACCCAGAGGTCATAGCGATATGACTCCATCAGCTACCAGTCGTTCGAACAACTCACCACGTGGATATCGGCGCAACAACAGGTCGCGTCGCTCTCTTGATCTTCACTCCAGATGAAGGAGAGTTCCTCGAATGCCTGATGATCAACAAGCTCCTAGGAGAGATGATCGTTCACCACTCCATCTAGAAATCTGTAACAACAGATGGAATACGAGGAGTATTTTCCTCGTAAGGTTGAGACCTACCACAGGTCGGGTCCACCTACGACCAGGTATCGTCATGTACGATCACCTAGAGATGTCAACCCTTCTTTTCCGCAAAGAAGGCGTCAAGAAGTCATTACCAGATGTCAGTCTTTCTCACCAGACCTTCGAGCAGTTCGCTGGCCGCCTCGGTTTCGACTAGTGAACATGGAGAAGTTTGATGGATCTCAAAACCCCATTGAATTCCTCCAGATCTACACAACCGCTGTCCGAGCAGCAGGAGTAGGAGAGCATTAATGGTGAATTACCTTCCTACTGTGCTCAAGGGATCTGCTCGATCGTGGTTGTTAAATCAACCACTCGAATCAATTTATTCATGGCAGCACCTCTGCGACCTACTACTATCTAATTTCCAGTACACCTACCATTGCCCTAGGAAAGAGGACAACATGCACAAGATGAGACAAAACGAACACGAGATTCTGCGCCGGTTCATTCAACGTTTTAGTCATGTTCGAAATTCCATACCTGAAGTTTCTGATTCTTTTGTCATCAGAGCTTTTAAGCAGAGAGTGCTTAGTAGAAGGATCACGGAGGATATCGATTTAAATCCTCCTGCTACTATCACCGAGCTATTTAAAATGGCCGATCGATATGCAACTGCTGCTGAAGCAGTCGAATGAAATAGTACTATTGATCGAGGCGACAAAATCCCTCAAGAAGCGGGCGAAAGTGGCAAGAAGAAGGATAGAATGTAACGTCCAGTTGGTCCTAGAGTTTTTTGCTAGATTTCAAAACTAAAAATGAACCATTTGGTTTGTTAAGTTGCTCAAGCTTAACTTCAAATTTTGTAATTTGGGAGCTTAATTTGAACTAACCAAACCTCAACTAAGTCCTTTTGGTTTGTGTTCTTTGTCCTTTTGGGGTTCTCTGGTGCTCTCTGGTTTTAGTTCTCTTTTTGGGGTTCGCCTTGTGTGCCCTTTGGTTTAGTTCGTCCTTCTCTGGACCTCCTCGTTCTCTTTGGATCACCCCTGGGGTCTTCTCTTGGACCTCCCCTTTCCAAGACCTCCCTTGTGCCGGTCCTCCTCTTGCCCAGACCTCCTTTGTGGGTCTAGAACCTCCTCTCTTGGGTCTTAGACCAGCTCGGGTTTGTGTTTCAAATGTCCTTGAATCTTGAAATTCAAATTCGGGTAATTCCCGTGTCCTTTAGGACCTCCCCTCGTCCTTTAGGACCTCCCCTCGTCCATTTGGACCTCCTCTGCGTTCATTTGGACCTCCCCATGTCCTTTAGGACCTCCCCTTTGTGGATCCGACCGTCAGGACCTCCCCTGAAGGCTCACCACTGCTCAACGAAGGCAAGTCGTAGACCTTTGATCATATTGAGCCTAGCTTTTCAAATGTATTTTGCTTTACTTAATCATGCATGGCTATTTTTATAAGAAATGGTTTGGGCAGTATATAATTTCCTACTTGACAGTATGCCTCCTTGGATAATTGTATTTAACATGATCCTCTTGGACGCCTTATGTAGGATCGTAATGACAATCAGAAGGGGGGGGGGTTGAATGATTGCAGCGAATTGACCCCCAAATTCTAACTTCTTCTTGTTATCAAGAATTCCAGCAACTTCTCTGTTGACTTGAAAAACTTCACAACCGAGACCTCCTCAGATGCACAGGAAGAACATCAAATCAAGAATCAAAGTAGAACGAATCTGAACTTTATATATCAAACTTGATTTGTGTCTCTGAGAGCTTAGCAAGCACCACTCAAAACCCTAATTCAAGGGACCTTACAACCGTAGCATAAACAACAAAAAGCTACACCAAAACCCAAAGGCAAAAGCACCTAACCTAAAAAATCCCCTCCAGGGCCGTACCCTCTGCCTTCTCTTATAGCCTAGAGTTCTATCCATGTCCAACACGACACCAATACAGATTCTAACTCAAACCAACCAGATTTGGAACTCCTTCCAAATCTGTCTTTCAATTCTCTCACGTCGTAAGCCTCTAGGACACCACCTCCCGTAGCTTAAGCGTGACCCCTTTGATCTCCGTGCTCGGCGTGATCCAAATCACCTCTTGACATCCACGACTTCCAAGACCTCAGATTCCTCATCCTAGTCCGAGTCAATCCGTCACCGACAGTGATTAGTCCTCACGTCTCAACTTGCACATGCAAAGATCAAAAGAAACCCCAAATCTTGGCACAAGTTCTCCAACTTGACCATCCATTAGCTCACTCACACCCATAAACACTATCATGCATCATGCAACAAGATATAGCTTACGAATTCAACAAATCCGTAGTCAATTCCCCGAGCAACGACTTTCAGTACAATCGGTACTACCGCCATTGTAGGTCGGTACTACCGCTGCAGCGATCGTCAGCTCAAACACACCGGTACTACCGATTCTCAAGAACTTCAAAACTTCCAAAAACATAAGCTTACGGAAAAAACCATGCATAAACCTGCGGTCATACCGATATCTTGATACTACCGCCCGTTCAAGCTCTGAAATACCGCTCACCGTCGTTCGCTCCAAGACTCCAGACCATCCGATTTTCATTTAACTGTTCATGTCGAGATTCTCTTTACGAAAAACCAAGTGCGGTACTACCGCCCGGGCATGACAGCGGTCATACCGCTCGGCAAGAAATGCAATGTCCAAGAAAAACAAGTGTTACGTTTTTCCATACCGCCAAACACACAACGGTATTACCTATAAAGCGGTACTACCAAAAATCAAATGGTACTACCGCACCACTTAAAAAACAAGCAAGCAGTATGTCGAACCTCTTTCTCAAAGGAAAACAAAAGCGGTACTCTTGTTATTAAAACAACGGTACTACGAAATTTAGGTACTACCGCCATTCAACTTTCGGTACTACCGTTCTAGGTAAGTTCATAAAGTCCTCGAAACGGCGTCCTTTGCCACGTGGGCGCTCGGATCCATGGGCCAATCGGACCATGGGTCTCAACCGTTAGTTTAGAAGCACTTTGTAGAAGGTCGAGCGACCCACTTGATGTCATCCGTTAGATTTCAATCCAGCAGTTCAAAGTCTTTGAGCGATTCGTGATCGACGTTACAACTCAATATCGGCCGTTAGATCAAGATCTAACGAACCGAAAAACGCATCGAGAGGAAAAGACTTGCGGTACTACCACCTTGGTCATATCGCAATCCGGTAGTTCCG
The DNA here is from genome assembly GCA_036346405.1 of Phyllostachys edulis. Lineage (NCBI taxonomy): Eukaryota > Viridiplantae > Streptophyta > Magnoliopsida > Poales > Poaceae > Phyllostachys > Phyllostachys edulis. Next base: position 40,010,488 of record CM070559.1, read on the forward strand.
CACAATACAAGCGGTACTACCGATAATCGACAAAAGCTGATTTTTTACGACGAATTCATGAGCTCAAAAGCAAGTCGACAAAAGCGATCAAAAGCATGTTCGAGACAATGTATTGAACTTTAAGCATCAAGACTAAGTCTTCATTATTGGCAATGTATTCATCATCAAATATCATGACCAAAAACCTCTTGGTCTTACACCTTAGAATGGATATTTTAGTTGGTATTGTTTGGTATTGCCAACATGGGACCGTATGTTTATGCGTAGCCTTACTTTAGAACCGTGGGCCTTAAGAATCATGCTTCATCTTTAATAACTTGACTAATGGAACTATGGAACTGTGGTTGGTGCCACTGATGAGCAACTGTGGTGGGATGCCACAGTTGTGCGAGGCCACTTTGTTAAAATCTTGTGTGCCAAGACCAGGGAGGTCTTTGGCCAGGTGAACCCAAAAAGTTTTCTTGCTCGGGCAAGTGATCGTGCAGTAAAGGGGGTGCTATGCGCACACTGGGATGTGGAAGTCTTGCCTGAGCAGCAATTAAGGACTTAACTTTGTGTTATGTTGATCTGGGCCTTTTAGTGCAACCACAAGACCACATTATGGGGGTGGTCTGGCCAAATAATTAGCATTGAGCTGGCTTGGTTCTGTTGTGGTGGAGCGTGCTGATTCGTTGGCACAAGAGGGGGCACGACTCCGGTGGAGGTTGCAGCCCAACCGGAAGCGAAACCTTAGCGAGCAGCTCCAAGCCAGATCAAAGCTTTGTAACGGCCTTGTCGCGCTTTGAAAGTGAGCAAAGGGTTCCAATCGGAACCCGACCCGCTGGAGAGGTCGCGAATTGTGGGTAAAGTTGTACACCTCTACAGATTATTAATCTATTCGAATAGCCAAGTCCTTGGTCATGGACATGCCCGGTGAAAATGGTGCAAGGGGTAGACTTTGCTAAAAGTTTGTGTTCCACGGCTGGCTTGGGATGTCTGCAAGTATTCTAGGTGGCTCCGAGTGCTTGTGATGTCCTCAGCTGGTCGTGGAGGTTTTGTGAACCCTAGGGTGGTCCATGGTGCTCCGGAGTTGGTGCTCCGGGAGGTCCTAGAACCTAGGGTGGTCCTTGGGAGCTCTGGAGTTGGTGCTTCAGAGTGGTCTTGGGAGAGGTCTTGGTCGTGGGTGCGGCCAGACCTCCCCCAAGCGGCTTTGGTAGTGAGTGGGTGCTCACTCCTTTCGTTTCAAACAAATGTATTTATGTATTATTGTTTTAACTTGAGCTTTGCAATCTATACATGTTGTTTACTATCAAACATTGCTTTTTGCAACTAACCCTACAGCTCTCATTGTCAAGCCAATGCATGAATATTATTTGCATAATTGTTCCCTGCGATTTGCTGAGTACATTCAAAGTACTCATGGCTGTAAGCCCTGTGTTAAAGTAGTGGTTGAAGATGAACAAGCGCAAGGATGCTCAGACCTCTTCGTGGAGGAGTTCTTTGATGACCTAGTTGCCTAGGACGTCCTACACTCGACAGCCTGTGGGCTTGCAGGGTGGCTTTGTGCGCTCTTTGGTGTTCCTCCGTAAAGTTCTTTTGTGTCAGTTTTTGTTAGCCAAAGTTGGCAACCTCTGTAAGCAATCTTGACCATAAGGTCTTTGTTTAATATATGTTAATTTGTCTGCTTCATTTGTTGTTTGGCCATGTGGTTGTGATTACACCTATGTTGTTTGTGCGAGCTAGCTTGGAATCCTGGGACTAGCTTAGTGCACACAGTCCAGACATCCAGGAAGTCTCCGAAGATCTCCTGGGAGGTCCTGGCGGACCTCCTCTTAGTGTATGCTTGGAGGACCTCCCAGAACCTCCGGGTGGTCCTATCGGACCTCCCTAAGAGGTCCTGGGAGACGTTCCCTAGTGCATCCCGAGAGAGGTCCTCACAAAGGTGGTGTCAGAGCCCTGGTCGACTATAGGACATGGCCTTAGATAGAAGGGTCATTTTAGTTAAGTCTCAAAAGCTATTTTCTAAATCAAACCAACTTTATAACTTGTTTGGTGGTTCTTTTCTTATCTTGTTCCATGCTGTTCTTATCTTGTCTCAAATCTTTTCTCATCTTATTCTACTTCATTCTTATCTTCCTCTTTGGTTCTGTTGTCTTACCTCCTCTGGAACTTGGTTTTCAAGTTTTAACTTGACCTCATTATCACTGTAACCTCTATAGGGCTATTTTCCTAAGGCTAGGTTGGTAGTGGTCCCTTTGAGTTTTTAGCATCGCTTAGTTTGGGTCAGTAGGACCTTTTGTCTAAGTCTTGTTGCCTCTTTTAGCCCTCTGGCTTTTGCTTTTTGGGTTTAACCAAGTCACCCCTATTAGAATGCTCCATCTTTCTCCCTTGCTCTAGCTCATCTTTATGCTATTCCTTCTTACCTAATGTGCTTTCTTTCTCATCTATTAAACCTTGAGAGCTCTGTACAGATGGTTCCAACTCGTCAATCAGCAAGTCAGAATGAGCACTCAAAGCAGTTGCCTCCACCACCTCCTCCTCCAGCAGCTATGGCAGATCAAGGACTGGGACAGTTTATGGCAGCTTAAGCTCAAATGATGAGTTCCATGATGCAGAACATGAACCAAATGATGGCATAGCAAAGCCAAACCACCAATGCATTGCTTGCCATGATGAGCCAAAGCAGCCAAGCAGCAGTTGTGCCACCTCCTCCACCTTCTGTTCATCCTCAATCAAGATTGTCCGAGTTCATGAAGACTCGTCCAACCACCTTTTCAAGGTCCCCTGAGCTGCTGGATGCGGATGATTGGCTGAGACCAACTGAGAAGAAGCTTGAAATTTCTTGTTGTGAAGACCGAGAGAAGGTCTTATTTGCGTCACACCAGTTGGTGGGTGCTGCCGCTGAATGGTGGGACACATTTTGTGCTGCTCATGTTGACCCCCAGAGGATCACATGGGCTGAATTTTCAGCAGCGTTTCGCCACTCCCATGTTCCAGATGGGAAAAGAAAATTGAGTTTCGGGACCTCAAGCAAGGGAATATGACTGTGAGTGAGTACCTCACCAAGTTTTTAGAGCTATCTCGTTATTCCCGTGAAGATGTTGCCACTGATGATGCACGCCAGAAGTGCTTCAAGCGAGGTCTCCATCCCAGTTTGAAAGTTCAAGTTGTTGGCAATGACTATCCTGATTTTCAGCACATGGTAAACAAAGCTTTGCTTATTGAAGAATCCCAGAGAGCTCTCTGAGTCCTTCAAGAGAAAAATGTCACCCTCCAATGCTCAACAAGGACCTCCTCAGCGTGTCAGAACCTTTGTGCAGCACTAACATAGGCACCAAAGACCTCCTAGACCTTCCAGGACCCCTGCCAAAACCTCCCGTCCAGCTGCCTCAAGTCAACGCCGCATCACTAGCAGCAGCAATCAGCCTTCAAAGACCTCCACCACAACAGGAATCACTTGTTTTAAGTGTCACCAGGTGGGGCATTATGCCAGCCAATGCCCACAAAGGATGCAGCAAGCCGCTGGGACCTCCTTTTCAGGACCTCCCCCAACCGGTACCTCTCAAGCAGCCGCTGGACCTCCTCAAGCAAGGACCTCTCAATCCTTTGGAAGGGGTCGTGCAAACCATGTAGCCGTAGAGCAAGTCCAGACCTCCCCAGATGTTGTACTAGGTATGTTCCTAGTAAATTCAGTGCCAGCTGTAGTTTTGTTTGATTTTGGAGCTTCACATTCGTTTATTTCTCGGAGTTTTGTTGCCAAGCACCATTTTTAAGTTGTTGCTCTTAAGTCTACCTTGTTGGTTCAATCCCCCGGTTCAGAGTTAAGAACGAACCAGGGTTGTCCACAAGTTAAATTGGTCATAGAGGGAGTAGAATTTCTGGCTAAGCTCATTCTCCTGGACACCAAGTCTCTAGATGTGATCTTGGGAATTGATTGGCTTGCAGACCACCATGCAATGTTGGATTGTAGTGGTAAGAGCATCTCTTTGACCAGCCCTAGTGGTGTCACAGTGAAGTTTGAAGCCTCCTCAGAGAAGCTTAATGGAGCTTTGGCTTGTAGTGCCCAAGTTCTAGCTTTGAAAGATGTCCCTGTGGTCCGAGATTTTGCAGATGTGTTCCCTGATGAGCTCCCAAGAATGCCACCAGATAGAGATCTTGAGTTTGTAATTAACCTTGTTCCAGGGACTTCCCCCATCTCCAAAAGACCTTATAGGTTGCATGTTAATGACCAAGTAGAGTTGAAGCAACAGATTGAAGACATGTTGAGCAAAGGTTTCATTAGACCTAGCTCCTCCCCTTAGGGAGCTCCAGTGATATTTGTTGCCAAGAAAGATGGTACTCAAAGAATGTGTGTAGACTACCGAGCTCAAAATGAAGTCACCATCAAGAACAAGTATCCTCTGCCAAGAATTGATGATTTGTTTGACCAATTGAAGGGAGCTGCAGTGTTTTTAAAGATAGATTTGAGGTCAGGGTACCACCAGCTTAAGATTCGCAAAGAAGACATCCCCCAAGACAACTTTTTCAACTAGATATGGGTTGTTTGAGTTCACTGTTATGTCTTTTGGGCTGACCAATGCCCCTACTTATTTTATGAACTTGATGAATAGAGTGTTTATGGAGTATCTTGACAAGTTTTTTCATTATCTTCATTGATGACATCCTTGTGTATTCCAAAAGTGAAGAAGAGCATACAAAGCACCTCTTTTCGGTTTTGGAGAAGCTTAGAGCTCACCAACTCTTTGCTAAGTTTAGTAAGTGTGAGTTCTGGTTGAAGGAAGTGGTCTTTTTAGGACATGTGCTATCCGAAAAAGGGGCCTCTGCCAACCCCAGTAAGGTCCAAGATGTGCTCAATTGGGAACCTCCTAAGTCAGTACCTCAAGTCCGAAGCTTCCTTGGTATGGCATGGTATTATAGGAGGTTTATTGAAGGTTTTTCTCGAATGGCAAGGCCTCTCACTCAGTTATTGAAGAAGGAAAAGAAGTTATCATGGACCTCTGAATGTGAACAAAGCTTTCAAGAGCTCAAGAGAAGATTGACCTCTGCACCAGTTTTGATATTGCCAGATGTCCGAAAGGATTTTGAGGTCTATTGTGATGCATCAAAACAAGGTCTTGGTTGTGTCTTGATGCAAGAAAGAAGAGTGGTAGCTTATGCCTCTCGACAGTTAAAACCTCATGAAGCAAATTACCCTGCTCATGATCTAGAGCTAGCTACTGTAGTGCATGCTTTAAAGATTTGGCGCCACTATCTTATTGGAAACCGATGTGAAGTCTACACCGATCACAAGAGTTTGAAGTATATATTTACTCAAGCTGATTTGAACATGAGGCAGAGAAGGTGGTTAGAGCTAATCAAAGACTACAATTTGGGAATTCATTATCACCCTAGCAAGGCCAACGTGGTAGCTGATGCTCTAAGTAGAAAGATCTATAGCAGCACCTTGATGGTCAAAGAAAGCCAACCCACTTTGCGTGAGGAACTCCAAAAGCTCAGACTTGAGATAGTTGAAGAAGGGTACTTGGCAGCTCTGGAAGTGCAGCCCACCTTGCAAAGTCTGATTAGAGCAGCTCAAGTTGATGATGCTGACATTCAAGAAATTAAGACCAACATGAGGAAAGGGGAGCAAGGAACTGTCTGGTTTGATAGAAGGCTATGTGTGCCGAACAACATGGAGCTCAAAAGATACTACTTAAAGAAGCCCATGAAGCATTATATTCCATTCACCCTGGAGCTACAAAAATGTATCAAGACATCAAGGAAATGTATTGGTGGCCTAGTATGAAGCGAGAAATTGCTGAGTATGTGGCCAAATGTGATACTTGTCAAAAGGTTAAGGCCATGCACCAAAGGCCTGGAGGTCTTTTGGTGCCCTTGCCCATACCCGAGTGGAAATAGGAATAGGTAGGGATGGATTTTATAATTGGTCTACCCCAGACCCAAGCTGGTTTTGACTCTATATGGGTCATTCTGGATCGTCTAATCAAAGTAGCTCATTTTATCCCTATGAAGACCACCTATTCTGGAGACAAGTTGGCAGAAATCTACATGGCAAAGGTTGTGTGTCTACATGGTGTGCCAAAGAAGATAGTGTCAGATAGAGGATCTCAGTTCACCTCCAAATTTTGGCAAAAGCTACATGATGTCATGGGCACAGACCTCAATTGCAGCACAGCTTATCACCCACAGACTGATGGCCAAACCGAAAGAGTTAACCAAGTTCTTGAAGACATGCTGAGAGCATGTGCTCTAGAAAAGCAAGCTAGTTGGGACCGAATGCTACCCTATGCTGAGTTCTCATACAATAATAGCTACCAAGCAAGTCTCTAGATGTCTCCTTTTGAAGCTCTTTATGGAAGGAAGTGTAGAACACCCTTGTATTGGACAGAAACTGGAGAAGGACAAGTTATTGGGCCAGACCTTTTGAAAGAAGCTGAAGACCAAGTGAGATCAATAATAGAAAAGTTGAAGACTGCACAGACCAGACAAAATAGCTTTTGCTCCCGGAGATCAAGCATACCTCAAAGTGTCACCTCTTAAAGGAATGCGACGTTTTAGAGTCAGTGAAAAGCTTGCTCCAAGATTCATTGGACCTTTTCCCATTCTTGCCCGAAGAGAAGAAGTTGCCTACAAGATAGACCTCCCTCCTCAGCTTGCCGGAGTGCACAATGTTTTTCATGTTTCTCAGTTGAAGAAATGTTTGTGTGTGCCGGAAGAACAGATGCCCTTGGAAGCTATGGACCTCCAAGAAGACCTCACTTACCAGGAGCAGCCTATCAAGATCCTGGATGTGTCTGAGAGAGTCACAAGGACCAAGACCATCAAGCTTTGCAAAGTGCAATGGAGCAACCACACCGAGGCAGAACCAACTTGGGAGCGCGAAGAGGACCTCAAGAAAGAGTTCCCGCACCTATTCTCTAGCTAGCCTAAATCTCGGGGTCAAGATTCCCTTAAGGGGTGAAGGTTTGTAACGTCTCGTTTGTCCTAGAGTTTCTTGCTAGATTTCAAAACTAAAAAAGAACCATTTGGTTTGCTAAGTTGCTCAAGCTTAACTTGGAATTTTGGAATTTGGGAGCTTAATTTGAACTAAACAAACCTCAACTAAGTCCTTTTGGTTTGTGTTCTTTGTCCTTTTGGGGTTCTCTGGTGCTCTCTAGTTTTAGTTCTCTTTTTGGTGTTCGCCTTGTGTGCCCTTTGGTTTAGTTCGTCCTTCTCTGGACCTCCTCGTTCTCTTTGGATCCCCCCTGGTGTCTTCTCTTGGATCTCCCCTTTCCAAGACCTCCCTTGTGCTGGTCCTCCTCTTGCCCATACCTCCTTTGTGAGTCTAGGACCTCCTCTCTTGGGTCTTAGACTAGCTCGGGTTTGTGTTTCAAATATTCTTAAATCTTGAAATTCAAATTCGGGTAATTCCCGTGTCCTTTAGGACCTCCCCTCGTCCATTTGGACCTCCTTGCATTCATTTGGACCTCCTCGTGTCCTTTAGGACCTCCCCTTTGCGGATCCGACCGCCAGGACCTCCCCTTTGTAGATCCGACCGTCAGGACCTCCCCTTTGTGGATCCGACCGTCAGGACCTCCCCTTTGTGGATCCGACCGTCAGGACCTCCCCTTGTAGATCTTGACCATTAGGACCTCCCTCGAGAGATCTTGACCCTCGGACCTCTTGTGAACTGTGAGTAGGTCTTTTGGACCTCCTGTCCTCAGTACTTCCTCGTGTCTTTTGGACCTCCTGTCCTCAGGACCTCCTCGTGTCTTTTGGACCTCCTGTCCTCAGGACCTCCCTATTGTCTTAAGGACCTCCTGTCCTCAAGACCTCCTTGTGGTCAGGACCTCCCTTTGAGGTCACGACCTCTGGTCTTTATTCAAGGACCTCCCTTGCGGGTTAGGACCTCTGGTCTTTTTGCAATGACCTCCCTTGTGGCTGAGACCAACCCTTTGACTGATCTGTTCTCTTGAGTTTGACTGGCCCCACTTGTCAACCTTGCTCACTTTTCCCAATTCTTCCGCCTCAAAACTCTGTGTATATTTAATGGTTGTTGTATCACATTAAATGCAATCACATCTGAGGTACTTTGTTTCATTCTTTTGATAGCATACACTGTCCTAACCATGTCCTGTCTACCACCAATCTTTGACACGTTTGCTCAAGCCCCTCATTGTCTCTCCGCCAACTCCGGCTATAAATAGCCTGGGCATGCCTCCCTTTGTCACCTTTTTGCTCATTTCTAACTTCCTTGCTCTCGCCTAGTTATCTCCTTGCTCGAGACCTCACCGAGGAGTTCTTTGAAGCTACTCCATCACCTCTTCATCGCCAAGAAGGCCTCTCTGTTGGTTCCTGCGGATCTTTTTTGTAAGGACCACCCTCTTTCGGGTTGGACCTCCCCTCTCGGCCAGGACTTCTTGCTTCTTGGTTTTTGTTTGAGTTTGTTTCAGTTCTTTAAGGTCTTTTAGAGTTCTTTGCTTGGAGCTGGTTTGCTTATTTGGTTCTTGGGCGATCGTGTAGATCCCGAGTTTGAGAAGGAGTACTTGGACCCAGCAGTTTCTACTGAAGGCTCACCACTGCTCAACGAAGGCAAGTCGCAGACCTTTGATCATATTGAGCCTAGCTTTTCAAATGTATTTTGCTTTACTTAATCATGCATGGCTATTTTTATAAGAAATGGTTTGGACAATAGATAATTTCCTACTTGACAATATGTCTCCTTGGATAATTGTATTTGACATGTTGACATGATTCTCTTCGACGCCTTAGAATGGATATTTTAGTTGGTATTGTTTGGTATTGCCAACATGGGACCGTATATTTGTGCTTAGCCTTGCTTTAGAACCGTGGATCTTGAGAATCATGCTTCATCTTTAATAACTTAACTAATGGAACTATGGTTGGTGCCACTGATGAGCAACTGTGGTGGGATGCCACAGTTGTGTTGTTTGTGGTGCGAGGCCACTTTGTTAAAATCTTGTGTGCCAAGACCAGGGAGGTCTTTGGCCAGGTGAACCCAAAAAGTTTTCTTCCTCGAGCAAGTGATCGTGCAGTAAAGGGGGTGCTATGCGCACACTGGGATGTGGAAGTCTTGCCTGAGCAGCAATTAAGGACTTAACTTTATGTTCTGTTGATTTGGGCCTTTTAGTGCAACCACAAGACCACTTTATGGGGGTGGTCTGGGCCAAATAATTAGCATTGAGCTGGCTTGGTTCTATTGTGGTGGAGCGTGCTGATTCGCTGGCGCAAGAGGGGGCACGAATCCGGTGGAGGTAGTAGCCCAACCGGAAGCAAAACCTTAGTGGGCAGCTCCGAGCCAGATCAAAGCTTTGTAATGGCCTTGTCACGCTCTCTAGACTGCTCACCTTCAGAAGTGAGCAAAGGGTTTCGACGGGAACCCGACCCGCTGGAGATGTCGTGAATTGTGGGTAAAGTTGTACACCTCTACAGAGTATTAATCTATTCAAATAGCCAAGTCCTTGGTCATGGACATGCCCAGTGAAAATGGTGCAAGGGGTAGACTTTGCTAAAAGTTTGTGTTCCACGGCTGGCTTGGGATGTCTGCAAGTATTCTGGGTGGCTCCGAGTGCTTGTGATGTCCTCGGCTGGTCGTGGAGGTTTTGTGAACCCTAGGGTGGTCCAGGGTGCTCCGGAGTTGGTGCTCCAGGGATGTCCTGGAACCTAGGGTGGTCCTTGGGAGCTCTGAAGTTGGTGCTCCAGAGTGGTCTTGGGAGAGGTCCTGGTCGTGGGTGCGGCCAGACCTCCCCCAACCGGCTTTGGTAGTGAGTGGGTGCTCACTCCTTTCGTTTCAAACAAATGTATTTATGTATTATTGTTTTAACTTGAGCTTTGCAATCTATACATGTTATTTACTGTCAAACATTGCTTTTTGCAACTAACCCTACAGCTCTCATTATCAAGCCAATGCATGAATATTATTTGCATAATTGTTCCCTGCAATTTGCTGAGTACATTCAAAGTACTCATGGCTGTAAGCCTTGTGTTAAAGTAGTGGTTGAAGATGAACAAGTGCAAGGATGCTCAGACCTCTTCGAGGAGTTCTTTGACGACCCGGCTGCCTAGGACGTCAAGAGGTATCTTATGAGTGCTCCTGTTTTGGTTTCTCTGAAATCAAAAGAGACGCTCTTAATTTATCTAGCTACCACACAACAGGCAGTGAGCGCAGTATTAGTCGTAGAACGTGAAAACGTCTAACGACCAGTTTACTACATAAGCGAAGTTTTGCACAAACCTAAGGAGTGTTACCCTTAGGTCCCAAAACTTCTATATGTCCTCCTCATGTCTGCGAGGAAATTGCGGCATTATTTTTAGGAGCACAAGATAATTGTATCGTCTGAGTTTCCCTCAGGAGTGATCCTCCAGAACTGGGAAGCAGCGGGACGCATGGCAAAATAGTTAGTAGAACTTGGGGAATTCGATCTCCATTTCGTGTCCCGAACGACCATTAAATCCCTGATCTTGACAGACTTTGTCGCCGAATGGATAAATCCTGAACCTGTTAAGGATCCCCAGTACGATACCCATGACCAGTGGACGATGTATTTTGACGGGTCACTTACTTTAAGTGGCTCGGGGGCTAGGGTGGTCCTGGAATCTCCAACCAGAGAGACCTTAAAGCATACCATTCAATTAAACTTTCAGGCCACTAACAACGTGGTAGAATACTAAGGTTTGCTGGCTGGCATGTGAGCCGCGAAAGCGCTCGCGATTCGATGACTACTCGTGACAGGAGACTCTCAACTAGTCGTGAATCAGGCCAAAAAGAGTACTAGTGCTCTAACCCGACCCTGTCTCAGTACTTATCAGAAGTTAGAAAGCTTGAAAAGCATTTTTTTGTTTCGAGGTACAATTTATCCATCGAAAGGATAATTTCCTCGCAGATCAGCTTGCTCAAATGGCTTCTTCCCGATCACAAGTACCAAAAGGAGTCTTCTTGAGCAGCTCTAGAAGTCGTCTCTGGTCGAAACACCAGAGACAACTCCTATTGAGACAGCCTCTCTAGAATATGAGGATACATGGATGACTCCCATCTACGAGTATCTTCAGAAGGGTACACTACCCGATGATGATCTCAAGGCAGATCGCTTATCCCGAAAGGCCAAAATATATACTTTGGTCGAAGGAGTCCTCTATAAACGAGACACTCAAGGGGTACTCATGCGATGCATATCGCAGAGAAAAGGACTAAACCTCCTTCCCGATATACGCAGGGGCATCTGTGGACCTCATGCTTCGTACAGAACGCTCTTCGGAAAGGCCTTTCGACAAGGTTTCTACTAGCCAACAGCCCTCTATGATGCCAAAGAGCTGGTTAAGAAGTGTGTACAATGCCAGTTTCATAATAGGCAAATACACCAACCGGCTCAGGTATTACAAACAATTCCTCTATCTTGGCCTTTTGCCACCTGGGTTCTCGATATCCTAGGACCGTTCCCAAAAGCTCCAGGTGGCTTCGAGTTCCTTTTTGTGGCTATTGATACGTTCACAAAGTAGATCGAAGCCGAACCTGTGACTGCGATAACAACGGAAGCAGCAAAATGGTTCATGATGAGAAGCGTGCTTACTCGGTTTGGGGTCCCAAGTCGAATAATCACAAATAATGGTAAACAATTTTCGAGGAATTTTGCGACGAGTTGGGTACCAAATTGTGTTATGCCTTTGTTGCCCATTCTTAAAGCAACGGGGTAGTCGAAAGAGTGAATGGCCAAATAAATGTGGTTTTGGTTTTAGACGGCGGCCGACGTTTTTGCTCGGACGTGACATAAGGTGATTAGGGCTAGTAGAAGAAAAAGGCATGAGTAGCAGCAATGCATGTAGGCGGTGTTTTGGTGATGTCATCCATGAGATTTGATTGATGGTTGCTATTGAGTGAATCACCATGCTTTTGTTGTACATGTTCATGCATTGAGTTAATCCACGTGCTGTTGGTTGATTGATTTGTCTGTGCTATTCATCTATCCATTGCTTTATACTACATCAACGTCGCTGAAGTGCAGGAACATAGCAGCGCGTGTGCTGATGCACTGACCAGAAAACTACTGATATGAAAAACAGTGCAATCTAATCGGCGGGATTCCTGTGAGGAAAATTTTCTTCATGTGCATGATCTTGTTCTGCACTGTGAGTTCTTGTGCGTGCACTTATTTTCTCTAGTGCATGTGCATGTGTTTATTGCTTCCAGCGTGAGCCGGTACTTCATCCAAGGACCAGCATCACGTTTGCTTGTGCATCAGCCATGAGTGTTGCGTACGTGAGGTTCCAGGCTTCCAATGTGTGTGTGTGTGTTCATCCCGGATCGGTTTCTAGCGTCTGCTACAGCCGAGCACCTGCTTGATTTTTTCGATTGGTTTTCTCGAGGTTCTGCTGAAGCGCTTTGCCGAGAAGTTCTCTTGAGAGCTTTCACCAAGAAGCGTTCTGTCGTGAGGGTGCGAAAAATCTTCCTCAATCATTCACCCCCCTCTCTGATTGTCATTAACGATCCTACAAAATGGGTCTTTAGAAATAAGCAAGATGAGAGTGGAATGGTTGTGAGAAACAAGGCAAGACTAGTTGCTCAAGGATAGTCTCAAGTCGAAGGTTTGGATTTCGGTGAAACTTTTGCACCCGTAGCTAGACTTGAATCAATTCGGATATTACTCACTTTTGCACCATGTTTTGATATAAAATTATTTCAAATGGATGTTAAAAGCATTTTTCTAAATGGAAAAATATATGAACTTGTATTTGTTTGGCAACTACCTAGTTTTGAGGATCCTAAGAATCCAAATAATGTGTATAAACTCTCCAAGGCTTTTATGGTCTTAAGCAAGCTTCTAGAGCTTAGTATGAATGCCTTAGAGATTTTCTACTCTCAAAAGGATTCAAAATTGGAAAAGCTGACACAACCTATTTACAAAAGTTCTAGATGATGAATTCTTTGTATGTTAAATCTATGTTGATGATATTATTTTTGGGTCTACTAATCAATATTTTTGCAAAAAAATTTGGTGATATGATGTCTAGAGAATTTAAAATATCCATGATCGAAGAACTTAGCTATTTCATTGGACTTCAAATCATGCAACTCCAAGATGGGATCTTCATGAGTCAAACAAAGTACGTGAAGGATTTGATCAACAGGTTTGGCATAGAGGACACAAAACCCATCAAGACTCCCATGGCAACCAACGGTCATCTCGACCTTAATAAGGGAGGTAAACCGATAGATTTAAAGCTTTATAGATCAATGATTGGTAGTTTGCTTTATCTTACCGTATCTAGGTCCGATATCATGTTTAGTGTTTGCACGTGTGCAAGATTTCAAGCATCACCAAAGAGTGTCATTTGGTGACCGTGAAAAGAATTCTTAGATATTTAAAGTATTCCTCTAGAATTGGCTTATGATATCCTAAATGTGTAAAATTTGACTTAATTGGATATTCGGATTCCGATTATGCGGGTTACAAAGTGGATAGAAAAAACACTTCGGGTAGTCGTCAATTCTTAGGAAGATCCTTAGTTTTATGGTCATCCAAGAAACAATGTTTCATAGCCCTATCCACCACCGAAGCCGAATATGTTTCTTCGGGTAGTTGTGCATAATTGCTATGGATGAGGCAAACATTGATGGATTATGGAATTGAATTTGATAATATGCCTCTTTTGTGTGCTAATGATAGTGCAGTTAAGATAGCAAATAACCCAGTCCAACACTCAAGAACCAAGCATATACATATCCACCACAATTTCTTAAGAGATCATGTGGGTAAAGGAGATATAAAGATTAGCCACATAAGGACCGATGATCAATTAGCCGATATGTTCACCAAACCTTTAGATGAGAGCCATTTTTGCAAGTTGAGGAATGAGTTAAATGTCATAGATCATTCTAATGTTGCTTGAAAGTCATGCCTTATGTCATTTGCTCTTATTTGGATTTCTTGAAGTATTTATGAAAACTATTTTGAAATCTTTCTCAAAAATTCTATAATTTGATAAAAACTATGTTAAATTGGAGTTTTTACTATCTATCTCATGTATAACGATCCTGAAAAGAATTTATTTGAGTCTTATAATAAGGATCATTTACATTCCTATTCAGCTCCTGCTTTGTCGAGCAAAACAGTATCTCATTGCTTGTCGTCGGTTACTACGCTTAGTAATACCGCTACTCAAGTGCGGTACTATCAAGATCTGGTCAGTGGTCCCAAAAGCAGTTCTTGGCCGAAACCTTATCCTTGGCCTCCTTCTCCATGCGGTGCAACCGCCCTTCATTCCTAAAAACCACCGAGTCCCTTCCCCCCCTCTCTCTCTCTTCTCTTTCTTCTCCACAAAACTCCATCTCAAATCTTTTGGTTCTTGTGGATTTCTCCTGGATCTTGGACTGAAATTGGTCTCTCTTGATCATATCTCATCCATCCTTCAAGGTAAAAGCCTTTGGAATCATCTTTTTTCATCAATTTTGGCTTCTATCCCATTTCTAGGGTTTGAGCAAATGTGTATGATTTGATCAATTTCGATTGGGCAAATTGATAGGAACTAGTATTTGGTGACATTTGATGTCTATTCCTTTATTTATCCCATGCCAAATACTTGCTAAATGCAAAATCGATCGAATACCCCAATTAGTTTCTGGAATAGCAGTACTACCGCCCGTGGATTGCGGTACTACCGCTCGTCGGTACTACTGGATGCCAATTACGGTACTACCACTCCTGTAGAAGAAAATTGATTCTGTAACAGCCCAAGATCCCTAAGTTGGATTAGTTAAGCATCTAATGTGCATTTGTGAAATTTTGGACTTTTTAAAACTTTTGGTTGCAAAGCAAATAGGTTGAAACCTGGATTTCCAAATCCTAGAAATGAATTTTCTAAAACAAAATATTTTTTTTTAAGATCTTGAAACTTAGTTCAGAGTGGAGTGTAAACCTTATGTTGAAAATCCTTTGATTTTTGAAGACTAGAATTTAAACCTAGAAATCCAATACTCCTTCTCCAATTCAAAAGCTCAAATTGAATTTGGGGCAAAACTAAAAAAGGTTTCAAGTGTGGGAATGCTTATTTTGGAATTCAACTTAAAAGCAGTAAAACCTCAAAGGCTCGTAGAATGCTTGAGGTAATTTCAAAAGAATTCTCAAATTCGAACTTCAAAATATACTTTCTCTATCTCAGAATTACAAACTGATTTTTATTTTGAAAATATAGTAGGAACCATAGCTTAGAATATTTTAGTTGGTTTCTATCTTCTCTGTTATGCTTTTTGTTTGAATTTTTCTGGAATTTTTGGAGGTTATTTGGTTCCCATTTAAATTGCATGTTCAAATTTGAATTTGAATTTAAAATACAAACAAATCATGTGAACAGTGCCTGAAAATATTTTTTCTAGGTTCTAGAACACCTTAGAAACTCACCTACAAAATTTCACAATTTTTAGAATTAATTTTCTATTGTAAACAACCAGTCAAAGTAGAGAATTAAAAGTCAAATTTCAATTAAAACCTAACCATCAATTTTGGAAACACAAACCTAATGGATGAATCAAACAGATGGAAATGAAAGCTAGTTTTTAGAAAGCCAAACTTATCATAAATGCGCTGGACATAAAATGAGGAAGTATTTAAGATATACTTTGAAAACTATCCCCAAGTCAAATAATAAAAATAGAAAATGAAAAGGATTTTTAGAGAAAAATGTACTACAAGAAAAACCCTAGAAAAATTACTCAATAATGTTCTTTGTGTCCTCAGCCTTCCCTAAAATTTTCATCATTTTTGGAGCTTAACTATGTCAAATAATTCCCTAAAGCCTTCAGCCTTTTTGCAAATTTGGAAAACCCATTTTGTTCTCTCTCCCGTTGACTGCCCCACCCCACCCGTAGACTCCTTCTCCCACGTGGAGCTGCATATAGCGCCAGCACACCTGCTGTGAGAGCCGTCGGGAGATTTAACTTGTAATAATTAACCCTCCAATCGGTCCTAGCATCACAAATTAAATTTCCCCGCTCTCGGTGTATTATGTACCTCCTAGGAGCGGTACACATACACCATCACAAACATCAATATCAATCCATACACAAGTTTTTTACAATATCGAAACTTCATAATTTACAACATATTGAACTTACAAGGTTCAATTTCATACAAAAAGGGCCGACCGGCCAAATAACAAAATAAATACCAAGTGTGCAGAGGAAACAATAAATAAACTAAAATAAAATCAGATATGAACCAACATTAAAGTTCCAATGGCTTGCCATAACCCGCAGGGTAACCTACTGGGGTTAAACCATAGCAAATCGACGTTCCTGCGCAATCTTTCCTTACCCGATTTGATCTCACACTTGCTGTCCAGATTAGTACTAAAAGCAAACAATGAGTACACGAATGTACTCCGCAAGACTTTACAAAGCCTATTGTAATACTTCGATTTATTCTATAAAAAGAAGTGTTCAAAAGAGAAATTAGAAATAAGAAAAAGGAGATTTATGCAGTTTTTTGGCAACCTGGGCCTTGGGCCTTGGCCCAGGAGGCCCATGAGGGGCTGGCCACCAATAAAAGGAGGGGGAAAACCCCTAGCTGCTACAGTACCACCGTCCGTGGTACTATAGTGTCGCACTGTAGCAATTCACCCCTACTGCTATGCCAAGAGGAGAAAGGGAGGAGAGGAAGGAAGAAGAAGAAAGGAAAAGGGAGAGAGGAGAAGAAGAGGAGAGGAGAACCTCGCGGGGAAATTCAGTGGGCATGTTGTCTTCAAGGGTAATGAAGAATTCCTCGCCGTTTGAATCGTATTACATGCGAAATTGGTTATGATTGAGGGATCGACATCCCGCTGCGAGTAAATCAGATTCTGTCTAGTTTAGTCTGCGACTGTTTTCATGTTCTTAGAAGCCGAATTAGAGGATTCCATCTCCTAAAGTCATGTGTTATTCGTTCTTAGCTTTTAGTAGACTCAAAGATCACTCAATTCCGAGTTACGGTTTAAACGTTATGATGAATTCTTTTCTGCTGTCCAGAAAGCTGACGAGAATTAACATTTACTTTATTTATTAAAAGATGTTTATGTTAGGAGCTGATTCAGAAATGTTGCCCAAAACAAATTCTGTAGATAATTTCATCAGATTTCATGATTGTTAAAGAACACCCTTTTTGATTTGTAGAACAAAAGTTATGTACATTTCAATTTGACTATCCAGATTGTATGTTGGGTTCTGACAGTAGATTAGACCCGTGTGCCACTTTTTGTTAAAGGCAAAATATGAGTATCATTCCAACTAGACTTTTGAAGGTTATGTTCTTAGATTTCCAGAATGACAAGAATCTTGAATTTTGGTTAATCTAATCAAAAGTTATGATATTTTTACTACTGCTGTCCAATTCTGCTAGATAGTTTATGTATTAGCTTTTCATCTGATTGTTAGCCTAAGTGGTTGGCCGAATTAGAGGATTCAGCCAACTAGACTATTGTGGAGGATTTTGTTATCTTTCCGTAGGATCTGAGATCACTCCTTTTTTATTCTCAGAGCAAAAGTTATCATGTTTTTTTAGTGCCGCTGTCCAGTTTAACGTCCTGCTAGACTGTCGGTTAATTCGGATAGAGCAATTACATGAACCTTGGGTTTAGGGATATGAGATTAGGCATTGCGAGTAGCATCTTATTCACGTTGTTTCTTATTCAAGCAATTAAATTGTGTAGGAGGAGGGAGTTCGAGATTACTGGCTTCAACCTTGCCTCCTAACGCATCACAGTTCGAAAGGCAAGTACAATTGAATTGTCTTGATTGTTGTTTGTTTCACTTAATAGGAGAATAAGCAATGGGTAATTCCGGTATTTCTTGTTTCCCTTCATAGTTGACATACCATGATTATTCGGTAGTATGTTTACGTTCGATATATTCATTCGTTCCTTCTTTCAAGTTCACCCACGAGAGAGGGTAGTGAAGTCCCATTATTCCAATATGGGCAAGTACATTTTGTAATGTACTGCTGTTGATTGTTCATACTGTTTTATGTTCATACCATGATTGAGTAGTATGATCTGTGAATAGGTTTCATTGATTTCTGTTTCATTCTATGTATGTGAATCATGCTTCTTGAGTTTTCGTCTTACAAATTCATATATTCATTCATTCATACATTGTTCATGATTCACCCACGGGAGTGGGATGTAAAGACCAATCAATCCCAGTATGGGCACATAAGACCCACCATTCTAATGTGGGCAGATTTGGATCCCTGTTATGAAACTTTCTTCATACGGGTCTTGGATCCCCGCATTTTGATAAATGCGGGCCTAGGTGAACACTGACAGGTGTGTCACTGGCTATACTTGTATGAACAGAAGTGGAGTTCATGCATTTTATTCATTTATATGATTTCTGTTATTCTAAATTCATATTCTATAATGTGACTGTTATG
Source organism: Phyllostachys edulis (assembly GCA_036346405.1). Taxonomy (NCBI): domain Eukaryota; kingdom Viridiplantae; phylum Streptophyta; class Magnoliopsida; order Poales; family Poaceae; genus Phyllostachys; species Phyllostachys edulis. The sequence continues at coordinate 40,028,862 of CM070559.1, forward strand.
TTCTTATTCGTTTATTCTACATTCAAATTCTATTATGTGATGATATGTTGTCACTCGTTCATTCTATTATGTTCTTATTCAGTATGGTTCATATTGTTTTGTTGTACTTGCTGAGTTGTGGACTCATTCTCGCCATGTTTACTTGTTTTAGATAAACATTGAAGATGACATGCTTGGGAGGGAATAGTCACTAATCATTCATTCACTTCACATTATCTACTTGTTAATTAGATGAATTTGTTATTACCTTTTCATTCGATAATCCTTGGATTGTAATAAATGGAGTTTGATGGTTGATGTTAACCTTCCTTAAGATATGATTGAATTAATAATTGCCTAAGATCTTCGTATAGCCTATTGATAGGATTATCATAGATGATTCAATTTGATTAGGTAATTAGAGTTTGATATGTTGTTGAATTCTGGTTCAATTCTTATATTCATTTTATTAGATGTTGATCTTTTTATGTCGTTAGTCGAAAGATTGTTAAAATTATTCTGTATTGTTGTTGTATGTTAGTCCTTTAGGTATCATCTTGGCTTCCGCATAGCCAGGGTGTTACAACTATACATAGCTACATGCAAGCTCTACTCAAAGGAGAAGGCCATAGAGTTCATTTTTAGCACAAAGCAATATTTCATTTGCATTAGTGTAATAGATTGAAGGCAATTTTAACAAATCTGTTTTTATTTATTTAAATAACAGCGAGACAATATTTATAAACATAAATAATATCCTAGAGGTGACTTCCCAACAGCCACCACAACATAGCACGAATTACCCATTCGTACCACCCGAATTCAAGTTTTATCGAAAATATTGAGTCTAACTCTTGTAGAGACCTAGCCAAGCGCGTCCACAACTAAGGACATAGCTATTCGAATAGATTAAACCCTATAAGGGTGTATAACTTTACTCATATGTCAGATCACCTTTTTGCCAAGCTATAGAGCACACTTCCTTAGGTATGCCTACAAGGCTAAGTCCTACGAGACGTTTTTCAATATTATGTATTAACTACGAGCCGCCCGTATGGATAGAAACTCATACTTTGTGTCGGATTCATTATAAAGCCTCAGTCAACTACCCCTCGGGGTAAAGCCTAGGACAACTACAATGCCCCTCAGTGTGGAGAACCTAGACAGGAACCCACCCCCGCACACCCAACATCCACAACACATTTCTTTTTATACATAACACACAACCACCACCCGCGACTCGTAGCTAACACACGCCAAAGTACTAAGTCAAGAGGGTTCCTATATGCCCTCATGTGGTTGCACGCAAAAGTGCTTGGGTCAGTGTCCAAGATGTTCGGTCCTTGTTGACTTAGGCATACAACCACATACCTGATAACCACACCATCAACCATATGCCCAAGTCCAAATCGTTTTATTTTCATTTTTAGCTTTCCAAATATAATAGCACAGGGTACTGGATATAACATAATAAAATGATTTATGTGATCAAGGTCATCGACAAAGTTGACAACTGCCCAATCTACCGAAAGCTAAGCATTGCTAAGCATGACACCGAATAAACATAAATAGACCATATAACATCCACCGGGCTCTAATTCACAAGCAGAATTATTAACTTAGGCTAGTGGTAGGGGATGAACAATTTAAGGGAATTCATGCAATAGGATTAACTACCTCTAATCACAAACATAACTTGACAAATAAAGCATGCATACATACAATTGCAAAATAAGATAATAATTTTTGAATGTAATAGGATCTACACACATCAACGGAATGGGTGCTTGCCTTTGCTTTCTGGTACTCTAGATATTCACATGATCATCTCCGTTGCATTGCCGAATCATCGTCATCTAACGATAAGAACCGATAAAGCGAAAACACCGAATAAACACGAAAATTTCAAAAGTCTCCAAAAATTATGAAATTAATACAGAAGGTAGATTATAATTTTATATGAATTTATAAATAAAATTTAATTGATTTGGAGTTTGTATGTGAAATTTATAGCCTTTGGAAAATCAGCAATTGAGAAATTGCCGAAAATCAAGCTTCGGTTATTGTTCATCCGAAATTAGCTATTTCATGAAAATTTGTAGAACAATGGTGGAGATATGGATTACATGGTTAGTTATAGAATAAAATTTTAAGACTAACACAATTTGGTTCACCTCATTTGGAGTTCATATGAATTTTTTAGGTTAATTCAATTTTCAGTATAAAAGTAATTCATTTCAGACATTAAATTGACTTCCAAACTTTTACGTGATAGCATCATATTTCAAACCTAATCCATGTTAAAATACATTAAAAGTGAAAACCAACAAACTTGGTTTCACTCAAATTGGAGTGAAAATGAATTAGTTATAAATTATTGAAATTGACACTATGGCAAGGTCTACTGTTCATTACGAATAAACCTTTTTCAGCACAGGTTCTTAGGTTAGTTCCCTCTTTTAGCCTAGATGCTAATAACTTAAGCAAAAATCCTAAGCACAATTATTTTCCAACATATTAATTCTTTGCCTAACCAAAACATTCTTAGTTTGTTATTGACATTTATACAAATGCTCATTTTTCAGACTTGCTTGCCTCTTGCTAGCTTAACCTCCAATCTTAACTAAAACAATGAAATTTCTAAATACTTGAATTAGAAAATCTATTAGCCTATTGTTATTTAATTATCCTCATATCATCTTCTCTATTCATATGTTTTATCCAAAGGAGTTTTGTTGTAATGAGGTGCAATTAATACTTTTTCTCATTTAATTTAATTATCCATTTGTACACTTAAACATGCATGAAAAATAAAATCCATGCTTAATATGATTATGAAACATGCACAAGTAATATCGGAACACGGTAATGCGATTTAACCCTAAAGATTTTACCGCCGCGCGCGCTAGGCGTGCGAGGACGTCACCTTCTCGGTGATTGTCCGCGTCTGCCATAGTTGTCGCCATTTCCGCATCCATGGCTGTCGTAGTCGTCACCGAACTCATCCACGTCCACACACTCGGTGCCACCGCATGCATGCGCCATCTTCCGTCGTTGCTCTCCCTCAACGCCCCATCCCGAGCCGTAGCTCTGCCGGCCGTTGCTACGTTCAAGGAGCCACTGTCGAGCCCAGCCGCGTGCATGCACAGCCCGGCTGCATGCACCACCGCTCGGCCTCGCCTCGGTGCTCATGCCATCGGCCCAGACCCGTCGCTTCTTCACCACCTCGGTCACTCCACTCGGCGTTACGCTGTTGCGCGCCATGCTGCATGAGCCGCCACCACCACTGCTCTGCCGACCCCTCCGTCGCACTCCCTCGCCTTGGGCTAACACCGTGCCATCGCCGCCGCCGCCTTGTTGCACCTACGCCATGCGCGAGGCGCCACCACTGCCATGCCTAGGCTCGGCCACCTCTGGGCTGCCACAGCTGCCATGTGCCGGCTGCATGCATACATGCATAGCAGCTGCATGCTGGCATTGTGCCCCTCCAAGCCGATGTGTGCTGCTTGCACTACTAGGTACTTCTTTTCTCTTTGCAAAACACTCAAACGAAATCACATGCGAACACGAATTGTATGGATATGAAGCTTATGAGATGAGGAACACCATGGAGTGACATGCAAAGATTGATTTTGTGTTTTGGGGAGTGATTGGAAGGAGAGAAGTGAGGAAAGATGAACATGTACAATAGTTGGATGACTAGAAGTGCTGTCCTGTTGGAGGATGAAAGCAGTGGGGAGGGAATGGCGTGAAAGGAAATGCTTTCGGCTGTGTGAGTGTTGTGATGGAAAGTGAGTGGTAGTGGGAGGATGGGCTCTTGGAGAAAAGAATTGACGCTGGAGAGGGAGGATGAATCGGCTGTGAAAAGGCAGTGAGCAGTGGGTAGTTGTGCTCGGGAGAACAAGAAAGAAAATGGCAAGTGGAGACTTTGGTTTCGGCTGGGAGAAGAAAATGGGATTGAGGCATGGGTTTGGGATATTTTGACAAATGAAGGGATGGTAGTGGGAAAAAAACGGTTTGGCAGGGAGGTGAAAAAGAAATGGCTGTGTAGTGGCTCTGTTGGAAAATGAAATAGCAGGAATAAATAGCAGTGAATTTCTTCCTTCTTTTCTCCAACTCGCTCCAACGACCCTGCATGCATGAACTAACCACTAAAATGGAACGCTCTCGAGACGACGATCGCAGCGGTATAACATGTGTTACACGATTTTTGGTTTTTGGTTGTGATTGTGAAGAGAGAAGTTAGGGAAAAGAATGGGCATGCATTCGTTTCATCTGCTACTTCTTTTCTCCTTTCCTAAAAATGCTCAAACTGTCGTGCATGCGAAAACAAATTGGAGAAATGGGTTGGTCGTGTGATGAGGATCGCGGTGGTATGACATGCATAGCTTGGTTTTGAGTTTTTGGATGAGATTTGGAGGAGAGAAGCAAAAGGAGCTAGTAGGGAAGGAAAAAGGGGATGACCGGAAAAGACGGGACACGCATGCGTTTCGTCTGCGGATCGGTCAAACTGGAAAATGAGAACGACGATACTAATGTATGCATAATAACAAGATTTTTGAAATGCATGCGAAAACAAGAAATCGATTTAATTTAAATGCAGTCTTTCAAACCATTCGATTTAATATTGATTATTATTACTTGATGTGAGAAAATTGCAAAACATGTTTTAATTAATTCCTCAATTTATATTTAGAATAATTATGCTGAGTTTAGATTTTTAATTATCAATTTTCATATCTATTTGTTTTATTTATCTATTAGGTTTGTGCTTTAAATCCAAATTCAAAATTGAACAGCAAATTAAATAGAGAACCAAATAACCTTCAAAAATTCTAGAAACATTCAAACAAGCATAACAGAGAATATAGAATCCAACTAAAATATTCCCACACTTGAAACCCTTTTAGTTTTGCTCTGACTTCAAATTGAGCTTTTGAATGGGAGAAGGAGTATTGGATTTCTAGGTTTTAAATTCTAGTATTCAAATATCACAGGATTCTCAACATATGGGTTACACAAAAAAAATTTAAGTCCAAAATTTTACATATGCACATTAGATGCTTAACTAATCCAACTTAGGGATTTTGGGCTGTTACACCCGCGCCATTGCCAATGCGCCCGCGAGCTCGCGCCTGCGTGCCACCAACCCTGCCCCTGGTTTTCCTTCCCTCACCGAGTGAATCACCCGTGCCTGGTCCACGCCCATGCCTGCCCTAGTCAACCATCGCACATGCCCGTGTGTTGCTGCTTCCGAGTGCATCAATGCCATGGCTCCCTCCCATGCAATCTCTGCCCACCGGCTATATATAGCCATCCAAGCCTCTACATCCTCTCATTTACCTTCCCCGACCATTTTCCCTCTTCTCCCTTTCTCATTTGAGCACAAGCCGAAGGGGAGAACTCGAATGCCATTTTTGGCTATGGCCATACTACCAAGCCTACCTCGTCATTTCAACCACGTCAGTGAACCCCACCCACGGCCAACCACATCACGATGCGTTTTACCCCACAAGGAAAATATCCCCTCAACCAATTTGGAGCTTCCACCCCAAAGCACCACAATATCGCCTTCTTCTCCACCGCCAGCCTAAAACCGCCGCCACCATTGCCGCCCTTGATCCGGCGATCCTCCCTCCGATTCCTCCCTCCCGGAGTTTCTCCTAGCTTGACTCTACATCCCCCTATCTCTCACTTGTGTTCTCCTCTTCTCCAAAGCTGCCTCAATGGAGGACCTCCCCTCGCCGCCACAGGTCTTCGTCATCGGCCACCCTTAGCTCGCCTCCGTCTCAACCTTCTGTGCTGGTGAGTTCCTAGTGCATTGTAGATGCCCATGCGCGCACGCTTCCTAGTTTCGAACGACACCAGCATGCAATCGGCACTTACACCCAAGCGTCGCCACCACGGTGAGGCACTATAGCTCTCACCGCTGGCACCTTTAGAACCGCCCAAGCCAGGGGGTTCCATTTTAGGCCTCCCCAGCCACCGCTGTGGCTTCCTCCGTCGGCGGCAAGTGTGGCAATAACACACCTGAGAGCGCCTCTCTGTTGTCGAAAACCGACAAGCCTGTAGCACATGGTTAATTACCCGAATCAATGTCTATAGGGCTACGCAATGATTAGTGGTAGTTTTATTTATTGTTGAGTCAATGATGTGTGGGACCGACCAATAGTAAATGCAAATCAGTTAACTCATGATTCCCTTTTTCACTGACACATGGGCCCAAGCTCTTTAGTGCAAAGAGGTTATGTCCATGGACCAGTGAACCGAGCTCGTGGACCTTGGTCCACACACTATATTGGTGGGCCGAGTCTATGACATGTTGTCCCTACGTGTCAGTAGCTTTTTTCCTTTAGTAATTTAAATGAAATAGAAAAGATAATCATAGGACCCACCAGTCATTCACTGTGTCTAGCTCAAGCCACGTATAAAAAGTATTTAATGCAAATAGAATTTCCGAAACGAATTATTTTTGCACTATAAATTCAAATAACTTCAAAAACTCATAACTAATTCAAATCAACTCCAAATTGAGTGAAACCAATTTAGTTGGTTTCTATTTTTATTGTACTTTAACTTGGAATAGGTTTGAAACATGTTGTTGTCTTAGAAAATCTCGAAGTTTGAATTAAGTTCAGAAAAGAATTATTTTTACATTGAAAATTCAATTAACTTTAAAAATTCATATGAACTCCAAATGAGATGCATCTATTTTTGTTGTTCATAAAATTGTATTCTCTATCAGACCATGTAGTTTTTGTCTCAACCACCATCCTTAAATTTTCACAAAAAGAATTAATTCGAGCTACAGTAACCGAAGTCAATTTCTTTTGTAGTTTTTCTCCGGTAGATTTTTGTTTAGGGCATAACTCTCACATGCAAACTCCAAATTAAATTATTTTTGTCTATAAATTCATATAAAATCATAATCTACCTGCTATGTAATTTTCATGCATTTTGGATGAAATTGAATTTTTGGTTAATTTCGGCGTTATTCGTTCTCCTCGTTCGTTCGATAGATTTCAGAGATTCGAGTGTGTACGAGAGTGATCCTCAGTAGCACCTAGACTATCCCCAGCAAAGGCAAGCAACCCCCTCATTTGATCATGTTGATCCTACTATGTTCAATATAATTATCTTGTTTTGCAACTGTATGTATGCATGCTCTATTTGATGATTAATTTTCTCGTTAGAGGTAGTTAATCCTAGTAGTAGCATGAGCTGTAGGTAAATGTTTATCCCCTACCACTGAGCTTAGGTTTATATCCCCGCTGGTGAATTAGAGTCCGGTGGATGTGTTATGGTCATTTATACTGTATACGAGTCGTGTCGCTTAGCAATGCTTAGTTTTGGTAGAATGGGGATCATCGTTTCAGTGATGGTCATTATATCATCACTCTAATTACTTGGGTTAGGGTACTCATGTTAGTATCATATTTGAAAAATTAAAACTGAAAATAAAATGATTTGGACTTGGGCAGATGGTATGTATGGTGTGGTTATCTGGTGTGTGGTTTGTGCCCAAGTCAACAAGGACCGAACATCTTGTGTCACTGATCCAAACATTATTGTGTGCATTCACATGAGGGCATATGGGACCCCTCTTGGCTTAGTACTTTGTCATGCATTGGCTCCGAGCCGCAGGTGGTAGTTGTTAAGGAGAAAAATGTTCTGTTGTTAATGGAAATGTGGGGGGTGGGATCCGGGTAGGTTCCCCCACCTGAGGAGCATCGGTAGTTTCTGAGGCTTTACCGGTGATTCCGTCACAACGTATGGGTCCTCTGTGGGAGCCCTATCTGCACACACAAGGGTGGTTCACGGAGGTCTTCTCACCCATAGGGCGGCTCTTAGCTAATGCATTTCATTGGAAAACGTCTTGTAGGGCTTAGCTCTGCCGGCACACCTTAGGAAGTGTGCTAAATAGCTTGGCAAAGGAGCGGTCTGGCATGTGGGTAAAGTTGTATACCCCTGCAGGGTATAATATATTCGAATAGCTAAGTCCTCGGTTATGGACACTATTGGTTAGGTCGTGCAAGAGTTAGACTCAACATTTTCATTAAAACTTGAAATCGGGTGGTATGAATTGGGGAATTCGTGCTATTGTTGTGGTGGCTGTGGGTAGCCCTTCTAGGTTGTTAGTTATGTCTCTAAATATTGTCTCGCTGTTATTTAAACAAATAAAAATATATTTGGTCAAATTGTCTTACAATCTATTACTCTATTGCAAAGAAAACGTCTTTATACTGAAAATTGCTTAGTGTTGCAGCCTTTCTTTGATACTTGAATGCATCTACTTATTTCTGTTGTTTGTAAGTCTTGCGAGTACAATTTTGTACTCAACCAGAATGTCCACTTGCTGTAGAGGAGGTTGAACCCCAAAGGGTTAGCCCTTGTGAGATCGACTACGAACGTGGCGACTAGTTCGGTGGTTTACCGGTCGGTTGCTAGCGGGTAAGGGCAGCCAGTTGGCCTTTTCTTCATTGTCATCTCATGGCTTGTGTTTTTATTGCGAACTCGATATTTTATTGTGCTATTTGACCGGTCAGCCCTATGTATGAAATCTGAACCTTGTATGTTATATTGTTGTAAACTATGAAGATTTCGGTATTGTAATAACTTGTGTATGGCTTGATGTTTGTGAAGGTGTAACACCCCAGCCAAACAAAGGCCTAGAATGCTACTAAATTAAGTAAATTTAAACATAATCAAACTAAAACATCTTACAAAAATTCGACAGAACCTCCTTTGTATAGTTACCTATACCGGAGGTTCCAACAGATAGTTAAAAGATATAAAGATAACCCAAAATTTGCCATTTGATCAAGACATAATCAAAACTGACTATTCTTTACTATATCATCCATAGTAACTAAGCATTTAAGAAATAGATCACAAGCATCCAAACGTCTATTTATTACGGACTAATCCAATCAAGCAATAATTAATATGAGTACTCTAAACAGTTCATTCATCCCTTAGTTGGTTTTCCTTTCATTCAATGGTGGGTGGTTCGTGTGGATGTGCAAGAAATCTAATTCTTCCTTTCCCCCATGCATGCCGATCTCGTAAAAGTACCTAAAACACAACAAACAAGAAGAAGTGAGTCCAAGACTCAGCAAGTATAATAAATGACATCAACAACGTACAAGCATGTAAGTCAGCAATTAAACTTCTCAAGTCCACATATCAATCATCTTACACACACATGCTATGCAATATGCTCAAAACCGATCCTCTTCCTTCTCTTTCCCTTTTGCATTTTACCGGTAATGCAAAGTGTGCATCCGTCGATGCACACCCATGCCTGTGCCATCTGGCACAAGGACCATTGCCCATACTCCACAAGTATGGGGACCAAAGCCCATGCTTTACAAGCATGGGGACCTTTAGCCCGTCATCAACATGACGGGGACCTCAAGAGTTGCTTGGTCATCACATGACCAAGACTTTAATAAGCCAACATGATGCATATGTATAAATTCTCAAATTAATACAAACATGCATCCACAACAACATTGCATATGAATGTTCTATTCATACTACAAAAGCTCATAAACATCGACTTCACAGCTATCAAACATCCATGATTAACACATAACACAAATCTCTAGCAACCATGAACATTACCAACTATGCCATCATCACAATTCATGAACACATAAATTCTCATAATATATATCAGACATTGCCATTCAACCATATATATTATAACCATCATTATACTTGCCTCAACCGTGCGAGAACGGTGCACGCGAAGAGGGCGCTGCCCCTGGGATCACGCTCCCACCTGAACATAATGATAACCCAAACTAAGACAAGCATACTGGACCAAAAGCATAAATAAGAACACAATTGAACTCGCTAAACTCCCAAGCGTTTCCAATCTTCCAATTTCTACCGATCGATTTGGTGTTCACTGCGGACAGTCAACTTCTAAAATACATAACTTTCTGCTCAGGAGTCCAAATAAGATGTTCTAATACTCTCTGGAAAGATAATTAAATTACCTAAATAAAATTAGTTGGGGAGCCCTTCTGATTCTGCCATTTACTGCTCCTACCAAGCCAATCTACAGAACATCAATTATCACGTCGGGTTCTCTAGACGGTACACTAAAATTATCATAACTTTCAGTATATTTATCCAAATTTCATGATCTTTAGCTTTCTGGAAAGCTGAGACGATTATCTACATATTTCTGGCACTGTAGCACAGCGCCGGTACTGTAGCTGTGCTACTGTAGCAACCCTAGGGTTGCCCCCTCTCCTTCTTATGTGGCCAGCTGCCCCTTCCCCTTGGGCCTAAATGCTATGGGCCAGAAGCCCACAGCCCAGGTTGTCCAAATTAGGCATAAACCCCCCTCTAATCTCTTGTTAAAAAACTTTTCTAATTGGTCCTTCTCCCCAATTTAAATATTCTCTCTCGAATACTCTTTCGAATCCATCTGGGGTATTACAGAAGGTGTATGTGTACCGCTCCTGGGAGGTGCAAAATACACCGAGAGCAGAAAATTTCTCTTGTGATGCTAGGACCATTGGGAAGGTTAAGCATTACAAGTTAAATCTGCTGGGGCTCTCACAGATTTAATCATGCCCTTTTACTTCAATCCATTCTATCCTTGTTCTAATTGTTGTATCTTATCTTAGCAACTATGCCTCGCAATTCTGGTCATTCGTCATCAAAAGGAAAGGAGAAAATTCAATACCTATCAGAAGATGATTTTGAAGAAGAACCAACTGACAACGACACCAGTGATGAAGACTATGTGCCAAACAATACTCCTTTATTTGTTGTCGATCCAAGGAAGATCAAAGGTGAAACTTATACTACAATGAGACATGCAAATCAGTATCTCTTACCAAAGAATGCAGTTGATCCTTTCTTCCATACAATGTTCTAAGAGAATGTATTTTATCACATTTATGACAAAAAGAACTTTGGTCATCATCAGTATGTAACTTGGGAGTATTTGAATCAGAATCCCTACTTCAATGGACTCTACTACACCTTTTATAGGGTAAAATTGGACAGTCTTGTGGCTCTGAAGAGTGATTATGACACTAGCTAGAACTATCAAGAAGTTCTATGCCACATTATATGTCTCTCCTAAATATGATTCTATAATATGGATGACTGGATCTCTAAAACTGAGTGCATCAAAGGAATATTGTCATGAATCTTGGAGCATCCCTACACCTTGAAGTGGTTCAGTGGCTATGAAAGTACATCTGGAAGAATCATGAGATTTAACTAAGATTGAAGAACTTTATGATACCTCTCAACCTTTTGAGATTGGAAAAACTACTAGACTTTTACCTATGCCAGGTATCATCAATAAAATTTTGGGAGTAACCTTCTTTCCCAGAGGGGGTAACAATGACAATCTTCATCGCAAGGCTTGGAACATCATCTATCGTATTATGAAAGGTACAAAGTTCGACATCGTCGATTTTATCTTAACAAATATCTCTTTCTGAATGAGTGATATAGAGGACAGTATTTTCTATGCTCCCTACATAATGAAATTGATTCGAGACAAGCTTGGCTTCTTCATTGAAAGTGACACGGCTCATACAGAGTACAAACCAAGCATCACCCCTCCATTTGAGTAATCCTTTTTGGTACTTGATGCCAAAGGGGGGGGGAGCTAGAAGAAGTTGGAGCTTTCAAGATCAAAGACTGCTACTACTATATTATCTTATTATAATATCTATCTAGAACTTTGTTATGTAATGACTTTATTTGGTTATATTTGGACTTGTTGGATGTATGCTTTTAATAGCTTAATTAAACTCACGATGCTTCATAACTCTTATGATATGCTATGCTACATCTCTTATGTTTAATCAAAGTTTATGTGTTCAAGCATGTTTGTCATGATTATTATCCTTATGCTTGAATGACAAATCGTTTCATTGTTCCTCATATTCAATAAATAACGAAAACTCTGTCAATATTTCCAAAAATCTACACATGTGCATGAAAATCACTTCATGAATCCATATGCACATATTTAGGGGGGGGGGGTTTGTTTATTTATCGATTGACTTTGAAGGCAACTAATTCTCCAATTCTTTTGAACTAATTTCAAGAATTTGTTGCAAATCAAAAGTCAAAAACAAGAATATACAACTTGGTGTATATTCAAAACCTTTAAATTCATTCCTATTGTTTAGGTTGTCATCAAATACCAAAAAGGGGGAGGTTGAAAGCATCTAGACCACTAAAAATGATTTTGGTAATTAATGTCAACAATGTGTTATGAAACTAATATGTATATTAAGATATTTTAAAGGTTTAGTCCCGCAGTTTGAATGATGACAAGAAAAAGGCAAGGCAAAGATGGTAAAAGATTGACATGGCTCAAAGCAAAGGTATTGTATAGCCTAAGAATCATTTTATAGTGTTTACCGATCTCGGTGTTTGGAGAAAAGACCGAATTTGTAGACTAGATGTCGTACTATAAAGAGAGATCATAGCTAGTAGCTTGAAAGTTTATTTTATACCATTTTGATCAACCAAGAGTTATCCATTGCATTTAGAATAGCTTCTGGAATCTGTTTACACTACTACAAACACATGCTATAGAAGACGCCTCATCACAGACGGTTCATTTGGAACCGTTTGTGATATTATTATCACAGACGGTTCCAAAAGAACCGTCTGTGATACATGCCTATCTCAGACAGTTTATAACTAGAACCGTTTGTGATAATGCATAGACGGTTCTTATTACAAACCGTCTATGATAGTCTAGCTAATCACAAACGGTTCTATAATAGGAACCATCTGTGAATTATCACAGACGGTTCTTATTAAGAACCGTCTGTGATAATGTAGCTAATCATAGATAGTTCTTATTAGGAACCGTCTGTGATATTCTGGCATTATAAATGCACCGACAGTTCACCCCTGCCGCTAGCTCATGGCTCCACTCTGCTGCATGCACCGACAGTTCACCCCTGCCGCTGGCTCCTGGCTCCACTCTGCTGCATGCGCTCCTCCCCCATGCGCCACCTCCCTGCCCTAGCTCCTCCACCCTGCTGCTCCTCCCCCATTGCTCTAGCTTAGAGAGGAGAAGGTCGGGACCCCTGTCCCTAGCGCCTCCTCCACCCTGCTGCCTCCTCCCCTATTGCGCCACCTGCACCTTGTTGCCTCCACCCCCATTGCGCCACCTTAGAGAGGAGAAGGAAAGGAGGAAGCTAAAGAGGGGTGAAAAGGAGGAGAAGGGGAGGAGGAAGGGATCGGAGGAGAAGGAGAGAGGAATCTCATGTGATATTTGGTATTTTCGTCGTGAGCTTCAAGGGTAATGATCTTTAACCATTTATATTTGCTCTAGGTTAATCTCTAAGCAATTTAAGTATGTTTGGTCAATAATTAAGAAGAGTTTGTACTTGTGGTTTATTAATGTAATTTGGCACTGATTTGTTACATGCGTATAGGTGGACCGAAACTGGATGTACGGTGAGAGCCGTGTGAGTCAAGAGTACATTAATGGCGTGCTTGCTTTTAGAAGATCCACCGAGCAGGATATGTTTAAGAAGGGGATAAAATTTATGTACTGTCCATGCATTGATTGCGGTAATCTGAAGATGTTTAACAACCCGGCATAGATCGAAGCGCACTTGATTCAAAGGGGTTTCAAAAAATGGTATACATGTTGGACCAGTCACGGTGAAGAGCATATTATACAGGAAGTTAATAATGACGGCATTGCCGAGGAAGTCAACGATATGCCGGATGTGGACTGTGCTTTTGATGAGGATAGGTCGCACGATGACAATCTAGATCAGATGCTATGCGATGCAGAAGAGAACTACAGTGAGAGAGAGTTTTATAAATTCAAGGGCTTAATGGAGGACTCGGTGAGACCTTTGTTCTCTAGCTGTAAGCCAGAATACACAAGGTTGTCAACCGTGCTTGAACTGCTGAAATTGAAGGCAAGCAATGGTTGGGCCGATAAGAGTTTCACGGCGTTGTTAGGTCTCCTAGCGGACATCCTTCCGGAGGGAAACGTGTTGCCCAGCACCACCTACCAAGCAAAGAAGGTTCTTTGTCCATTGGGAATGGAAGTAGAAAGAATGCATGCATGTCCGAATGATTGTATCCTCTACCGTAAAGAGTATGCAGACATGCATGTATGTCCCGTGTGCAAAGCATCCTGATACAAGAGTAAGAATACGGTGAAGCAAGAACCTCCTGCTAAGATGTTGTGGTATCTGCCTGTGATCCCACGTTTGAAGCGTTTATTTGTGAACCTAAAGGAGACAAGATTGTTGCGTTGGCACTCGAAGGAGCGTAAAAAAGATGGAAAGCTAAGACACCCTGCTAATTCTGCTCAGTGGAGAAACTTCGATCGGAGCTTCGAAGAGTTCGGTACGGAACCGAGGAACATAAGATTAGGGTTGAGTACAGATGGAATGAATCCTTTCGGTAACATGAGTAGCCGACACAGCACCTGGCCCGTGAATCTATGTATGTACAACCTTCCCTTTGGCTGTGTATGAAGCAGAAGTAAATTTTGATATCACTACTTATCCAAGGGCCGAAGCAACCTAGGAATGATATTGATGTGTACCTAGCACCATTGTTGGAAGATCTTGTGACACTGTGGAACGAAGGGGTACAAGTATGGGATGCGTACAAACGAGAGAACTTCACTTTACGCGTCATGTTGTTCTGCACCATCAATGATTTTCCTGCCCTTGGTAACCTGTCGGGCTTCAGTACACAAGGAGTCAAAGCATGTTCACACTGCTTAGATGCTATGGAGAGTGTATGGTCAACAGCTCAAGAAAAGCGTGTATATAAGTCCATCAGTAGGTTCCTTCCTCAGAGTCACCCATACCGCAAGATGAAGAAACAATTCACGAAAATAAGGAGGACGGTTCAGCTCCAAGGGCTTTTAGAGGGAAAGAGGTCTATGATATGGTTAAGGATATCAATGTTGTGCTTGGGAAGGGACGTAAATTAAGAACCCGTTAGAAGAACATCTGGAAGAAGCGGTCAAATTTTTGGGACTTGCCTTATTGGGAGCACTTAGAAGTTTGTCACTGCATCGACGTCATACACGTGGAGAAGAATGTATGTGATGGCTTGATTGGTTTCTTACTGAACATTAGTGGCAAAATAAAGGATGGTGTTAACGCACGGCGTGACCTGGTTGATATGAACATAAGGACCGAGTTAACACCGAAAGAGACCGATAAAGGATAAACGTACCTTCCCCCAGCTTGCTACACTCTATCCAAGACCGAGAGAAATGAACTGTGCCAGAGCTTACATGGTGTGAAAGTCTCGTCTGGTTACTCTGCTAACATTAAGAAACTTATTTCTATAGAAGATTTGAAATTAATTGGTATGAAGTCTCATGATTGTCATGTGCTAATGACACAAATGCTTCCTGTTGCAATTAGGAGTATCTTGCTGAACAACGAGTGGCAATCTTGAGACTGTGTTATTTCTTTAACTCAATTGCTCAAAAGGTCATCGATCCCCAAGGACTAGATGCTCTGTAGGCCGAGGTGGTGACGACTCTATGTCATCTTGAGATGTATTTTCCTCCATCATTTTTCGATATCATGGTCTATCTCATTGTTCACCTTGTGTTCCTACGTCATATGTACCCGTTCCAGAGGTACATGGGCATTCTCAAGTCCTACGTATGGAATCGATCTCGATCAGAGAGCAGCATCATCGAAGGTTATGCAACCGAAGAGGTCATTGAGTTCTGCGTCGACTACATGGCTCAAGTGGAACCGATAGGTGTGCCTCTATCTCGTCATGAGGGGAGACTGGATGGTATCGGGACCATCGGAAGGAAATCAATCACTCCCGATCTATATATGTATGCTTAAGCCCATTTCACGGTCTCACAACACATGACCCAAGTGTCCCCGTACATCGACAAGCACAAAGATATGGTACGCCAACAGAATCCAGACCGGTCGGAGGTTTAGATCACGAGAGAGCACAACCGTCGGTTCAACGAATGGTTAAAGGTGCGAATCACTGGGAGGTCATCAAGTGATGATATGCTGCTATGGTTGGCAAAAGGGCCACAATTTATAATTGTGGCATGGCAAGGATACGACATAAATGGGTACATATTTTATACGGCGGCTCAGGATAGGAAGAGCATAGTCCAGAACAGCGTTGTCCGCATAGATGCGTTTCACGAGCAGTTCAATACCACCGGGGCACATGGGTTGAACTCCTACTATGGGTTCGTAGAGGAGATTTGGGATCTCGACTACGTACTTTTTAAGATCCCCCTGTTTCAATGCCATTGGGTTAAACTTCCGCAAGGTGTGAAGGTCGACAAGTACGACGTCACCACTATAGACCTCAAATGTGTCGGGTACAAGGATGAACCATTTGTACTTGCTAAGCAAGTTGTTCAAGTTGTTTATGTAACAGACCCGGCAAATAGGAACCGCCACGTAGTTCTTCATGGAAAAAGAAGAATTCTCGGAGTTGAGAATGTCGTGGATGAGGAAGAGTACAATCATTTGACGAGTTGCCTCCTTTCGGAGACAACATCAGGCTTGAGGAAGAACCCAGCGAGGAAGCTAGCTATATGCGCGTCAATCATCATGAAGGGCTATATTTTAATTAAGAATTTTATTCCATGACATCAGACATGTCAATGTGGACTTGTCATGTGTTATGGACTTGTAATTTCTCATATATTTTGATGTCAACGTGGAATTGTCATGTGTTAATGTGTTATGGACTTGTCATCTTTGATATTGATGTCAATGTGGACTTCATTATAATGTGGAGTATGAAAATTGGTTTCACTTGATTTGGAATTGAGTTGAATTATATATGAATTTTTAAAGTCAAATGAATTGTCAGTGGATAAATTAATTTTTAGTCAAATTATTTGGAGTTGTGTTATGGACTTATTTGGAGTTGTGTTATGAATTTGTCATCATACTTGTCACCAGGTTCATATGGACTTGTCATGATTGTCATCATACTTATCACCAGGTTCATATGGTTTTGTCAGGATATCACAGACGGTTCTATTATGGAACCGTTTGAGATAAGTAATCACATACGGTTCCATAATAGAACCGTCAGTGATATAAAATGTATCACAGAGCGATTCTTTAATAGAACCGTCTGTGATTGCTTTTCACAGACGGTTCCATAATAGAACTGTCTGTGATATGCCTTCATAACCCTAGAGCTCGCCCATTCATCTCCCCAGTGCCACCCGTTCATCTCCCCAGTGCCCTTAGCCCGCTCAGCTCCCCAGTGCCCTTAGCCCGCTCAGCTCTCACTCCTTCGCCTCCTCTAGTGCTCGCCCGTTCACCTCCCGTAAGCCCCGACACCGCCGCCCAAGGTACGTCTCCTCCGGTCCTCCCTCGCGCCGCTGACTCCAGCGTCTCCTCCGATCCTCGCGTCGCCGGCTCGAGCGACTCCTCCGGTCCTTCCTCGCTGTCGGCTACAGCGCCTCCTCCAGTCCTCGCGCTACCGGCTCCAGCACCTCCTCTTCTCCTCCCTCCCGTGAGTGGTCCTCCCTCATGCCTTGTCTGTTGATCTTCTTGGTGGTTTTGAGTACCATCGCCGTTGTGAGTATTGCAACATATCGTGCACTGTCTCTTTGCATATATATATATATATATGTGTGTGTGTGTGTGTGTGTGTGTGTGTGTGACGAGGATTAAAACCTCTATGTATTATTTTAAATGCATAATAAAAGACCATACGTCTTCATGGTCGTAACCCCTAAGACTAACGACCTCCACGGTCGTTAGTATTCAGAGGTTACTTAATGGGTACCTGGCCGGATGAGGCTTTGTGCCTAATCCTCACCGATAACCGCCAAAATTATGAATCGGTATTTCTTATCGTATGATGAATGGAACACGTGTTATACGTTCCAAACCATGCGATGGTACAACCCTTGAGACACGACTATTAACCACCCTACGGTTAAGCTTTTCACAAGCAACCGCAAGGAAGTTAGCACATTGCTAACTTCTCTACCGTTCAAACCAACAGTAACGCTTCACCAGGGACGTCTTCTCCAGGAGTAACTGCCATCTCTTCGGAAGTTATTTAAAGGTGAAGCACAGAAGACAAGGCACAAGGCACAAGGGACAAGAAGGGAGACGATAGGCGACACACAAAACAAGGCCAAGGCAAAGATATGCATGAAGCCTAAGCGGTGGAATTAGAAGCTAGATAATCGACCTTAGACTCATATTCTAAGTCCGATTGTCTTGCTTAAACATTCCTCCATTCAATGTAATTCGGTAGTACTTAGCCACATCTTGTAAATCCAGTTCATATCAATAAAGAGCGACCCCATTCCATTCCGGGATATTCCACGTCATTTTCCTCGTTTATTTTAAGTAAGATCGGCGATTCGATCGTCGGCATACCGGCGCCGTCAGTGGGGAAGAAGGCGTAAGTTTCTGAAGAAATTTTCTTTTTTCGCTCAAGAAAATCCTCGCCCAAAAACTCGCAATCGCTCATGCGACTATGCCCGAGTTTGGGATGAGGAAAACGGTTCGATTTGGCGGACTCGCCAACCTCGACATGGAAGGATGTATCCGCCCATGGAAGAAAATGGCAGTCATCCTCCTCATCCACCTCTCCGCCGCTGCGTCGCCGACGCGTTAGCGAGTCGATCGGATGGATGAAGATGCGCCGCCACTACGGTGGCGCAACCAGAGAACCGGCCGTTCGACCGATTCGAATGCGGAGGATCTCTTCAAGCCGGTCTTCTCGGCCGTGAAACAGTGAAGAAATTTCAGCTCCATCACCCGGAAAACTCTATACCATTGATGAAATCATGGCTAAAAGATACTCTCCTTGACCGGCAATTCCAGAGTCAACCGTCACTGGTAGCGGTGTCGATGAAACCTCCAGCGGTGCGTAGGCCATGTGGGGATGATCACACTCGACGATACGATCGGCGGTTCGTCGGATCGGTGAAGACCTCGAGAAGTGCTCATCTCCGACCGATCTCCATCGTGGAAGATTCTCGCGAAGCGACAAGCTCTCCATTAGTTATGATGGAAGCTCATCGGAAGATCAATCTTTGGAAGCACGAGGTCAACGCGATCGGAGATGAAGATCAAGATGCCTGCGACGTCCTACACTCTCTACCACGCCATCACGTGTTGTTAGAGATGATCCGGCCGTCAAGCACCAACTTCCGGAGGCAACGGAACTAATCGGCGTCAATCGGTTAACTACTTTGCACTTGCCCCCAGAGGTGACGGACAGATCGAACAAATCCGAAGGTCGGGGAAGGTTGACGCGTACACCTACGACGGTATGAACCACGAGACCTTCGATAATCGTACTAAAACTTGCGGCGTATTCAAAACATGTTAAATAATTCGATCTGCTCTAGCGAGAACGCCTAATTTTAATACAACTCGTAGGTCGGTATCCGAAATTCTCCAACAGACCATGCGGCGAGCAGGCGTGATCGAGAACGAGAGGGTTCAGAAGTCGGACTAGGACTTCGTCCCAGCGCTCCTCCTCGATGAGGGGCAAAGACGGTCATACCAGAGAGCGATCGATACCAAGACCTCCTCGGCGATTCCGACCAAGGAGTCACGAGGAGAAGGCTATTTCAAGAGGTACTCCCCCTGCGTCGAGAAGAACCACCACCACTAGGACCTAACGATCTCAGACATCGTTTGAACCAAGTGGCGATCGTGGACATCATATCAATGTCCACGACCGGATCGGACACCGAGTTCAGCGTTCCAATCTTAGGGATCGGTCTCCGGCCGATTACAATCCCAAGCACCTTCGGAGAAGACGCCATGAATCAATCACGAGTTGTCGAGCCTTCTCTGCTGGGCTCCAAGGCGTGCGTTAGCCTAGCCGGTTCCGACAAGCCAACTTGGACAAATTCAATGGAACTCAAAACCCATTGGAATTTCTCCAAATATATACCACCGCTATCGAGTGCTTTGGTGGCGATGAGAATGTAATGGCCAACTATTTACCCACCGTGCTCGAAGGGTCCGCGGTCGTGGTTGTTAAACTTACGGTCGGATCCATATATACTTGGGAACAACTCTGTGATCTTGATTGCCAACTTCGAGTGCGTCTGACCGCCAGGAAGGAGGACGATCTCCACGAGAATCCGCGAGGATCGATGAGACTTTACGTCAATATATCAAGAGGTTCGGCCGAGTTCAGTAACTCTATACCCAAGTCGCGAGTCCTCTGTTATTGGGGCTTTTAAAACAGGTCTAAGGAATCGGCGGTTTCACGGAGGACATAGCAATGAACCCTCCAAGAACAACCGTTGAGCTTTTTGATATGGCGGACAAATATGCCACTTCTAGTGAAGCAATCGAGTGGTGTGAAGCCATCGATCGGAAGACAAGATTCCCCACCGTGCGGACAAGCAGGAGAAAAAAGAACAAGAAGTCTCTCAAGAAGAAAAAGAACCGCAGAACCGACGACAAAGAAGTCCTCGCCGTTCGGACAAGATTAGGAAGGGCAAGAAGGACTATGCTTGGTCGAAGCAAAGCAAAAGTTCCGGCCAAGGATTCAGACGAATAAGTGGTGTCCACTTCACGGTGACGAGGGCATGATCTGCGCACTGTCGTGTCTGGCGCGAAAACTGGAGGATTATTATGCGGGTAAGGACCATTTCGACAATCTGGGAACATGGAGAAACGAGCTCCAAAAGGACAAGGATGGCGGCGAGGAGATGGAGTACGGGATCCCCAACACACAGATCAACATGATTTTTGGAGGATCTTCTTCATCTGAGTCGAGCGTCATCGAAGGCCATGGGCGGGAGGTCAACCTCGTCGAATCTCCAAGCGTAATCAAGCACTTTCGAAGTGGTCGGACACCGCAATTTCCTTCACAAAACGATCGCACCATCCCATCGACTCGGCGGGTAGGTTCCCCATCGTCGTTGAACCAACTATTAATAATTGTCGGGTTAATCGGGTCTTAGTGGATGGGGTAGTTCCTTGAATATATTATTTGTAGGAGCTTTAGAAGAAATCAGGTCCCCATGTCAAAGGTGAAACACATGAAATATGCTTTTCATGGCATAGTTAGGGTTCTACCGCTAAACCGATAGGACAAGTTTCCTTCGGTGGCGTTTGGAAAACGACAATTTCGAACAGAGAAGATCCCGTTTGATGTAGTAAACTTTGAATCCGCATACAACGGAATCCTCGATCGACCGGCGTGCAAAATTCTTGATAGCCACGCATTACGGTTATCAAAGTTTGAAAATCTTTGGGCGAAGGAGTCATCACAATCGAGGAGATCGAGAAAATGGCTTACGTATGCGATCGGAAATCCTTTGCCTTTGGTTGATGAACTTCCGACCAGAGAGGTTAATCCGTCTCCCATGCGAGTCAAGCACTCGAAGCCAAAGATGGCGCCCAAACCATCCGACCCGGACCAAGGAGGTACTACTCGACAAAAGCGCTTCTCGGGACAGCGTCAAGTCGTCACATGGGTCGGAGACAACCAGATCAACCGCGCGAAGATTACGGTGAGGGCAAGACTCGACCCTAAATAGGAAGAGTCGCTCGTCTCCTTCCTCCGAGCAAATCAAGGCGTGTTTGCTTGCAAGCGTCCGATATGCAGAGTCCCGGGAGGTGATCGAGCATGAGCTTGCTCTCGGCGATAAAAACCGATCAGCGAAACTTCGACGTTTTGCACCGATCGGAAGGAAGCAATCGATCGGAGATTGACAAGCTTCTCGGCGGGATTTATTTGTGAAGTCGACCACCCACAAAGTGGCTTGCTAATCTGTAATGGTTAGGAAAAATAATGGGAAATGGCGAATGTGTATCGACTTTCTGAGATCTTAATAAAGCTTGTCAGAAGGATGACTTTCCCCCTCCGCATTGATCAACTAGTAGACTCTACTTACAGGTGCGAGTTACTAAGTTTTTAGATGCGTATTCGTGGTACCACCAGTTAGTATGTGTAAAGAAGATGAGGAAAACTTCCTTCATCACCCCATATGGTACTTCTTGTTATATTAAGATGCCATTTGGTCTCAAAAATCTTTGGTGCAACTTTTCAAAGGTTGATGCAAAAACTTTTAGTCCACAAATCGGTTGGAATCTAGAAGCTTATGTTGACGATCAGTCGTAAAGACCACCAACGCCGCGACCACGTTCACGACTTACAAGAAACCTTTAACAACTTGAGAAGACATAACCTCAAGTTAAATCCGGAAAAGTGTGTGTTGGAGTTTCTGCTGGAAAAGCTGCTTGGTTTCCTAGTTTGACTAGAGGTATTGAAGCTAATCCGGCCAAAAATTGCGACCATCGACGGATCGCCCTCCACGAAGAAGAAGTCCAAAAACTAGCTGGGTATGGCGGCGTTAAGCCGTTCATAGCAAGATTAGGGAAAAGGATTACCTTTCTTTAAACTTCTTGGAAACATGGGAGTTTGAGTGGACTAAAGAGGCAAGCGATGCCTTTGAGGAACTCAAAAAGTACCTTACAAGTACCGGTTTTAGTTTCTCCGAGACCGGAGAAACATTGCTAATTTACGTGGCGGCAACACCACGAGCCGATTAGCGGTGTCTTGGTTGTAGAAAGGATAATATCCAACGACCGGTCTATTACGTGGCGAAGTCTTACATGGACCAAAGGAAAGATACCCACAGTACAAAAGTTGCTCTATGGCCTCCTTATGTCTTCAAGGAAGCTAAGGCACTACTTCGAGCCCACAAAGTGGTCGTACCTACCGGATATCCCCTTGGTCAAGTCCTTGGAAACAGGAATCATCGGGACGAATAGCCAAATGGGCGGTCGAGCTAGGGCGTTCGATCTCCATTTTATTTCACGAACAACAATAAAGTCGAGCAATAGCGAAATTCATTGCGAATGGACAAACCTGAACCCACCCAAGGACGATACGAACACCACGACAGTGGACAATGTATTCGGCGGTTCCTTGATGTTACAAGGATCGGGGTGGAGTGGTCTTGATATCCCCTTGGCGAACACATCAAATCGCCATCGATTAAATTTTCACGCCACCAATAATGTGGCGAAATATGAAGGTTCTTGGCGGGACTCGGCGGCTCGTTAAGCTCGGGATTATGAATTACTAGTGAAAGCGATTCTCAACTAGTAGCGAATCAAGTGGGGAAAAAGTATCAATGCTCTAGTACCAAGATGTCATCTTATCTGGCGGAAGTACGAAAACTTGAAAAGCACTTCTTGGTTTTCGGATCAACATATTCCTAGAAAGGAAAACTTTCTGGCGGACCGGTTAGCGCGGATGGCCTCCACGAGGTCGGCCAGTCCCCCGGAGTTTTTTTCGAGCAACTCAATTCACCCTCGGTAGTTGAGCCTTCCGAGAACATACATGATTCTTTGCAAGTTGAACAAACTAATCAAGGAACATGGATGCTCCACAGTGTTGACGGTTGGTATTTGTCACGATCAAGGTAGAGATGGATGACATCGATCTACAATTATCTTGACATGACACAATTCGAGAAGATGATGTAGAGGCCGATCGTATAGCACGAAAAGCCAAATCATACACTCTAATCGAAAGTACCTTGTATAAGCGAGGATCTCATGGAGTGTTGATGAGATGCATATCTCAAGCGGATGGCATTAGATTGCTAACGAAATCCATGAAGGTGTCGTGGAGCACACCATTCCTCTGAGAACCACAGTCGGTAAAGCCTTCGGCAAAGGCTATTCTTGCCAACTCGCCCTTCATGATGCAAAAGAGCTTGTGATGAAGTGTGTACAATGTCGGTTTCATAGCCGACAAGTACACCAAAGGCTAAAGCCTTACAAACAATTCCTCTTTCTTGGCCTTTTGCAACTTTGGGAATTTGGACATTACGGGACCTTTCCCAAGAGCACCGGGGCTTGAATTCCTTTTCGTCATGATTGACACGTTTACAAAATGGATTGAAGCCGAGCGATCGTTAAAATAACAAGCGAGGCCGCTAAGAGATTTCTCTGAAAAATGTGATCACGCGATTTGGTGTACCCGATCGTATCATCACAGACAATGGTTCCCGATTCTCCGGCGATCAATTCCGGGAATTGCGATGAACTTGGTGTCAAAGTTCATTTTGCTTCATTGCACATCCGCAGAAACAGCGGAGGCGATTGAGCGAGCTAATGGTATCCTTATGCGAGGGATCAAGCGCCGAGTATTCGACCCGATTAATCAAGCGGTCGGCGCTTGGGTTAAGAACTTCCCTACGTGTTATGGGCGTTCGAACCCACGACCGATCGTGCGACCGGTGAAACTCCATTCTTTTTGGTTTATGGTCTTTGAAGCTATGCTTCCTCGAACTCAAAATTGGCTCTGCTTTCGGCGATCGTTTTGATGAAAATGATCGTAATGAGCAACGACTTCGGCGACGTCGATTTCCTTGAAAACGCGAAACCAAGCCCTTGTACGATCGGCGATCTACCAACAAGCCATGCGAAGGTACCATAGTCGTGAAGGTGCGACCTCGCATGACCTTCTTTGTAGGTGATCTGGTTCTCGAAAAAATTGAGCCAAACAAATCGCAATAAACTTTCTCCTAAATGGGAAGGTCCTTACTGTGGTCAAGTAACCGACCGAGTTCCGTCTGTTGGCTATGTCGATGGGCAAATTTTGTCAAATTCTTGGAACATCGATCAATTGCGTAAGTTCTATGTTTAATTTTCATTCTTTCATTTCTTTCAATTTCAATTTCATTAAATTCATTAATTAATTAAGAAGTGCAACTTTGCTTATATATATACACCTACATTCGTCGTTTATTATTGTTAGTCCAGTCGGAGAAGACATTTTTCTCTCCGATATCCTTTTAAGGATCTCGATACTCTATGGTCCTAGTCGTGAGCATTTTTCTTCAAATGATTCCCACGCGACTACACTCTTTTCTCAAAGAAAATGAGTAATCGAGCGCCACACAACTAACTATCTCATGAATGATATGCTTACGATTACGAAGATTATGCTTCATTATTTTAAGATTACGGTCTATTCTTGTCAGCTCTTGGTGGGACACGGAAAGCCTCCTAGTCGAAGTCTCTCCTTTTTATGCGTGGTCACGCTTGCTGGAAGGAGCTTCCTAGCGACGGTTCTTTTCTTCGATCCTCGCTACGATCGGATCTGAGAATTTGAACACGTTTCAAGAAATGTGTCGTATGCCTTCAGGTCTTAGCATTAGTTCCGACCAGATTATGGGACAATAGATATAAACAAAGTTCACTTATAATTTGTTGCATACATATTTGCATTTCTTCTTATGTCAAGTTTGACAAAGTCTTTTTCGACCATATATAGTGTTTTTATGGGTATTTCCATTATGACAAACAAAGATCTATAACTAGTCGAAATCATACTTTAGTCTGACCACATTTGATTTCCTAATCTTTATACGATCGATTTTGTCTTACATGTCCAAACATACCTTCAAAACTCACATACATAGTTATGACCTCTTTTTATTCTCTTTCTTGGCTCCTTTGCAAAGAATGCGTTCTTCTACTATAAAGCGATGGGGCTAGGAAATATCTGAGAATTTTAAAAAGTCAAGCAGGATAAACAAAAGCTTTGTCAATGACATAAAATGAGTTTTCATAGATATTCAAATATTTTTACACTTGCGAGGAACCTACTCTAAGAAATATTCCCACCTAACTCTTCGCTTTGTCGGAGATTAGACCTCCATCTCCTCTACAACTATATCTCAGTGGCTGAGTTCTTCCATGAACTTGGTCGCCTCCTCAGTGGGCGATTGAAGTCATCTTTAACACTTGGAGATCTATGGAGGGTCGGAAGCTTTCAGTTTTGCCAAAGCAAAACTAACTCCACTGCAACGCCTTTGTTTTTAGGGCACAGGCATAATTCGTCAGAAGTAGTTTTGAGCGAACTTTAAGATCCCCTAGAAGTTGACCCAAATAGTTCATTTTCTCTATTGGATCTCCTAAGGAAGGCGGGCTTGATCCTCGATCCCATATCAAAGATCATCTTGTTCAAAGCATGAATCTTTTCATCAATATTTTGAGCAAGAGCCCCCCTTATCTGCTCAAATTTGAGTTTTCTTTACTCTGTTCGGCATTTGCGTTTGCTCTGCAAAAACAAATCGATTAATGAACACAAGCATAAATGAAGGAAAAATCAAGCTTACGACATATTACCTTCATTTGTTTTGCTAAGTGTTTCATATTTGGTCGTTGCTTGACGATCAAGCGGTCTTTAAATTGAACTTGCTTGACAAATGGCAGATCCTTAGCTTTATTTCTTCTTCAAGAAAAGGCTGTCTTGGCTTTCTCGTACAACCTCCTCTTTTATTTTCTCGGATCTATCGAATACGATAAGGAGAATAATTGTAGAGGAGCAAAGTATTGAAGAAGAAACAAAAGTTCAAAAGGAAAAGTTCTTACTTTCCAACTCGGTGCTTTTGCTCCAAGTCCTTAACTTCATTTGGAGTCGATCCTCCGATCATGCAAAGTTCTCGACCAAATGCTACACAAATAGCGTTCTCTTTCTTAAGTTTCTTATAAACTTTTTAAAGAAGAGCTATGAAGCTGGTCGTAGAATACTTACCCGAATTGCCTGGTCATTATAACCGGCAAAAATCAAATCAGGGTGCATCTTGAGCTGAGTATCCGATACTTTCTGCGCCTCATCAAGCTCCTTATCCTCGATGAATCGGGGACGAAAAGGGAACTTGTTAGGTTGGGAAGGGTTATCAGCAGTGATCGGAACCTGTTGAGACCTCTCAGAGGCATCTACCTCCACAGAAGGGGTTTCAATCACCAAAGGATCCAACTCAACCGTTGCCCTTGTCACTGCTCGGGGCTTCTTGACCACTATTCCCTCGGGAACTTTGTCACGAGAAGTGCTCTGATCGAGAACTTCCACAGTGCTAGGTCCTCGGGAAGAACACAGTGGAAGCTTGACGAAACACGAAGACCTATGCAAACCGAAGATGGGAAGTTCAAAGTATCAAATCATCAAGGAATTATTAGAGGTACATACTTATCGACCACTTTCATTTGTACATACCTTGTTAATCTCAAGGTTTGACTCTGAAAGCAGCAAGAGAGAAATCATGCGCTAGCCTTCCTTTTCTTCTCCTCCAATCTTCTTTGGTTACGGACGGCAAGGTTTATTGAACCCTCACATCCTCCAACAAGATGTGGAAGCTATGTCCTCGACGGTTCATCAAGGACCGCATTCACGACTATCGGTCGGAGGAGTGGTTTCATCAATCTCGGATCGATTGTTTGATTAACAACCATAAGGTCGTGCCACGACCACTCTGGAATCTCTGACCTCGCGATTACATTCTGCGGGCCCTCGAACTTATCCACCTAAATCAAAGAACAAATTTGATTGGGTGAAGAAATCCTTTATCTAAAAATTCGTACATATATGATTCGAAATGTTCTATTACCTCGAGGATTCATCTCCTTCAAGTGCCTCGAGGCACGACTCGGTCGGAACTAAGGTGGGGCGTTGATCCTCACCAGATTGTATGATTCGTAATCCCAATCGATTGCAAAAGTAGAAACACGATTGGAAATCTGGTGGAATATATGTATACACATGGTAAAAGGAATTTTTAATTAAATTACCTTAAGCCTTGCCGATCTCCTTCAATAGGAATTCGGCTAAGATCTTGGGGCATTGGCCTTTTCTCGAGCTCCCCACGAGATCATCGACTCGATCTCTAATTTCCCGGGAAAGAGCTTTATGAAGGAAGAATAGACGATTTTAAGGTAATACATTAATCAAATCAAAATACCGATCGAATTTATCTCAAAGACTTACCACCTTACGAGGTAGCTTCATCACGATCAAGGCACGGAGCGGGGAATGAGTCCGGAGCTTCAATGGGCTAATCGGCGAAAGGTGAAATCCTTCACCACATGCCACGCAAGTCGGGCCTGACTACTTAAAGTCATAGATGGCATCCGCCCATCTTTTGACTATCCTATCTTCTTCGGTTTCCTTCCACTTGGTTTTCACTTGCTCTAGTTCGTGAAGTAGAGGCCATCGTCTTCGTAACCGTCATGTAAAACCGGTACTTTTTCCACGACGACCACGAAGATTTGGCGTACATGAAGATGTACTCATCGGCCTTCCGTCATGAAGGCGCAATGTGCATTCCCGAGGCGCCTCGGTTTCGCGCAGATTTTCCCATCACCATGCGGTAGAAATAACTAAAAGCTTCAAGTTCGGTTGTATTCGGTATGCCTCGCACAAATATGCGAAAATACTAATATTTGCGATCGAATTTGGGGCCAAATTCACCAATTCCACCCGTAATGTTCAAGAACGGAGGAGGAATTTGTGTACCGATAATCTCATTACATTCGATGTAGGCAAGAAAAGCAGATTTTCGCCATCTTCACGGCTCGGAAAATGCTCTCCGATCGCGGTCTCCAATTAATCAGATTCCTATCTGGAGCATTCCCATCTTCGCCAAAGCCTCAAGCTTTTCTTGCCCAATTCGAAGGCAACCACTTTATGTCTGCTCGAGACATGGCGAAAATCCTCAAGAATGAGTAGCAAAAGTTGGAGACTTTGTGGTCGGAAGAACAGGAAAAAGACTCGGAGGATTTCTTGGCGAGAAGCTAAAGGGGATCGAAGGGATTTTGGAAGCATAAAAATTCTAAGAGCCCAGTGAAGAAGATTTTATAAACTTCCGATACTTTGAAGGATTCCCACAAAAGTCAAGCGACAAAAAGCTTCTTTTTGTTCAAGCAGACGAAGAACTCTTCATTTCCCAAGGCAAGTTCTCAACTTTAAAGTGAACCTGAGACCGCCGTATACCACGACATTAAATGGGATTACGCGATCTGATTTCATCGGAAAAAGGTATATACGACCGTTCATTTAAAGTTCGGGGCTGGTAGCGAGATTAAAACCTCTATGTATTATTTTAAATGCATAATAAAAGACCATACGTCTTCATGGTGCGTAACCCTAAGACTAACGACCTCCACAGTGCGTTAGTATTCGAAGGTTACTTAATGGGTACCACTGATGGGATGAGGCTTTGTGCCTAATCCCGACAGAATAACCGCTAAATAAAATTCTTGGCGGTATTTCTTATCGTATGATGAATGGAACACGTGTTATCGTTCCAAACCATGCGATGGTACAACCTGAGACAACGACTATTAACCACCCTACGGTTAAGCTTTTCACAAAGCAACCGCAAGGAGATTAGCACATTGCTAACTTCTCTACCGTCCAAACCGATCGTAGCGCTTCACGAGGGCGTCTTCTCGAGAGTAATCGCCATCTCTTGGAAGTTATTTAAAGGTGAAGCACGAAGACAAGGCACAAGGCACAAGGGACAAGAAGGGAGGCGATAAGTGACACACAAAACAAGGCCAAGGCAAAGATATGCACGAAGCCTAAGCGGTGGAATTAGAAGCTAGATAATCGGCCTTAGACTCATATTCTAAGTCGATTGCGGTTAAACATTCCTCCATTCGATGTAATTCAGGGTAGTACTTAGCCACATCTTGTAAATCCAGTTCATATCAATAAAGCGACCCCCATTCCATTCCGGGATATTCCACGTCATTTTCCTCGTTTATTTTTAAGTAAGATCGGCGATTTGATCGTCGACGGTGTGTGTGTGTGTGTGTGTGTGTGTGTGTGTGTGTGTGTGTGTGTGTGTGTGTGTGTGTGTGTGTGTGTGTGTGTGTGTGTGTGTGTGTGTGTGTGTGATGTACTAGTTGAAATATGTGATCTGTGATTGGGATTGATCTCTGAGACTAGCTCTGGAAGATATTGCAAAGTTATGAGTGGTCCTATTTATGCTCTGTGATGATAGCTGTCTAATACTGAAATTAGCTTGATGATTTAGGTCATACTTGAGCTCTATTGTGTTAGTTGCTGCTGTCTTTCGATCATCTGTCATTACATTTGCTCTTGTTATAACTACTAGTTGTTTCATTATGGTTATATTGTTGTTGACCTTTCAGTTGACAATTTTTGTTACGTGATGAAGTTAGTCATATCTTTGAAATTGATTATCATCTGTATATTTTGATCGGTTGTATTAGAGAGTGATCTTTTACTGTTAGTTCTGATATCTGAATCTAGCTCTGGAGATATTGCATCTTTGGTATTTAATCTTGTTTAGCTGAAATTGAATCTTTGGTATTTATGTTCTCTTGACAGTTAAGCAAAAATTCATATAGAGCTCAAAGTTTGGAACTAAATTATCAAGTTCAATTAATGAAGAGTATAGACAATAGGGTCAACTGTGAATGTTTGGTCCCTGGACATGGTGGGTGTTCTGATGGTTAGGGTTTGGGATGCTAGATATGATGACATATTGCTCTGTGGGATATTGTAAATGCTCTGTGATGAAATCAGTCATATACTGAAATTGACATTGCAATCTAGTTTAGACTTGAGCTCGAAAAGTATTGTTCAAATCTGTCAATTGATCTTGAGATAGTAGTCTGTTACTTTTGGATACTTAAAGACCTGTATGGTCTTACCCTTTTAATGTTTTCCTGTTAAACGTATTGCTCATGCTATTCTATTAGTCCTGAAAACTTATTGTTGACCTGACTTTAACTATGGTTGTTCACTGTCAGTGAATCAATGTTGTTAAATCAAGGTTGTTGTTACTATTAACAGTGAACATTGTTCTTGTTGTTACTGTTTCTAGGATATTTGACAGATTAGAAGTTTTTTAGAGCTCAAGGCTTATATTGTTTTGTCAAAGTCAATTAGTGAAGAGTATAGACTAGTTGAGATGGCAAAGACTTTTTTTTGCAACTCTCATACGAGAGCACAAACTATCATCAATCTTTTGTGCTTTATGCTGCTTATTGATGATTTACTACTTGTTGGTATTATGCTTGTTGCATAATTATTTCTGCTGTGATGAATGTCAAATCTTGCAATCCATTTTATTGCGTATGTAACTTATATAGATAGCAAGTAAGTGAGATGGCAGAGGCACTGTCTTCACCGCCGTCACCGACGTCATCGAATGCGTCTGGATGTCCGACGATAGTGTTACGTAAGCGACATGGCAGAGGAAAATCGAAATTGCCTGCGGGCCGACTGATCATCACGGAGGTCAGTGACGTTGGGATCCCTCTAAGTCCCCAAAGATAAGCGGCGAGATTCCGGACCATCTGCGGGATACTTGCAAGGGAACGGGTCCCTATCACCACACCAAGCTGGAAGTCTCTGACGGTCGTACAGAGAGGCGAGCTGTGGACAGAAATTTCAAGCAAGTTCACTATCCCAGAAGCAGACATGGCACACGTGGAACGGCAGGCGTTACTCACGATGGGACACGCGTGGAGGACCTTCAAGAGTACGCTTGTCACGAAGTACGTGAACACGAGCCGAACGCCCTTCATGAAGTTTCCATTCTTGTCGCGGGATATATGGGACGAGTTTGTGCGGATGAAGACGGCGGCGAATTTCAGGAGCAAAGTGTGGCGAACAAAGCTCTTGAGCCTGAAACACTCACCCCATATACTCGGCACTTGCACTGATGCAGCGGATAAATCCACGGAATAGGCGGCGGAGGACGAGAACGCAACCGCGCCATTTGCTGAGATCACAGACCCGCGTGCCCTAAGCTAGTTAAGAGCGAGAGCAAAAGTCTCGTCTTCGGGCCGCATCTCTTTCACAAACCCAGACCAGGAAGTGTCCCAACGTCTGGTAAATATGTCAAACTACCTAGTTGTTAATAAGTCCATAACTTCATATTGTCTATAATAACATGATGACCTCTTGCAGCATGAATTGACTGCAAAACTTCCCAAGGCTCCTTCCAAGCATAGAGAGAAGGATATACTATCTCTGACTCTGGGAAACAAGGAGCACCTGGTCGCACGCATAAGGCCTTGGGGTTAACGTGCCTTGGAGTTATGGATTCGGCGACTCGACACGTATAGGAGTAGGAAGAGATCCAAGGTGAGCACAAGGACCGGTTGGTACAATGCTTACTACAAAATTTCAAGGACAGATAACAAGATTGCAGGATCAAATGAATCAACTCCTGAACCAGTCGCAAGCCACCCCCATTAATTTGGGAGCTAGTCCTCCTCGACATCGGAGTAGCGTCGGCGTCCACGCATAATTCTGAACATGATGACGTCTAATTACCTATTGATGACATCAAGGTAATGTACATCTCTGGAATACTCCAAAGATAGACCTATAGGATGCCTTAACTAATTGTGTATCGTTTTGTAGGAGCCGACGCCCTACAAGCTCCAAGTGAGGATGGTTGGGTCTATTTCTATTGAAATTTGGGCGAGGATGGCATATCCATGCCGGAAGGATAATGACCACGGTGCCCGGTGACGCAGGTTACGCCAGGGTCTAGGTGGACATGGTACATGACAATTTCATAGCTGTCTCGCTGGTGATTCGCCTAAACAAAGATATCAGAACACTAGGGGATGCCATGCACACTTTTATCCAGTGGCCCAAGAAGGACATCGACCTGTACCCAGCAGTGTCGCGATCTCGACACGACCATTCCTCTCCAACAGGACCCTCGATGACTCCACCTCATCCTTCGCCTCAGAAGGCCACCTCATCGGTTCCCGTGGAGAAGACGCCGAAGGAACAAGAAAAGTGTGCCGCCGTATCGGTTCTGAGTTGTCTCGTAGGAAAACATGTAGCGGGCTAGTCGTTAAGGCCGAATCGAAATCGATGAACATTAAGTCTTCTCCCAAGTCCGGGAAGTACTCCATCGGAAAACCGTTGTGCTCCGACAAAGAATTACTCTACGCTGGAGTAGGTTGTCAGGCTTTGCATGCCTGGTACGTGCGGAAGATCAAAGAGAAGGGGTGCGATACTGGAATC
The DNA here is from genome assembly GCA_036346405.1 of Phyllostachys edulis. Taxonomy (NCBI): domain Eukaryota; kingdom Viridiplantae; phylum Streptophyta; class Magnoliopsida; order Poales; family Poaceae; genus Phyllostachys; species Phyllostachys edulis. Next base: position 40,061,664 of record CM070559.1, read on the forward strand.
ACTGTTAGATACAAGGTTGAGCATTTCTTCAACAAGCTGGCCCACTTCGTCGTGGGCTTCAACGACCTATTCAATCTCATTGCCCTCGACACCTCGCTTTTACGATGTTGGACACTATAAGTGTGTACAATCAAGTTCTACATTCACGTAATACCGATAAATATCACAACTCATTGCTTATGTATAGATACATGATGAAAACAAGCCTGGGAATTTTCCGAACCGGTGGGTTTCGTCGATCCACACGCGATCTCTATGCAAACCATCGAAGAGGACACATCCTTCGTCGAGAAATACATAACGACGATATTGCTTCGTCAGAACAATAAGGACTACATAGTGGCGCCCTTCAACCAGGGGTAAGTGTTTCACTACTTGCTATATAAATTTCATTTGTACTTTATACGTAGCACGAACTTAGGTTTAATGACTATAGCAACATACATGAGTAGGTTCCACTGGATCCTTTTAGTCATTGTACCAAATAGGAACAATGTGATATACCTTAATTCCCTAATCAGCAAAACCCACGACTTCAGTATTTTGATAGGAATACTCGACAGGTAAGCTCATTTCCTCTATACATAACTTTATTGTAGTCTTCCTTCGTTTGAAATGGTCAAGGATAACTTTTTAAAATTATGTAGGTCGTTCATCGCCTATGTTGGTGAGGGGGGACTATACAAGGGATCGAACACCACACTAACACACAGAATGCGATTTCCGGTACGCGTTACAACACAATAATCCTATATCATACTTTGTAATAATGCGTCTCGAACTGACTATATCTATATATGTAATTATATTTTTGCAGTGCCGCCAGCAAAAAAATGATCAGCTATGTGGATTCTACGTTTGCCATCATATAAAGCAAATCATTAGTGCTAAGAAGAAGGATCCCGAGGTTTGTCAATCTCGAAATAATTATTTCCTAATTATAAATTTAAATATATATGCTTACCACTTTACTCTTGCTAGCGATAGGACATGAACATAGATTTAGATGCACTCGTTCCGAAAGAGCTCGCGGAAGTTCAAGGGAAGCTCTGCGCCTTCATCAAGACAGAGATCATTAACCCCAACGGAGAGTTTCACTCTGTCACCAACGCAGAGTTTCACCCCGTCGACACCTCTCAACCACGTGTAAATAATTGATTCAATTGTAATCAAATTGTAACTATAGCGACAATACTTGAACAAATTATTTTGTAATTTATTTTGAGTAATGATCACTTTGAGTTGTCAACAATTGATTATCTGTGATGTATTTGTTTCCTGCATGCTTGTTTTCAGAGGGCATGGCTAGCAATTCCTGAAGCTAGCCAAAAAAAAGTTAGGGTAATGAGCTATCACAGACGATTTTTTGTTGAAACCGTCTGTGAAGGCATGGTATCACAGACGGTTTCCATTAAAAACCATCTGTGATAGGTACGATATAACAGACGGTTCTATTTACAAACCGTCTATGATATCGTACCTATCACGACGGTTTTAATAAGCAAACCGTCGTGATACTATGCCTTCAAGATGGTTTCAACAAAAAATGTTCTCGTTATATCCGAGCGGTTTTTGAACTGTCTGTTATAACCGACTATTACCACAGACATACAAATTAAGACGGTTCCGAACCGTCTATGATGAGGCTGTATGTAGTAGTGTTAGTAAAAAATCAGTATTACTGTAATTGATGAGTGGTACTACCGTAGGTCGGTAGTACCCGGATTCTCGTTGGCGGTACATTTATTCCAGAGAGCGTGTTTTTGGAGTTTTCATCTCCTCTGACAATCGGTATGATCGTATTTCTTGTGCGGTACTACCAGAGTGCGGTAGTATTGAATTTTACTTGGCGAGCGTTATTTCCAAAGATGGTGTTTTCTTAATTCTTTAACCTTTGGAAATCGGTATCCGATTGAGCCAAGCGATACTACGTCGTCTTGATAATACCGCATCCTGCTATAACGGCTAGTTGAAGCATTTAATGAACAACAGTTGATCGTTGAGCGATGGTTTCGGTAGTCTGGGTTTGTCTGTGATACTATTGTAAATCTTGAATCTTTCAGAGATTTGCTTCAAACGACTAGTTTTATGGTTGGGGGCTATAAATACCCCATCACCTGCACCAAGCTCAGGATCTTGGGCCTCATTGAATACATTTGAGCCTTTAGTACACTCTCTGCTACTTATTTGCTCATATTTCTCATTTTAAGGTAGTGTAGAGCATTCAAGTGCATTGCATCATTGGTTGATCATTTTGGCACTTGTTCTCTTCAAGCAAACACTGTGGTTTATTACTCTTGGTGCTTGTTGGCACCTAGACGGCTTAGAGACGTGTTTGCGCGGTGATCTCTTCAAAGATATTGTGAAGTGACCCGGTAAGGAATTGTGAAGTGATTGCGTGCTCACCATCTCCGAAGAGGAGAAAGAGCAACGATAGTGATCGAGGGAAGAGCTCGTGTGAAGCCAACTTGATTCGTTGAAGTTTCCTCAATGTGGACTAGTGAAGACCGACAAGTCTTCGATACCACGGGAAAAACATCGCTTGTCTTCATTGTGGTTTTTCTGTTTGTCTTTACTATTTTCGCATTTACATTTCTAGCAATTTATTTGTGTAAGTTTGCTTAGATAGAATTGTAAGTATTGACATAGTTTTGAGGTGTCCTAGTGAATTCTTGGTATATATATTTTGAATTGTGCTAGAATTCTTTCATTAAGATCATTATTGTTAAAATTATTAATTAAAGCACAAGAATTTTTATAACCTCATATTCACCCCTCTAGTCTGTCATTCTTGATCCTACAAAGGCCCGAACCTGTCTAAAATACATGTGTCTCATCTTGAGTAGCCTCGATTAAGGAGCCCATTGCATTCATTTCACAAGTTCGATATTAAAACAACAACATTATTTCTTATGACAAATCTAACAATAGCATTTTAATACGACCAATCTAAATATTCAGAAAAATATTATTGGTCAACGATCACCACGATTGGCTGGTCAAAGTCAAATAGGGCCAAGTATTCTGAATCAGAATGACTATTATACAATTTTATTAGTATATCTTTATATAAATTTATAAAAACAAAGTTCAAAATTGCATCTCGAAGGCGTGAAAAGTCAAAAAGCGTCAAATTAAAAAAACAAAGGAAGTAGTTTATAAGAAATATATATATTTTTAGACCTATAAGAAATACACATTTGATCACTCATGTTAATTATGATTAGCATGGGTGTATCATCTTATTATATATCGATTGCATCTTCAATAGTGTATTTATTGTTATCTCTTAGCTATGCTCGTCAACAAAATCTTCGTGAAGGAGAGGGGGTGAAGAGAGAGCACATGTCATCTCTTCTTGAAGAGAATGTCGTGCACGCGAAACAAGACATGATACATTAATCTACTCTAGTCGACATATATACTCATTTCAAGAAAAATTATAAAATATAAATGTTGAAGAGTGTGCTAGAGACTATTTATTAAAGATATTATCTCTAAAGATAATACAGCATATATTAGAAACAAGATTATCTCAAAGATTCCTTTGAGGATTGTGTCTACATTAATGGAATGATACGGCTTCTTTCAGGATCCTGAGAACGCGATAAGATCTTGAAAATTAATGGGTGACGAGGGGGTGGCACATTGAATTTTGTGATCACAATATGACCGTAACGGCAACAAGAGCATCATGCAATAAGTGTTTATACTTGTAAATGCCACCCTTTCTTTTTTTTTTCATGCGATATCAAAACGTGCGAACAGATTTATAAGGGCATGTATAATAGTATAGATAACTGATGTCTATAGTATTTATATATATTATTTATAAGGGCATGTATAATGATATAGACAACTGTTGTCTTTTTACATGTCTCTATAGACAACTCTTTCATGTATAATATATCTTGTTTCTTGTATTACAGTCAACTACTGTATGAGAGACGGCCCAATTCTCTATGCTCCCTCTTTTCTCATCTATGTCATCTAATATCCTATATGGCAAGTCTTAGGGCATCTCCAATAGTGAGAGATAACATTGTCTCTAATATATGCTACATCATCTGTAGAGACAACATCGCTAATAGATAGTCTTTAGCACACTCTCCAATATTTATATTTTATAATTTTTCTTTGAAACGGGTCTACATGTCAACTAGAGTAGATTAATGTATCATGTCTTGTTTCGCATGCACAATAGTCTATTCAAGAAGAGACAACATATACTCTCTCTCCTTTACGTAGGATTTTGTTAACGTGACATAGCTAAGAGACTATAATAAATACACTATTGGATATGCCTTTACAGACAATTGACGTTACACTATTGTATATGCTCTAAGTAGCAGTTTAATTTAAACTTCCATTAATTGCATGTTTTAAATAAGCGAAATCACGTCGAGAACCCCAAAAAATGGCGTAATGAGTAATAATGTCATCGTTTTGAGTAATGACAGGCAACGGTAAATTTACAAATATTTACTGAATACAGAAGTAAAGGCATTCCAATGTGGCTCTAAAGTAGATACTAAGAGTATTTTTAGTGTATTGAATCGATGTCGATTTAAAGTCATGTCACGTAAGCATTCTAGGAACTGAGCTTGTTTTTCTCTAATGTATTGAACCGATTCCGACTAATAACTGAAACCCACGTTACATTAAAAAAAACCATAAAATAATAATATCTTCTATCAACCATACTCTCTTCTATGTAGTTGTTTAATACTTATATGAGTTGTTTAATGCTTTGAATCGACTTCTAAGTAGAGTCCGATTCTATGTATTTTTTGTTGAAATCGACATCTCTAATGTATTAAATCGATCTAATGCTTTCTCTCTTCTTATTTGAACGGGTTAAAATACAACATTGGAGATGATCAAACGCCGACTCGCTTGGCTTGGGGGCGACCTCAAATACTGGGGTAGTTGGCAATAGCAAAAATGAAGCGGGACGCGGACGAAAGCTTGAGAGCCGGTTCCAAACAGCAAAAAAAGAGAGAGCGAACCCAACTGTCGGACGGCGCGAAAACCCGAATATGCGGTAGTTGATGTGACGAGAAGAGAGCTTTGTGAGTTTAAGACTACCAATGAATTGTAACAGCGTCTGCTTTTTCTGGAACACAAGTCTGCAATGGCAAAACATCCTCAAACAACTCAAAGACTGACGACTTCTTACATGCCTACATGCTTCAGCTGTTTGCTGTGACTAAATGCTTCAGCATCAGCAGCAGTTCATCGATCTGATCATCATCAACAGCATTTTCATCGCTGTTTGCTGTGAGGATGTGATCAGACACAATCATTCAACCTAGAAACTACACCATGTTGCTCCTAACAATCGTCGTTGCTCCCTTCAATTCAAACAATGAAACAATTGTTCGGCACACACGCCAAGATGTAAGAGTTCCACTGCTGGATCTTGGATGAGGTGTGCATAAAACAATACGCTCAAAGCACTGATATTCCACGGAAGGATCTCATTCAAAAAAAAAATTTATCAAAAGATCCTTTTGTTTTGATCTGGCAAGTTCCATAGTTGATACAACAGAGCAATTGCATCAGAATTCGCATTTGGGGGAGGCACAATCAGAATGACTCAAGAGGCACTTAGAATCATTGCGAGTAGCCAAAAGAGTACACATAAATACCTCAAATACATTAGACGAACAGCCTGCACAAGTAACTCATTGTCTCAAATGCCGAAGAATGATATTTAGTCCTTACAAAGTTCACCTGCTAAAATGAGCAAAAGAATGGCGTGCCACTGCAACAAGAGGGTATTCTACTCGTTCTCGCGAAGCAAAAGTACAAACCAGGTCTGAAATGAGCAAAAGAATGGCGCAACATGGCATTTCTACTCAAGCTCACAAAACTAAAGCACAAGCCACAGCGAAAAGAAGTGCTGCCACCAGTCTCCATGTACTCACACCGATCGAAATGGTACCACTGCAGTCGTCATTGTTGCCGCTGAAGCATCCTGGATGGACAGTCTTGGGCACTCCACCGTCTAACTTGAAGCTGGTATTTGGCTTCCCACTGCTGAATAAGACACACCAGAAGTACGGTCCACCGCCAGAAGTGCCACTGACAGCTGCTCCCACCTCTGTGTGGTTCTTGTCATGCAATACCAGAAGGCTCTTTGCATCGTCAATAAGGATGTCAAAGGCCTGAGCTGGAGGTACGTAGTTGGACTGGCATGCCAGAAACCTCCCAGTAATCTTGGAAAGAGTTGCAGCTTGGACGCCACAGTTTGGGGCAAATGTGTCGACAAAACTGGATTCAACAGGCTTCTTGTTTTCACCCACCTGGTTGCATTGACCCTCATATGCTTTAATGTACTGCAGAGCAATGCATCCAAGACCTTGATTATCGGCAAGAGTAGATGCCTTGCTGGCAGTGCGGTTGCTGTTGATCAATACCACAAGCTGGTCGGCAGGGTTGTCTGTAAACGAGATAATTTGAGGATGGCATTTGAGAAAATTTATAAATTTCATGGTTCAAGAGGGCAGTGAAAACGCAAATGCATCCAAGTGTGCTTGAGCAATCGTTAGATGAAGTGTAAAGGTCAAGAGGACATAAGTCAACAAATGCACAAAACACATTAATTTACTCAGAATACATGATCGTCAGTGGTGAGCTGTATGGAAGTCTTTGAGGCTTGACAATCCCAAGGTAGTTGTTGAGTATGAGTAACTCATATCCTAATCTACTAGGACTTGAAGATGTGTTCTACAAGGATTCATATTCTAATCCTATTAAGATTAGAATTTCTACTTTTTTTTGGAGAAGAACTAGAGAACACTATATAAAGTCATGAGGAGTGGTCGTAGAGAACACAAGTCACAAACCAACTCATCCAAAGCAAGAGACGCACGAGAGGATTAGAGGTTAGGTTATTCTTTAGTACTAGATTCTTGTATAGGGCAATGATCGAAGGGTTCTAAAAAGTTCGAGAGAGTTGTAAAAGAGCGACAATCTCTTATACTCTTTTGAGGTTGTGCTTAAGGAATTTACGGTCAGTTTCGCCAAATCTTTATCTCTTGTCATGATTATTTTATTGTCGTTATTTGGTTCTCTCTACGAGATTCATCTACTTCGTTCTTGATACCATGGACAGTCATGACGTTTCTCACAAACTCTGATTCGATCTGGGGCTACTACATATAAGAAGGGGTATCAGAGTATAATAAGTGGTATCAGAGCCAAGCCCGGATTAATTTGATTTGTGAGAAGGTCGGTAAAACGTCAGGTGGCACAAAATCAAGATCGATGTCTACGATGTGGAATCAAGTGGATAAATTTGATGGCGAGGGAAATTTCAGCGTGTGGCAATGTGTGGTGAAGGATGTTCTTGTCCAGCAAGGGTTCATCGATGCTCTTGAAGGGGACAAACTGAAAAATACGTCCGATGAAGACCGGAAGGTGATGGAACGGAAGGCTGTTAGTACAATCTGTTTATGTCTCTCCGATGAGGTAAAGTACTCGGTGATTAAGGAGAATTCGCCGAAGAAATTAAGGAGCAACTTAGAAGAATTGTATATGGTAAAGTCGTTGATAAACCGGTAGGTACTAAAGCGGCAACTGTTCAAGTTGCACATGGAGGAAGACACACGGTTCGTTAGCCATCTCAATGTCCTTAACAAGCTTATCACACAGCTGACTAGTGTGGATGAGAAAATTGAGGAGGACGACAAGGTCATCATATTGGCATCATATCTACCACCATCATCATGGGAGCAATTGGTGATGAATATTCTCGTCAGAAAAAACACTCCCAACTTCAATGAGGTAGTGACATATCTATTAGAGGTGGAGTCCTTAAAGAAGCCATCGGATTCTTCATCCTTGGGTGATCAAGCATGGCTGCCATAGGTGTTGCAGGAAAAATAAAAGTCACAGGAAGAAGAAGGACAAGAGCAAAGGCACACATGCATACTAAAGGTCATATGATAAAGGATTGTCCAAATTTGAAGCAAATGAGGGGTGCATGCTCAGTGGTGGTAGCTAAAGATGATTCAGACGTACCAGTTGTCAGTCAATCAGGTACTTCTCATAGATAGATATTAGATTCAGGTTGTTACTTCCATATATGCTCGGTGATGAAGATGTTTGACGAATGATCTCTACGTCCGGCGTATATAACTGTTCACTTAGCTGATTGCAAGGAGTATGCAATTACTGAGGTGAGAACTGTTACATTGGAGATGTATAATGGAGCACATCGCACATTTGAGAAGTTTGGTATTGTTAGACCATGTGGTTTGGTCTAGTATATTTTAGTTGATGAATAATTGACAATGTTGGGTACTATAATTGACAATATTGGGTACTGATATTATTTGAGGCGTGTGGTGTGTGTAGACTAATGTCGGTTAAGTTGGGAAAAACTTGTGCCGGGAAAAGATGGTGTTTTGGTCTTTGCATGTGCGGGGGTAACTTCGAGGCGATCGTGGTCTCTGGCGGTGGCCGGAGATGGCTTAGTGCGAAGTCATGGTCGGAGGGTCGAGAATCTTTGGAGGAGGCGGTCGAGTTGGAGTCGTGGAGATCAAAATGGATGATGCGTGTTGGAGCTACGAATGGTGCGGTTGGAGGCTACAACCGTGATAATTTTGGGGTATACAAAATTGGAAAGGCGAGAGTTATATTACGTGACCATATGTATAAGGTTACGTGTTGGGTCTAATCTGAATCGGGATCTCGGTAGGAAATGTTTTTGTGGGCCCATGTATTAGGGCTATTTATGTTGGATAGAGTTAGGCGGGAGGCTGGCCGTGCAGAAGAAAATAGAAAGCGTGGCCGTTTGTTTGCGTGCGTACTGAAAAACCGATCTAGGTGTGAGGGCTTTTGATTTTTGGGGGTGTTGGCATCTGTAGGGAGAGACAAGATGAGATGCTTTGTGGTTGGGCATTGAGTGAATAAAAAATTGTGAGTAGGCTTTTGATGGCTTGCTCTTTTGCTTGTGCGTGAGGTGACAATTTAGGGAGTTGTTGGCGGCCTATGATTTTTGTTCATGCATGAGCCGTGACTTGCTTCTTTCTCCTTATCGTGGATTTGCAAGTTGAGGCGTAGCATCTTGATTTGATCTTTGAGGTGAGGTGTTTTGGCGATCCGCACTTTTGTTGATACATAAGCCTCGTATTTGTATGCGTGAAGGTCTTTGTTCTTGGTGGCTTGTCGCTTGGTTGGTTTCTGGGTTTAAATCGATCGGTTTGCTTCAATGAGTGCTCTGCGGTTTTTGATCGTGGAGAGTTTGATGCTGAGGCTTTTATTCACAGTGTGCATCTTATCGTCTTTGCATCTTGACCGTGACGATCTTAAGAGATCTTTAATTGGTCTCGGTATTAGCGATCTGGGGACACGAGCATCGCCAAGAGCGAGAGCATCGGCGCTTCTGTCGGGTTTTAGTTTCCTTTGGATTGCATCTACATCAAGTTCTTGTTGGTCGAAAAATCTTCCACAATCATTCACCCACCCCCTCGATTGTCATTAACGATCCTACAAGTGGTATCGAGCCAAGTTGCTATGGCGTCGAGAGGTATGTGAATCGTCCCCGTGCTAGATGGTGCTTGATTTACGCTTTTTGGAAGTGTCGTATGCAAGCATATATTGAGGCTCAAGATAGTGATGTATGGAATAAGGTTTCTAGTCCTTATGTGGTTACGCTCTTGTTACTAATTTAAATAAAGTAGATGTTGATCTGAATGCTCAAGCTCGTAACTTGTTGTTTCAAGGAATCTCTACTAAAGAGTTTGATTGTGTAGTTCATATTAGCTCTGCCCACTTAATATGGAAGACTCTTTGTGATTATCATGAGGAACTACTAAAATTAAGAAAATGCGTAAAAATCTTTATCAAAAAGAGTATTACGATTTTGCTATGAAACACGGTGAATCTATTAATGATTTTTTGCTCGTTTTGAAAAGATCTTGAGTAGTTTATGTGGTGTTGGTGTTATTCCAAGCGATGAAGATAATGCAACTAAGATATTGAGATCTTTAGGTTTTGAGTGGTTGATGGTTGTCACAACTATCAATCAAACTATCGATCTAGATACTTTAACTATAGATGATCTTTACTCTAGATTGAAAACCTATGAGATGGAAGCTGTGCTATCTAAGATTGATAAATCTTCATCTTTGGCTCTTATGGCTAACCCCATGCAACCTGCTTCTTCGAGCTCTTGTCTTGTGTCTGTTTTGTCTTCTTCCACATATGAACAGTTAGAAGAGATTCCAGAAGAGCAGCTTGTACTCTTCTCTAACAGGGTGACCAAGGCAATTAACAGCATCAGATCAAGGCGAAGAGGTGGTCCAATCAGATGCTATGAATGTGGTGAGCTAAACCACATGAAGATGAATTGTCCCAAACTAAGGAGTAAGGAAGTCAAAGATAACAAAGTACCAACTCGTCGCTCTAAATTCAAGATTGACCCAAGCAGGAAGCACAATTATCGTAGGGCGGTCAACAAAATAATTTCAACACTTGATGAGATTGATTTGAGTGATGATGATTCTGGAAGCGACGATGAGGACAATAGCAAGAAGGCAAAGGAGGATTTCACGGGAATGTGTTTTATGGCGGCGATGAGGAGCTTAACAATGATGATCTCTCTGATGATCTGATGAGATAAAACCTTCTTATCTGATTTATCTCGTCTTTGTGCTTAGGTTGATAGATGAGCTCAAAAAGTATAAAAAGAAAATAAAGAAACATGATCTTGTTGTTGAGAACTTAAATTAAAATTGATAGACTTAAAGCTTCTATTCACGATGATGAATCTTGTGAGTCTTGCCAAGTTTTATTTTATGAATTGGAGACTACTAGGTCAATACACACTAAATTTGATGAGTTAAGACTAGCACATGACTCTTGTGATGAAAAGTTAAAACTTGCATATGATGAATTGAAAAGCTCAAGTCTAGTTCTACTTGTTTAGAGTCAAGTATGTCAAATGCTCAAACTAAAACTTTCTCTAAATGTGAATTGCTAGAAGCTAGACTCAATACATCTCAAGAAACAATCTAACAGATGCTTTATCATGAGATAGCTTCTTGCTCTAACTGTCCTAAACTTATAATAGGGATAGAAGCTTTGACCAAACAACTAAATGAGTTTACTGAAAAAGAAAGATTGGCTCAGTCTAGTGCTTCTAAGAAAACTGTGAATGAATCATTAAGTGCACAACTTGTCCTACTCTAGCTAAAGAAAATGAGTACCATAAGGACACTTTAGAGATTTTCTTTTGGCAAGAAAAACTTGAATATGATCCTAGACAAGTCAAAAGTGAGTGTTAAAAGTCAAGGTCTAGGATTTAATTTTATTGAGCATGTCAAGAACCATCATCCTAAGGTTGTTAAGCCTCTTGAACCTGGAAAATTTGAAGTAAAATCGAACCAAAACAAAGCGTGTTTAAATCATTGGTTTTGTGCAAAGCTCTTCTACTAATGTTGTAGGTGCTAGCTCATCATCTCAAAAGAAATCTACTCCTGTTAAATTTCATTGCACCTATTGTGGTAGAGATGGACACTTGCATGAATTTTGCTTTAGGCGTGTTAAAAAAGAGAAAAAGGAAAGATTGAATGCCTTAAGACAAAAACGTGCAACCTCTTTTGTTGTCCCTAGAACTAATACTAAAGCTAGGTTTTTAGAGGAATTTCATGATGGCATTAAATCTGCTTCATGTACTGGTTTGGGATTTAATTCACATAATTCACGTTCGATCGCTTTGCGCATTAACGTGGTTACGGTTCTAGTTTTGTTGCTGTTCCTCCATATCGTGTATCTTAGTATTCGATTCCTAAATCGTATCTCACTAAACCCGATCTTGTGAGACCTATGTTTCTGTCTTTGTAAACGGTAGCGTGGTTGAAGAACATGAGTTTGATTTGGTTCGATCTTTTACATCATTGCTTGATTGGATCACTTGATAGTTCTTCATTTTCTTTGATGGCTTCAAGAGATTTTATTTTCTGAGAGACCATGTGGAAAAAGGTGATGTTGCTCTTCACCTTGTTGAGTTTAATTTTTAGATTGATGATTCTTTCTCAAAACTGTTTGATTCTACATCATCTGCTATTTTGCAAAGTGAGTTAGGTGTGTTGTATCCTTTGTGTTTATTCTGAGGGGGAGTTTGGGTTTAAAAATTCAGAAGCTTTGATTATTATTCTTGTCAAACAAAGTCATCAAGTCCAAGCCATTGAAATCAAGCGAGTTGTAGAGCTTTCTTTATCATATTTATTCATGTCTTTGTGTAGCTTTGATCTTGTTGGTTATAATTAATTTGCTACATTTAGAACTAAAGCATGATATGGTGAAAACTTTGACTAGATTGATTATTGTTATCACTTGGAGATGTCCATAGAAAAGGATGAGCTTGTTTGTGAGTTTTATTTTAAATCTTGGATTTGAAGCAAGTATGTCTCTCATTGCAATCCTTTATGCTCACTCAATTTGGCATGTTATAAAAGATAAAGGGTTGAGAAAAGGAAAATGAAAAGATGTATGCTTCAAGCATGCCATGCATAGCTATGTGTATTCAAAAGAAAAATACGTACACAAAAGTGCTCAAATGAAAAGAAGTATGCTTCAAGCATGCCATACACAGCTATGTATATTCAAAGAAAACAAAATATGCACACAAAAGTGCTTAAATGAAAAGAAGTATGCTACAAGCATGCCACCCTTGAAATGAAATATGCTACAAGCATGCCACATGCAAATAAGAATTGAAAGTGAAGCAATATGGTGTTATAGAGACTGCTAGCTCATCTATATTTAACTTGTGTCTCACTGTTAGGCTCTCATTTTTCTTGGTGATATCTTTTTGTGGTGCTTATGATCAGATTAGTCATTGTTGAGATGTCTGTCATTAAGTTAAAATTGCATAATCATCCTTCAAGTGGTACTGACTTGTCTTATCTTTGCTACATGATACATGATTTTATATGATCTGGTTAAGCTCTACTCAACAAGATGGCTTGGTTACTTCATTAAATTGATTTGCATAATCTACAAAGCTTCTTGATTTTTACTCTCCTTGCTCCCTTGTTTTAGAATTATTCCTTCTCTGAAGTTCTTGATGATTCCATTGCCAAAGGGGGAGAAAATAGGAGAATTTGAAAAGAAAAAAATTGGAGAAATTTGCTTCCCTTATGTTGAGGGGGAGTTTTTCAGTTCCTTGTGTTGAGGGGGAGTTTTTTCACTGTGGTTTTGAAGTGTTTGCTTTGCAGCTTTAAAACTTTCTTTTTGCAAATTTCTTTTCTTTCAAATTCACAATTTTGAAGTATTGTCAATGTATTCATCAAGGGGGAGATTGTTAGACCATGTGGCTTGGTCTAGTATATTTTAGTTGATGAATAATTGACAATGTTGGGTACTATAATTGACAATGTTGGAGTCTTGATATTATTTGAGGCGTGTGGTGTGTGTAGACTAATGTCGGTCAAGTTGGGAAAAACTTGTCTTGGGAAAAGATGGTGTTTTGGTCTTTGCATGTGCGGGGGTAACTTCGGAGGCGATCGTGGTCTCTGGCGGTGGCCAGGAGATGGCTTAGTGCGAAGTCATGGTCGGAGGGTCGAGGATCTTTGGAGGAGGCAGTCGAGCTCGAGTTGGAGTGCGTGGAGATCAAAGATGGATGATGCGTGTTGGAGCTACGAATGGTGCGGTTCGGAGGCTACGACACGTGATAATTTTAGGATGTACAAAATTGGAAAGCTGAGAGTTATATTACGTGACCATATGTATAAGGTTACGTATTGGGTCTAGTACGAATCAGGATCTCGGTAGGAAATGTTTTTGTGGGCCCATGTATTAGGGCTATTTATGTTGGATAGAGTTAGAGCCGGGAGGCCTGGCCGTGCACGAAGAAAATAGAAGGCGGCGGCGGCTGTTTGCGTGCCTTGCAGAAAACCGATCTAGGTGTGAGGGCTTTTGATTTTTGGGGGTGTTGGCATCTGTAGGGAGAGACAAGATGAGATGCTTTGTGGTTGGGCATTGAGTGAATAAAAAATTGTGAGCAGGCTTTCGATGGCTTGCTCTTTTGCCTGTGCGTGAGGTGACAATTTAGGGAGTTGTTGGCGGCCTATGATTTTTGTTCATGCATGAGCCGTGACTTGCTTCTTTCTCCTATCGTGGATTTGCAAGTTGAGCTGACCACAGATCTTGATTTGATCTTTGAGGTGAGGTGTTTTGGCGGTCCGCTTTTGTTGATACATAAGCCTCGGCATTGTATGCGTGAAGGTCTTTGTTCTTGGTCGGCTTGTCGCTTGGTTGGTTTCGCGGTTTCGTCTAATCGGTTTGCTTCAATGAGTGCTCTGCGGTTTTTGATCTGCAGTGGAGAGTTTGATGCTGAGGCTTTTGTTCACAGGTGTGCATCTTATCGTCTTTGCATCTTGACCGGTGAAACGATCTTAAGAGATCTTTAATTGGTCTCGGTATTAGCGATCACGGACACGAGCATCGCCAAGAGCGAGAGACATCGGCGCTACAATCGGGTTATTGGTTTCCACTGGATTGCATCTACATCAAGTTCTTGTTGGTGCGAAAAATCTTCCACAATCATTCACCCACCCCCCTCTCGATTGTCATTAACGATCCTCTGGTATGTTCGAACGAAGAATCTAATATCTATGAGGTCGCTTGAACTCGAAGGTTATGAGGTATCACTTCGAGATGGAGTCATGTGAGTTACTTGCAAAGGGTAGGTAATTATGAAAAGTATCTGGAGCAATAGAGGATACGATTGATGGATAATCATCAGGGAAGAGCAACCAATAGGTCTGGTAAAAATCCTGATTAGGTGATGGAAACCGCGTCGTCAGCGGTAGGTACTCAGATCTCATCTGCAGTTATGTGCAAAACTGCAAAGATGGTTGCAAAATCTGGCAAGCGCGAAGGCGAAGGTGCGAGCTGTTGGAAGAAGGAAGACGTAGTGGGACAAATCACGCGGTACCGACGAGCAGATGGAGCTCGGAGGAGGTGCAAACATATGACATCGAGGGTTGTATGAACAGGAGGTATGATTAACCAAACTACACAACAAAAGAGCTCTTAGGTGGAAGGTCCGGCTAGGCTAGCCTGGACATCGACACGTACATTGCGGTGATGTACATGGGCACCTATGGTGGGGGCACTCCCAAAGACCCAAAGGTGGGAGGAAAAATAAAAAATGGGAAAAAAAAATAGCAGAGCTGACTTGGATCGAATTCTTGGAGGAGCACAGTGACTTCAACAGATAGGATTCAAGATGGAGATTATTGAGTATGGGTGACTCATATCCTAATATGCTAACACATGGAGATGTGTTCTACAAGGATTCCTATCCTAATCCTTAGGATTAGGATTTCTACTTCTTTGGAGGAAAACTATATAAAGCCATGAGGGGTGATCATGGAGAACACAAGCCATAAACCAACTCATCCAAAACAAAGGCGCACGAGAGGATTAGAGGCTAAGTTCTTCGTTTAGCACTAGATTCTTGCATAAGGCAAGAATCCGAGGGTCCTAAAGGATTCAAAAGGGTTGTGGGAGAGCGATAATCTCTTGTACTCCTTTGATGTTATGCTTAAGGAATTTGCGGTCGGCTTCACCAAATCTCTCTCTCATCGTGATTATTTCATTGTTGTTATTTGGTTCTCTCTACTATATTCATCTACTTCATTCTTGATACTGTGTACGCTCGTGCCGTTTCTAACAAACTCTGATCCGGTCTGGGGCTGCTTCGATTAAGAAGTGGTATTGTAGTATAACAATAGTAGCCTAGCAGGTATTATCTACTTGAACTAATAGGTCTTGGAGAATTGCTGACACTACTGAGATTTGAGACAGCTCCATGGATTACAAGAAACATAAAGTAATACAGTAGACCACTCAGAATTAACATACCTTTAGACAAATAACTATTTTTCATAGGATACAAATGATAAACAATAAATTAAAAACAATCAGATCTAGTTAACAATATGTTCACGCACATAGGTGCATGTTGGGAAAATAAGCACAAATAGTCAAGCAGAAAAGGTGAAAAACATCCAATTGTGAAGCAGGTTTGGATTGCTAGTACATACTGCCTAGCCCCGTATTTCTCAGGGTGGAAAGAACTACATGGGAGAATGCGTTATGTATGAAAGTCACTGTGCAGTATAGCCAGGTCTGTCATTCTTTGTCAAGGGTCAACATTAGTGGTGTCAATGTGTCATGGTCATGTGGCTAAAATGCTTCCTGCTAACTGAATTCAGCTGTAATGGCCCAGACATGTAAATTTAGTTCCTATGGAAGATGCAGCCATGACCCATGACAATGGTACTTGATCATTTTGATATCAGGCGGGCACCTGTGTTTTTTCCTTAGAAATATTGCATGGTCAGATCTGCATTTTTACAGCGACAACATATACTGAGTGTGATACAATCTGTGCTGTTTGCAGTAACAGTTGTAATTAGTCCATGTATCAGGCTGTCAAATTATATTGATAAACACGAGTGTAATCAATGTACTGAACATAGTATCAAACAATTTATTTTATCAAAAATATCTAAATAGTAAACATATCATGTCTGCAACATAAGGTACACTAAAGAAACCATGTTTTTGCCATCACACCAAATAAGCAACATGTCTGCATTTCTTTTTCTTGCCTTGTCTTTTTTTTTTTTTTTTTTTCGACGAACATTTCTGCATTTCAATCTCCCAAAACCAAGTTGTAATGGTTAGTGTCTTAGTGATTTCCACAAAATATAATTTTTCAAAAGGCTTCTGCATCGGATTTCCAGAAAAATCAGACAGTGCAGTATAACCAACAGGGTATTTCAAGAATATCAAAAACAGTCTTAAAAAAAGATATCTCAAAAACAGAAATAAGAAAAGTGGCCAACCCTCCTTATATTTTGATTCATCGCCACTCACCAGAAATGTACATAACCTCAACTACTGTACGTACAGCCTCCATAGCAAAATTGCCACAAATCTAACAAATGAATTGGCTGGCCATGGATGCCAAAGATGCAACATGTGCCAAAGAAAGTGCACATAATTGTACTTTAATGTCCCAGAATTTAGCTTACAATTTGCTCGTTCAAGGAGGCAACTAGTTAATTACCCATACAATGAAGCTATCTTTAAGAACTCTTTTACGGTACACTCAATTTAATATGAATCGTCTATTCTCTTTGATCCAATTGTTTAGATTAGTTAAGATTTAGTTATACTATACTCAGTAGTATGAGTAGTAGAATCCCAAGAGGTAGAATTGTAATTGTTCATATGGGATCGTATGTCATAAAAGTAATATTTTCAACCATAGTTGAAAATGTCCATAATACCCTCACGAAAGAATTATAAATACAAAGAAAAGTAGTATATCCTTAATAAATCAATTATCAGATTTGATTTATACTGCCAACGTATACTACTTCGTATAATTTATCCTAAAATTTCTCATCTTTAATGCCAAGAAGAGAAAATATGCATCACTGGAGGCTATTATGGTGATCTCCACAACCCAATTGTCCCAAATGGCATAGATTTCACCGCCTCCCCGGTCAATCTACATCGCCCCCAACTACAAGATCCCAATATGAGCTACACACACCAGGACCCGGCACATCCCAAACACTCGGATCCAAACACCAGCGTACCAAACTGTAAACGCTGGTCCTCAATTGGACTACACGCAAGTGAGAGCACAAGGAAATGCAGCACGCAACAATAACAAAGAACCGAACTCCAATTACAGCAAGGGTGTGACAGTAAGAGCCATACTTTTGCTGTCGGCGGCCGAGGCGGCGGAGAGGAGGAGCACCGGGAGCACGGAGGCCAGCAGCAGCCGCGCGGAGATCGCCATTTTCCTGCTCGCCGCGCGCGCCGGATCAAATGCAGTAGGTTATCGAGATCTGAGAGCCTGCCTATGTCTGTGTGACAGTGTGAGCGCTCGACTTGGATAGAGCTGGGCAGCTGGCTGAGAACGTCTCTGCTTCCGTTCGATCTGCCGCGACTCGCTTTCTTTAAAGGTTTTCCTGTGCGCCTACTCCGCTGCCTCCGTGTGACTTGCCGTTGGCGTAGATCGTCCAAAATGCCCCTGCCGACTATTTTCGGTTAGAATGCAGCCTTCCATATGCAAGAGGAATAATCACCAGCCAGAATTGAATTTCAGTGACACGTGGGCCCGAGCGGTGTAAGAGAATGGACCCACATGTCAGTATGAATATTTTAGTAGTAGTATCTAAAAAGTATCTCAAAGAGGAAGCGTCCTAGAGAAACACCAGCGTGCCTTTGGGCAAATCTTGTCCGTTAGATCTAAAATGAACAATCTAGAGAGGATGCGTGTCCATCAAAAGAGCATGTTAAACAGAGAACAGAGACCTTATGCTAGAAAGTCAACAAAAACCAGCGTACTGTCGATTCTAAAACTAAAAACAAAAACTCAGCGTACTGTCTGTTCCAATGATTACTGCATTGTTTTAGAAATGTTAATGCCAATGGGACGAATGAGATAGAATAAAAAATCCCTAACTCGACTGTCGGTGTGGTCATTTACAATGATATGGATTTGTATTTAATTAGATAATTAAGTGCACTTTTCTGGCAATCATGTCCTCACGGGACCTTCATAGGTGACCAGCGATGTTCTTCGACAAAACGTGTCACTAACGAGTAGTATAACATGTGTATGTGGATTAGAGATTTCACTTAGGAGTGAGCAATTTGCGAAATCTCAAAGTTCTACATGGAAGAAAGTGACCAAAATGTCAAAAGGAACATGCTAAGAGGTCCTCGATGATGCAAATTTAAGTTCGACTAACACGTTAGAAGTTCTTTGTTCCTTTGTTATGAAGCTAACCGGGAAGCAGTTACTAGGAAAAAATTGAGTCAATGCCATTCCCAGGAATATTTCCTGGAGTAGCTCCCCTCTGCTAGTCATTTCTCTTCTCAATTTAACAATCTGAAACCTTTGGAATCAATTAAAAAAAAGAAATAATTGATTATTTGCCACTACAAAAGAGTGAATTCCATTATTTGTCATTACATGTGTCTATGACATCTGAGTCCCAAGACCACATATTATAGATACATGAGTGATAAATCATGAATTACCAATCTTTGACAATAGCAAATGATCAAATCTCCACTAAAAAATTGTGGACACTGCATCTCACAGTCACGGCCATGAGCTATGAAGTCTTAGTTTTTTTTTTAGGATCAAATGTTAATTGCATGTGAGAAGAGAAGAGTACGAGCTCACAATGCATGTGCCGGTTCTTAAATAATGCAAGCCCTGCAAATTGATGACTATCTGCTTCTCTATAGCAGCCAGCAAATGATAACAAGATTAGCACATGCCTAAGATTTAAGAAGCCTTTTTCTGCCGATCCACTGCATCCTGTAGAGACCCGCTGTGTGCAGCGGTACTGCAGCAATCAATGCAGTATCATGGGGAATAGTGTTTTTACTGTAGCAGGAATCTACTCTAGCTACCCACATAGTTAAGAGCATCTACAACAGTTTGTTTCTTAGCTTGTTACTAGAAGAGAGAGAGTATTCAATCTAATAAAAAGAAACAAGCATTCCAATGAATTGTTTCTTAAGTTTGTATCTAAGACTTTAATTGCTACAAGTGTGCATGATTCTTGATGATCAACAATGGAGTACAACTTTGTGGTCTATATGTTTTGGCTCATTTATCATATCATCTGTGGGGGAAGCCAAGAAGACGGGCTGCACAAGATCCTGTAGATTTTTGTTGGTAGGCAATGGGACTCACAAAATGAGTGTTTAGGTAACAACTAAGCCTCCAATAGAGTTTTTTTTGTTGTTTCTTATGTCTTGGTATTAACAATATGATAGTTTTTTTCATGTAGAAACAGTTTCACATTCTCTCCTCATCTTCTTTCCTCTACATCATCTAAAAGTTGATGTGGTAACCTCTTAGTAATAACTAAGGTGAATTATTGTAGATGCTCTAATACTACCATGCACTTCTCTGTATTGAATACTTAAAGGAAGATGACCCCAATCCGTTTAATGGATGGCGAAATCTGAATAAACGTAGGCTCTGCTCATTTGTCCGTGATGTTTGATATTTGACAGCCTAACCAATGCTACCAACCGTAATAAACTAGCACGACCGTGCGTACTTACGAGGGTAGCGAGCCAATCAATGACCACCCAGCTACCGTTACCACAAATACTGTAAGATTAGAAACGAAATAATCCATTTTGCCTAGTTTCGTAGTCTGAAGTATTTTCAAAGACACCCGATTACAAATAAGTTTTCCCGGAAAAACATGGTGAAAAATCCACGCAAATGACCTCCAGCCTTACATGGATGGGAATCAAACTCTGGTTATCAGTTAGACAGACTTGGCGCACATGAGTGTGAACTTTGCCTGAATTTTTTAGATGAACTTTGCCTGAATTTTGACAAGATGGAATATTGGTAGAAGTTCAACATGAGAAAAACACCTTGTACAGCTCAACAGGCCAAGTACAACGATCACTCGATCAAACTATAGGGCGGCCCACGTGGAGACAAAAAGGCAATGCGGCCTATTATAAGCCTACGAAGTTGCGTAACTCAGAAGTGTTGCCACGGCCCTCTTGAAACACAACAGCGTCTGACTACGTTTTGAAGAACAAAACGACTCCAATGGAAGGATCAAGAAACTGGTCAAACAAGGAGAACAGGCTAGCCTTCGCTCGAAAAGAAGCAACTGAGGCCCAATAAGTCAGCCAGTGGCACGTATGGATTGATTCATTGGATTTTGGCAATGGCCTCATACCCTGTTCCCCGACCAGAAATTCATCCATTAGAAGCCGGAGTTGAGGCTGTTTCTCTCCTTCATGAGGATACTAATATGTAAATATAATTTTCTATCGGGTGAAGCGGGGCCGAGAACATTCCCCTACTCCCCATCCCCGCTACCCGTATGAGCCCCCGATAACCCTATGACATGTGGGTCACGAGCCCACTACCGTATTATTTAAATCTTTAAGGATTTGCTTGCTTATTTGCTTAGGAGTTGGGACACCATCTTTAATAATATTGTTGGAATTCTTCATTTGGAACACTGATAAGCATTGTTTAAATCATTTGGAACACTTATTCTGTCGTCTCTATGTATGTCTGTCGTCTCTATGTATATCTGTGTAGGAGAGGTTGGAGATATAATTTTCGGGTCTGGATCCCCGTGGGGCCCCAATAACCCGACGGGGACAGGGAATGGGAGAATAGCACCCAAGTCGGGGACGGGGACGGGGAACGAAGATTTTTCCTTCTCTCGGGGACGGAAATGTTCTACCACTCCCCACCGGAGAATGGCCCTATTGCCATCCCTAGGTGTAAGGCAGATCTGTGCCATGAATTAATGCATTCAATTTGTTTTGCTGAACAGTTACTGCAAATTTTTGGGATTTTGAGAAGGAAGACATGGTGGTGTAGTACCTTTGTAGGACTAGAAAGGCGACTAGAGGGGGTGAATAGGAGTACGAACACTTTTTCACCTTAATTGAATTCAATACTAATTTCACTCCAATAGATATAAAAGCTATGAAGATCAATATACAAGCACAGTAGAAGACTTGTATTGAATCCAATCAAAACGCCGAAGCAAAACAACCAAAATTACCAAAAACTCAATTCACACAGAGTTGGGCGGTCAGACCTCTCAAAATGGCGGTAGGACCTCTCCATGGGGCGGTCTGATCGCCAGTCTGACGATGAACAAACCAAACAGCACAGACAGCCCGAAAACCGAAACTCAAATCGGTCTAACTTTTGATCCGTAAGGCCAAACTCTACGAAATTTGAGACACGCCTTCTTAAAGATATTAGGAACCTATTCCAATCAAAGATTGCAGAGATCCATGCCAAAGTTCCTATCTTTTTCAGTTTGAACGAAGGTGGGTTCAAAACCGAGCAAAAACGAAAAAATTGATCCAAAACTTGCTCGTGGGAGATTGATGATCTAGATGATCCTAGATGTATTCCCACACATCACAGCAAGGTAAATGAGGGCAAGAAACCAACCAAAAACCACAGGATCAAGGAAGCACTCAAAATCATCAAAAGAGAAGGGAAAACACAAGAAGACTCATCTTTGAACAATCACCCATAGATTGATTCACGATTGGTTGCTGGTTACAGCCACTCCATCCATGGAGGACAAAACTCAATCCATGAGCACACAACTCAACTCATCTCCCTAGAACCCTAAGCCTCTCCTCTTTCTCCCTAAGCCCTAAGACAAACTAGGGTTTCAATGAAGTGCTTCATCAGCTACTGAGAATAGCCCCCTCTCTATTTATACTAGAGACTTAGCTTCTAGAAGAGTTAACCCTAATGGGCTCCCGTTAAGGCCCAATACAAACGGGTTACATACACACGCATCTCAAAGCGCCGTCTTCACTTCTTTTGACCTAATCCACTTCTTGACGCACCATCTTGCGCCGCGGGTTAGCATTAGGTCACCAAGGCAGTATTTGGTAAAATTACCAAAATACCCCTTCTCGATCTTTTCCGAAGACCGAGTCCAAACTGCGCGAAACACATCCATGCTTCGCCACGTGTAGGTTGATCCAGCGGCTCTCATCGTGTCGGCAAGTCTCTCCCATCCGGTTCCCACCGGACCACCTTGGCACTTGCACCGACCCCCGCACCGCTTGATCCAACCAATCACACCGAACTGCCAGTTCGGTCATCTTCATCCATTCTGCGCCATGCTTGAGTCACTTGACTTCACCCGGCATCCTTGATCGTTCTGGACCTCAGCTCTCCAAGCTTAGTCCCGATCCTCCTCGCCGTTGACCGTCGTTGACCTTCAAGCCACCTGCACAGCAATAGACAAGCAAACACGAATCCGGGAACAAGTTCTTCACAACTTGACCCACGTTAGCCAAAACATGCAATATGCAACACATATGCATTATCAAACAAGGATATGACCTAATCCAAAATCAATTCACCACTTACATCAACAATCAGCTCAAAAACCGGTCAGACCGCTGTTCTGGCCATTCTGACTGCCCTTGGGACTGAACCAGAAATTCACTTAAGACAAGGCCGGTCTGACCGCCAATAACCTGACAAATTCAGAAACTTTGTCGAAAACGCTTGAAACTTCAAACCAAAAGCAACATTGCCAATTATTTCATCATCCTAAGATCATGGGCATATCCCCATGATATCCACAATCTCCCCCTTGATGAACACATTGGCAATCTCTCAGAAAATGTAGTTTTGGGGTTTGAAAAGTAAAGTACTCGACATTTCGCACAAAGGCACAACTTGGTCCATTAGCAAGAGAAAGTAATAGAAATGACCAAGCTGGCTTCAGAATAGCATAAACAAGTGAGATAAGGTAAAAGAAAGCACAAAAGCTTCAATTTCCAAAGAATAGCAAAAAATCTCACTTAGGTCCGTATGAAAGAACAATTGTTCTATTTGACCTTTGATCATTGTGAGTCTTCAAGAATTGTAATTCAAATTCAAAAAAGGCAATAAAACCAAACGAATGCAATTGAGATGCTCCCACTCACTATGATCACCAAATTTCCAGAAAAACCAATTTCTCCCTATGACTCCAAAAAGCTCTAAAAACAACATTTTTTGACCAATCTTTCTCTCCCTTTGACAATGAATTCATCAAGGTGTATGGAAGAAGATAGAGTATGAATGGAATGAAATGGCTGCAGTTTTTCAATTTTTCAATTTTTTCAGTTTTTTTATAGGAATTTGAGCAAAGGGAGCCATGAAGATTATCCATGAAGGTTGTACAAGTATTACACCAAGCCATATTAAGTGAAGAAACTATGTTCAATCATGGCAAAACATGTACAACAAAGCTAAGGCCAAAATAGCAATAATCTGAGATCAAAGGATTTGAAAGCATGACAAAGTGCTCAAGATCATAGTTTAGCTATAGGTATCCAAAAATGAGTTATGCCATGTCTATAAGCAAAATGGAGCCAGAAGTTAGAAAATAAGTCAATTTTGAGCATTTTGAGATCAATTTTGAACCAATTTGTTCAAACATTTAGAATTTAGCACTTTGAGCACTTTGCTCAAAATGATTGGTTTTATCTTAGTAAAGCAAGTCCTGGACTAGGAGCCATCCATAACTGCTTTCTAAGCTTCAACCAATTGCCAATTTGTTTTCTTAGCATTGTGCTAGATTTCAAGCCTCACTACGACCATCCCAAGCAACAAAATCTTAAGAGAGTGGTCTAGATCATCCAAAACTCCCCCTGAGTTCATGCCTAGTGCAATAGCAAACCGTCTCATAAGAAAGAATTGGTGAGATCAGTTTTTTCGCACAGAAAATCTCATTTTTCATTTGCTTGATTTAAGAATTATCATAGCTCAAGTTACAACTCAAAATAAGTTCAAGACTCAATTAAGCCTATATAACATGGCGTGAATCATGAGAGGATCACTAAAGAAAAACTAGTCACAAGATCCAACAAGTCATGTTTTGATTCAATTTTCTCACAGATAATAAAGCTAGCATGGCAAAGGCTAAGCTATACATAAAAAGCCATAAAAGAAGTCTAGTAACCTAGCACAAGACATGGCAGGGTATAAAGCATGAACACAAGTCATACAAGGATAATAATCAAAGCTCCAAGGATTTATATTACAATGCAAGTTGCTGAATTAAAGATGCATTATGGCACAAATGAATGCAAAAAGAGCAAACTCCCCCTCAAAGCAGGCCAAGAGAACTAATAACTCCCAACTCTCCCCGCAAAGAAGCAAAACGAGAAGAATCAAGAGCTTTAGTGAAAATATCTGAAACCTGCTGCTCGGACTCTACAAAGTGAAGCACAACATCACCCTTCTCAACATGGTCTCTAAGGAAATGATATCTAACGTCAATGTGCTTGGTCCGTGAGTGTTGCACTGGGTTTTTGGCAATGTTAATGGCAGAAGTGTTGTCACAGAAAAGAGGAATACTACCCAAAGACAACCCATAGTCCCGCAGAGTAGACAAGATCCAGAGAATCTGATAGCAACTACTGCTGCAGCTACATACTCGGCCTCGGCAGTGGACTGTGCAACAGAGGACTGTTTCCTAGATGACCAAGAGATAAGAGATGTGCCTAAGAAATGACAAGTACCAGAAGTACTCTTCCTATCCACTCTACACCCTGCAAAATCAGCATCAGAAAAAGCCCGAATAGAGAGAGCAGAAGCAGAAGAATACCAAAGTCCAAAGTCAAGAGTGTCCTAGAGGTACCTGAATATGCAACGCGCTGCATGACGATGAGAGGCTCGAGGGGAAGCCTGAAATCGAGTACATAGACACACAGCGAATTGTATGTCCGACCTCGACGCTGTGAGGTAGAGGAGGGAGCCGATCATGCGGCGGTACTCCTTTTGGTCCACGTGCTCTCCATCCTCATCAGGGTCCAGCACGGTGGATGTAGCAATGGGAGTAGACATTGGCCTACTGCTTCCCATGTCGAAGCGCCGAAGAAGGTATACTTACTTTGATGAATGAAGGTACTTTCTTTCAGTTGCTTGACTTGAAGACCAAGGAAGCAGGTCAATTCGTCCATCATGCTCATCTCGAACTCCCTGCTCATAGAATCTGAAAATCTGGACACCAAAACATGAGAAGAACCACCGAATATAATGTCATCCACATAAATCTGAACCAACAAAAAGTCACTGCCATGCCTGAGAGTGAACAAGGTTTTATCAACCAATCCCATTTTGAAATCATTTTTAAGAAAAAAAAACTCTTAAGCCTATCATACCAAGTTCTAGGGGTTTGCTTCAATCCATACAAGGCTTTGGAGAGTTTAAAAACATGGTTTGGGAACTTGGGATTTTCAAAACCAGGAGGTTGCTTGACAAAGACCTCTTCTTCTATGAAACCATTCAGGAAAGCACTTTTGACATCC
Source organism: Phyllostachys edulis (assembly GCA_036346405.1). Classification (NCBI taxonomy): domain Eukaryota; kingdom Viridiplantae; phylum Streptophyta; class Magnoliopsida; order Poales; family Poaceae; genus Phyllostachys; species Phyllostachys edulis. The sequence continues at coordinate 40,087,566 of CM070559.1, forward strand.
ATTTGAAAAAGCTTGAAGCCCTTGGATGCCGCAAATGCTAGCAAAATTCGAATGGCTTCTAATCTAGCTACAGGAGCAAAGGTCTCCTCAAAGTCTAAGCCCTCTACCTGGGAATACCCTTGAGCTACAAGTCTAGCCTTATTGCGAACTACCAACCCATCTTCACTATGCTTATTTTTTAAAACCCATGTTGTTCCAATTACATTATGATTAGGCGGAGGTTCAACTAAGGTCCAGACTTTGTTTCTTTCAAAATTTTCAAGTTCTTCATGCACGGCATTGACCCAAGAGGCATCAGAAAGAGCATGGGTGACATCTCGGGGTTCAAAAGAAGCAACAAAAGCAGAATGTGCATGAGAATTAGGAGAAATGAACCTAAAGCGAGTGACTCGCTCATGTAGATCTCCAATAATCTGCTCAGGTGGATGCTGTCACTGAATGCGAAGAGGTGCTCCTGGGGCAGAAGTGGCCTCTACCTCACGGTATGTGGAGGTAGGAACAGAGCCACTCTGATCGTCGGTGAAAGTAGGAAGAGGCTGCTCAGTTGAAGCTGGTGTAGTAGAAGCAGGCTCTCCAACCAAGTCAAAAGGGTCATAAGGATGGATTGAGTCCTCATCCTTAGAGTCATCATCGACGAAGATGATTTCTCGAATATCAGGAACCTGTGTACCTGCAGCATCGGGTCTAGTACCAGGACTAGCCTCATCAAAAGTGACTTCGCAAGTCTCAACAACTTTGTTAGTGTCAAAATTAAATACACGATAAACACGAGAATGAGCAGGATATCCAAGAAATATGCCATCAGAACATCTAGATTCAAATTTATCAAGGTTGCCATGTTTTAGAATGAAGCACTTACAACCAAAAATCTTGAAATGAGAAACTTTGGGCTTATGACCAAATTTGAGCTCATAAGAAGTCTTACCAATAACAGATCTCAAGAAAACCCTATTAGAGATATAACAAGCAGTAGAGATCGCCTCAGCCCAAAACCTCCTAGGTGTGGAATGCTCATCTAGCATGGTCCTGGCCATCTCTACAAGGGTCCTATTCTTCCTATCTACAACACCATTCTGCTGGGGAACTCTAGGTGAAGAGAACTGGTGCTCAATTCCCCTATCAGTGCAGAAAGTGGCAAAGGAAGAATTCTTGAATTCTATCTCATTGTCACTCCTAATGGCTCTCAAAGCTCCAGGAAGCTCAACAGCAAGTCTAAGGACCAACTCTCTAAAGAAGCCAAATGCCTCGTCGTTAGAAACCAGAAAATAAACCCATGAATACCTAGAGAAATCATCCACAATCACAAGCACATACCATTTCCCACCGGCTGACTGAACTCTAGAAGGACCAACAGTGTCTAAGTGTAAGAGCTGACCAGGTCCATTTGTCATTACTAAGGTAAGAGGTAGATGAGAAGCAGAAACCATCTTACCATGTCTACAGGGTGTGCACACAAGGTCTCTAACAGCCTTCAGCCTAGGCAAACCTCTAATAAAATCCTTGCTACTGACTCTAGTCAAGTGGTCGAAGCCTATGTGACCAAGCCTACGATGCCACAGCACTAGATCATGGGAGTCAGAAGCTACAAGACACCTAGGGATAGAAGCAGAAGAGATACTGAAATCAGCACAAAAGATCCTCTCAAACCTAGATATCTCAAAGACAAGCTCACCCGAGGAATCTAGAACTCTACACTCACCACTCTTAAATCTCACCTCTAGACCCTCATCAAGAAGCTGGGAAACAGATAAAAGATTATACCTTAGCTTACTTACCAAAGCGACGTCCTTGAGCATAAACTTGTTGTTGACGCGCACAGTGCCCTTGGCTGTCACGGTCCTAATAGAAGCATCCCCAAATGTGATCAATTCATTGCCGGATGCACGTGTGAGGGAGGAGAACCATCTAGAATCTCCAGTCATGTGTCGAGAACACCCGGAGTCAACAAGCCATATGTCCTCCTTCCTCACACGACGGACCTACAAAGCACGAACAGGAAACATCTGTGCCTTAGTACTGGGGTTAGTGATAAAAGACTTGGGAATCTAGTACTAAGTCACATGATGCTTGGGCAAAGCAGTAGAAGCAACAGTAAAATGGTTAGGAGCAAAATCATAAGAATGCACACAAGAACCACCTAGACCTCTCCGAATCGACCAACCAAAAGGTCGGTACTCCCCCTATCTAGATGCTACCCGTGGTCTCTCCTCACGATATCCTAACACAAAGCGCTGCCTAGAGCTACCAAAAGAGTCAAAGAAGTCCTCTACGAACTTAGGCCTATGTCCAGCAGGAAAGACAGGCTGCCTAACTCTAGAGACTATAGCAGGTGAAGAAACTCCTCTAATAGTTCTCAAAGCACTCATCCTCTCCTTCCTCTCAATCTTAGCTCTACGGAAGCAGAACTCAACAATGTGACCATCCTTCTCGCAGAAGGTGCAATGGTACTTGACCTTTTGAGGGGTCTGACCTGATGAAGTAGAAGCACCTATCTTGCTAGAAGGGGTTTGGACAAAACCAGCAGATTTAAAGACTATCTTGGATGGCTTAGAGGGTTCTACCTCAAACAGGCCACTCTCAACAGCTCTAACAACCTTAGGTGGATGATTCTTGAAATGCTCTAGGGAATTAAATCCTAGGCCACTATTGTTCACACTCACCTTAGATTTGTCTAGAATCATGTTGAGGTTCTTCTTCCCACTAGTAAATCTCTCAAGAGTCCTGTTAAGATAGTCATTTTGTTTGGCTAGCTCCTTACACGAGGCACACTTATTTGACTTGCTAGCCCTATCAGACTTTTCCTTATAGTGAGCTACCTCGGCTTTCAAAGCCTCACAAGACACACAATAGTCATCTCTAATCCTATCCAACTGCTCTTTGAATTTAACTCTAAAAGTTTCTTGTATCTTATCTACATTATGCCCAATTTCAATGCAAAGATCATAAGAATTAGAACCAACGACTTTCTTGGAAGCAGTCATGGATATAGATTGTTCAATTTTAGCTTTCTCCTCAAGAGTCTTGTTTAAGGCATCATTCTCAATTGTGAGTTTAACACAGTTTTCACATGAAGCAGTTTTAGAGTAAAGAACTATTTTAGTCATCTCCTTCATTTTAATCCTACTATCCTCACAATGAGAACACATGTGACTAGCATCAAATTTCTGCAATTCTTCTATATCGCTATTCAATTTTAATTCAAGTAAAGCACAATTTGAACAGGGTAAAGGAATAGCATCTATAGCAGTCACATCAAGAGCAATGGTATTCATGCAAGCAGGACTAGCCTTGCGAGTTTCTAGTTCATCAAAAGCATCTTTTAGTTGATTAGCAAGAGAGGAATGAGTATATTTCAGATTTGCTAGTTCATTAAGCAAGCTAGAGCAAGAATCACAATCATCAGTAGGATTTATGGATTTGAGCCTATCAACTTCTAGGTTCAAGTCATCAATCATGACATCCTATTTTCTAATAGTTCTTTCTTGCTTATTCAGTCTTTTTTCAGCAAGAACTAAAGCACTTTTCATTTTAGCAAGTGAAGGGCATACCTCATCGGGATTGCTAAAAATATCATCGTCGTTGGAGGAGTCGACGTCATGGCTGTCCCTAGCCATGAAGCACATACCGGTGAAGTCCTGGGCCTTCTTCTTGCCATGAGAGTCATCGTCGTCGTCCTCTGTCTCCGAGTCCACATCGCTCATGTCAACACTCTCAAGAGCGGCAAGGACTTGGCTGACGAACTTGCGATAGTTTGGCTTCTTGGTTTTCGCATCCCGAGCTTGAGGACGCTTCTTGAAGTTCTTCTCCTCCTTACCCTTCAGCTTGGGGCATCTAGAACGAATGTGGTTTGGCTCACCACACTCAAAGCAAGTGACCGGGCCACCCCTCCTCCTGTTCCAAACCTTGTTGTAAACTCTCGAGAATTTGGTGGATAGGAGGGCTAAATCATCCTCAAGTAGCCTCTCTAGCTGCTCATCGCTCAAGGAGTGTAAAGCAGATAAAGAAAAACCAGATGAGCCAAAATCAAAGTAATCAGACGAGCTACCATTAGATGGGTCAACCACCAAAGCCATCGACTCTGTCTTGGGGAGACGCGAGATAAAGTCAATCTCATGCGTCTTGAACCTCGAGTAGAGCTTATCCATGGTAAACTCACTCATGACAGTGTTGTCATTGATAGATGTGATTTTCATCCCCCAGACCTTCACATCAAGAGCACCCAAAAGCTGGCGTGCATTCTCAGACTCAGTGAAAACAAGATTAACAGCGCGAAGATCATGAAGAATCTTAGAGAACCTCCCCCACAGCTTATCTAAAGACTCACCAGGCCTTTGCTCGATCTTTGAGTATTCTTTCTTGAGCTAGTTCTGTCTCACTTCCTTGATTGCAGTAGAGCCCTCGTGGTAGTCACAAAGGGTCCTCCAGATCTCGTGAGCAGATCTCAAATGAGCCACGCGCTCAAACTCAGATTGACTAAGACCTTGGATCAGAAAGTTCCGAGCCTTGCTATTAGCCTCAACATCTAGAGTGATAACATCGTCATTGGCTGGCACGACATATGAATTTTTGACCTTAAGCCAAATAGCGTGCCCTTGAGCCTCGATGTAGGCATGCATGCGTGCCTTCGAGAAGCAAAATCAACTCCATCGAGCAATTGGTTTGGTTGAATACTTGTCAGTCGCCATGGCTCCAAAGACCGGTTAAGATCTATGAAAAGAGCTAATCGGGCTCTGATACCACTTGTAGGACCAGAAAGGCGACTAGAGGGGGGTGAATAGGAGCACGAACACTTTTTCACCTTAATTGAATTCAATACTAATTTCACTCCAATAGCTATAAAAGCTATGAAGATCAATATACAAGCACAGTGGAAGACTTGTATTGAATCCAATCAAAACCCCGAAGCAAAACAACCAAAATTATCAAAAACTCAATTCACACAGAGTTGGGCGGTCAGACCTCTTAGAATGGCGGTATGACCTCTCCATGGGGCGGTCTGACCGCCAGCCTGACGATGAACAGCCCAAACAGCACAGACAACCCGAAAACCGAAACTCAAATCGGTCTAACTTTTGATCCGCAAGGCCAAACTCCACGAAATTTGTGACACACCTTCTTAAAGATATTAGGAACCTATTCCAATCAAAGATTGCAGAAATCCATGCCAAAGTTCCTATTTTTTCAGTTTGAACGAAGGTGGGTTCAAAACCGAGCAAAAACGAAAAACTTGATCCAAAACTTGCTCATGGGAGATTGATGATCTAGATGATCCTAGATGTATTCCCACACATCACAGAAAGGTAAATGAGGGCAAGAAACCAACCAAAAACCACAGGATCAAGGAAGCACTCAAAATCATCAAAAGAGAAGGGAAAACACAAGAAGACTCATCTTTGAATAATCACCCATAGATTGATTCACGATTGGTTGCTGGTTACGGCCACTCCATCCATGGAGGACAAAACTCAATCCATGAGCACACAACTCAACTCATCTCCCTAGAACCCTAAGCCTCTCCTCTTTCTCCCTAAGCCCTAAGACAAACTAGGGTTTTCAATGAAGTGCTTCATCAGCTGTTGAGAACAGCCCCCTCTCTATTTATACTAGAGGCTTAGCTTCTAGAAGAGTTAACCCTAATGGGCTCCTGTTAAGGCCCAATACAAACAGAGTTACACACTTAACGCATCTCAAAGCGTCGTCTTCACTTCTTTGACCTAATCCACTTCTTGGCCTTGCACCGCTTGCGCCGCTGGTTGGCATTAGGTCACCAAATGATATTGGTAAAATTACAAAATATCCCTTCTCGATCTTTTCCAAGACCGAGTCTAAACTGCTAAACACATCCATACTTAGCCACGTGTAGGTTGATCCAATGGCTCTCATCATGTCGGCAAGTCTCTCCCATCCGGTTCCCACCGGACCACCTTGGCACTTGCACCGACCCCCGCACCGCTTGATCCAACCAGTCACACCGAACTGCCCGTTCGGTCATCTTCATCCATTCTGCGCCATGCTTGAGTCACTTGACCTCACCCGGCATCCTTGATCGTTCTGGACCTTAGCTCTCCAAGCTTAGTCCCGATCCTTCTCGCCGTTGACCGTCGTTGACCTTCAAGCCACCTGCACAGCAATAGACAAGCAAACACGAATCTAGGAACAAGTTCTTCATAACTTGACCCACGTTAGCCAAAACATGCAATATGCAACACATATGCATTATCAAACAAGGATATGACCTAATCCAAAATCAATTCACCACTTACATCAACAATCAGCTCAAAACCGGTCGGATCATTGCTCGCGGCGGTCCGACCATACAGGATCGAACCAGAAATTCACTTAAGACAAGGCCGGTCTGATCGCCAGATTGGCCGGTCTGACCGCCAATGACCTAACAGATTCAGAAACTTTGTCGAAAACGCTTGAAACTTCAAACCAAAAGCAACTTTGCCAATTGTTTCATCATCCTAAGACCATGAGCATATCCCCATGATATCCACAACCTCCTTGCTTGATATACATGTATGTACTGTGTTTTCTTTGTTCAAATCATATTGGTGAATTTAATTGCTGTCCTGTTCAAGCATAGAATTCCATCAGCTTAACAAATGTGAACTGCAAAAATCATATTCATAGGACACACAAGGCTACATTGTGTACTGCAGTATGCAAACAACATCGCATTAAAAATTGTGTACAGCAAACATCACCAAGAAGTCAATGGAGGTGGAGGTATATTCCAGCATCACAAAAGAGACATCAATTTTTGGAATTTTTTTTAAAATAATCTTTTTTTATTCTGAAATACAGTAATATACCTCTTTTTTTTTAAAGAAAAAGTCGCACAACAGTTGAGCGACAAGTGTATAAGTCGTACAGCAGTTGAGTAACTAGGAGGCTCCCCAGCATACCGCCGCTCGCCACAGAGCGACAAATGTACTTGTTGTTGAGCGACAGAGGATTATTTTTGTAAAATAAAAACAGAGGTATATTACTGTATTTTGAAATAAAAAAGATTATTTAAAAAAATTCTCAATTCTTGCCACAGCGTCTTGCATGCATCTGAAGTTCTGAACAACAACGAAGGGAGATGCATGCTTCAAACGAAACCTTTCTAGCTACAAACTGCATGCGATGTTCCTCAGGAATATAGTTACACATTTGCAATTTTCTCATGTCCGACCTCCAGAGTCCAAACACGGTCCTAAGTTGGCATCGATGGGTCACATCGCGGTGGAGCACCGCCGGCACGATCGTATCCACGCCATGCCTAGACTGCAATCATCAGACAATCATCCTGCAGAGCACTCTAACATTCCAAAATTTTGGTTTATTTTAAAGTTTTAAAAATAAAAATAATTATTTGAATTTTTTTGCTTAATCTGAATTTTCATGAATCAAAACCATTTAATATGATTAATATCAACATCAACTATTGTCAAAATTATTCTATTTGGATTCTTTGTGCTTGGATATATTTTCTAGATTAATTTGCTATTTTCTAATTGCTATTTGGTTTTTCAGTATTTTCTAAAAAGAAAAACTAAATTAAAATCTCATAAATTCGGTTGGGCCGAATCTCCTTGGATCCGGCCCATTTACCGCGCTTTCGGCCCAACTCCTCGCGCTGGCCCATTCGCCCGCGCCAGTCCTTTGTCCCTCTGCCAGGTGGGCCCCGCCTTCGTCTTCAACCCGCCTCTGTCTTCCTCGTGCCTGCATCGCCTTCGTCCGCCATTACTGAGCTTCGAACTCGTAACGGCAAAAAACCAATCGCCAACTAAAATATCCCGCGTAACCGCGCCATCTTATCTATCGTAACCTCCCGCATCCAAATCCCACAAAATCAAATCCCATATCGGTTTCTATCTCCAAATGTAACTCGTGTTCATCTCGGACTCTTTTAGGGCTCCACCGCCGATACGCCCTCTCAGCCTCGCCCTTGCCCTATAAATAGGACCCCGAGAATCGCCTCAGCGCCCTCATCACAAACCCTCAAACCACCTCAACCCTAGAGCTCTAGCGCCGCCGCAATTCAAGGTTTTAGGGTTTCGACCGAGCTTCTTGTTTTTCGAATTGTGCCGCTGACGTTGCCGCCTCGTCGTCGTTGACCACGCCATCGTCTTCAGTGTCGCCCAGGCTACCTCCAGAACCTCTCCTCATCGTTGGAGCATCGCCGAAGCATTTTCCGACAAGCGCCCATACCTCTCCGCCGCTAAAACCTCATCGCCAGCCACCACCATCCCCTCCGACCACCAGTAAGCACCTTATTAGATTCGCAATAGCGTTCTCTACTTGTTGGTATCACTCTTCGCCGGTGAAACCTCGCCGAGCGCTATCGACTGTGGGGACCCGAGCCTCGTCGTTGTTTGTTGGCATAGCAGTCCTCGTGGGGGCGAAAATCCTTTTGACCAGTAGTCGAAAATCCTACGACTAGGAAGTCGTAATTTCCTACGACCACGTAGTCGTAATCTTCTATAACCACGTGCAGTCAAAACCTTCCGACCAGATGGCCGAATCTCCTTCCGAGCACGCGTGGTCGAAAATGTTGAACAATACTTGAAACTCCTTTTGAGTATGTCTTATGATTTTGATCTTCCAAAAGCCATATCTTCTTCATCCGAACTCCGTTTGAGCCCATTCAAATTTCTGAATTCATCTTAATTCGAGCTCTATTTATCTGAGATTTTTATTTAATTTTTAGAGTTTGTTTTTATCTCTGTTTTATATTTATTTAATTTATTTGCCTTGTTTGCGAGTAGACGTTAATTCTTCGGAAAGTTTTAAGCAAGGAGGAGTGCTCTAAGATCAAGATCAATCCCAGGATTTGTTTCAAGGCAAGCTGTAGTTCTTTCATCATATTGAACCTGTTGTAAGAATAATTCATCTATCACACTGACGGGGCCCGCCTCTCAGAAGACACGCATACAGACCCGATAAATGCTATTGTACTCATGAAAGACCATTATACCCTTCGCTTGTACTCATAGTATAGCTATCCCCCAAGGGGTATTTTGGTCATTTGTACAGGCCCAAGATCCTATAAATATTCCATGTATCCCTCCTTTCAAGGGGATGGCTCTCTGGAGCAAGAAAGAAACATGTTCAAACTGGTGAGCCCTCGGGGGCACCCTCTCCGGAGGTAACCCCCCGTTGGCTCACCGACAGGAGTAGGGCGGTCCTCTCGGACCCCCGAACCTGTATAAATCCTCGTGTCATTTTTTACCCTCGTGGACGATGGCCCGTCAGACGGCCGACGTCCACCCCCTACTCGTGTTTGGTTTTTACACCTACAACATTGGCGCCGACCGTAGGGACGTAGCTAATCAACGAAAGGCTATGTCTCCTACCAAAAATACTCTAAGTCCACGAAACCACCTCTGGCTCCGAAGAGCAATGATCTCGTGGACGACCCATCCGTTCTTTGAAGGAGCCCTAGCCGAGCACCCTCGTCGGAGATCAGGGCCATCCACCTCGGGATGGCAACGTCCTACATGCCCTGGGGCTCCCACGCGCGTCCTCCTCCCTTGTGTGGGTCGATGCGAGGCCCAGCCAAGGGCGAGCAGTTCAAGGCACCCTCGTAGCCAGAAGGCTAAGGATTCTGAGGCCAACCATCACCCCTAGGATGTATGACGTCCATGCGGCGCGAGCGATGAAGGCCCGCTACGAGGGATACCCCTAACATACTACTGTCAGGGGACAGTCCCGACATATAAATCTCGTATGGGCTCTCAAGACACTTTCCCTCCAAGGGATTTCACCCTCGTGGTGCGTAGGGCGTACGACCTCCGCGGTCTCCCCTAATAAAAGTCCATGGTGGCTTGGGCATCCGTCACCTCCACCATGGCGGCTCGTGTCCTACTGGCCCTAGGGTATGAGCGACCACCCTCGTGGTGCATAGGGCGTACGACCTCCGCGGTCTCCCCTAACAAAAGTCCATGGTGGCTTGGGTGTCCGTCGCCTCCACCATGGCGGTTCGTGTCCTACTAGCCCTAGGGCATGAGCGACCACCCTCATGGTGCATAGGGAATACGACCTCCGCGGTCTCCCCTAACAAAAGTCCATGGTGGCTTGGGCATCCGTCGCCTCCACCATGGCGGTTCGTATCCTACTGGCCCTAGGGCATGAGCGACCACCCTTGTGGTGCATAGGGCGTACGACCTCCGCGGTCTCCCCTAGCAAAAGTCCATGGTGGCTTGGGCGTCCGTCGTCTCCACCATGGTGGCTCGTGTCCTACTAGACCTAGGGCATGAGCGACAACTTTGGTCCAGTACCAAGTTGATGGATGTGTGGAGGACTCATCCCCCTTAGACTCCAGGCTATGCGTTGAACGACCTCCGGGTCCCCGCATGCCTAGCTCCATTGCTTCGCAAGGGTTAACCATTCTCATGCATTCCCGATCACCACAAAACAACCCACCTGCGGGGTAAAAGGGCTCCATCGCCCTCATAGTTCAATGCCCACGACTTAGCCTCGTGGGCACCTCCAAGTCCACTGGGGACAACCACCCCTAGTGGCCATTCGGTGCCCCACGACTTAGCCTCTGGGCGGCACAGATGTGCCCGTGACTTACTGTCGAGGGCACACATCCAATGCGCACATGAGTTAGCCTCATGGGCACCTCGAAGTCCACTGGGGGGCTACCAACCCTGTGGGCTATTCGGTGCCCCACAACTTAGCCTCATTGTCACCCCTCTGATATGTCCATGACTCAGTCTCATAGCTCGAATCATCTACCGTCGACCTGGCTCGAATATTGATCAAGGACCATCATGCTCGCATAAGGCTATCACCTAGGAGATCTTTGTACCTAAAGTGATGGGACCCTACTTGTCCCACGGCAACGACTTCGATTAATGCTCATGTCGAACGAATGTTATCTTGCTACAAGAAATAAGTGTTGATCATTGTCTCTTTCCCGTAGAGACGCTCGTGTTATCTACCTGTCCCTGTAACGTTTCTAGATCGAACTGCAACGATTCTGAGAAATTCTACTTCGACAAACTCTCATCAAGCCACCGAGCAAGAGGAGGATGACTTCACCTACAGAGGCCTCGCTTCGACGCACCGCCGACCTCGAAGGCTATGCCTCGGCTCGGCGGCCTCGCGTTCACAACTTCGCCTACATAGGCTTCACTTCGACGCACCGCCGGCCTCGAAGGCTATGCCTCGGCTCGGCGGCCTCGTGTTCACAACTTCGCCTACATAGGCTTCACTTCGACGCACCGCCAGCCTCGAAGGCTATGCCTCGGCTCGGCGGACTCGCGTCTAAGACTTCGCCTACTTAGACTTAAGCCGGACGCACCGGCCTCCAAGGCTATGCCTCGGTGGGACCTCGCGTCTAAAACCGCCTACCTACTTAGGCTTGGCCGACGCCCGGCCTCGAAGGTTATGCCTCGGCTCGGCGACCTCGCGTCAAGACTTCACCTACTTATGCTTCGCTTCGACGCACCGCCGGCCTCGAAGGCTATGCCTCGGCTCGGCGGCCTCGCGTCTAAGACTTCGCCTACTTAGAATTCACTTGACGCTTTGCCGGGCCTCGAAGGCTATGCCTCGGCTCGTGACCTCGCGTCTAAGACTTCGCCTACTTAGGCCTGCCCGACCTTGCCACCTCGAAGGCTATGCCTCGGCTCGACGGCCTCGCGTCTAAGACTTGGCCTACTTAGACTTCGCTTCGACGCACCACCGGCCTCGAAGGCTATGCCTCGGCTCGGCGGCCTCGCGTCTAAGACTTCGCCTACTTAGGCTTCGCTTCGACGCACCACCGGCCTCGAAGGCTATGCCTCGGCTCGGCGGCCTCGCGTCCAAGACTTCACCTACTTAGGCTTCGCTTCGACGCACCGCCGGCCTTGAAGGCTATGTCTTGGCTCGACGGCCTCGCGTCTAAGACTTCACCTACTTAGACTTCGCTTCGACGCACTGCCGGCCTCGAAGGCTATGCCTCGGCTCGGTGGCCTCGCGTCTAAGACTTCGCCTACTTAGGCTTCGCTTCGACGCACCGCCGGCCTCGAAGGCTATGCCTCGGCTCGGCGGCCTCGCGTCCAAGACTTCGCCTACATAGGCTTCACATTGACGCACCGCCCGCCTCGAAGGCTATGCCTCAGCTCGACGGCCTCGTGTTCGCAACTTTGCCTACATAGGCTTCACTTCGACGCACTGTCGGCCTTGAAGGCTATGCCTCAGCTCGACGGCCTCGCGTCCAAGACTTTGCCTACATGGGCTTCACATTGACGCACTGCCCGCCTCGAAGGCTATGCCTCAGCTCGGCGGCCTCGTGTTCGCAACTTTGCCTACATAGGCTTCACTTCGACGCACCGCCGCCTCGAAGGCTATGCCTTGGCTCGGCGGCCTCGCACCCGAGAATTCACCTACATAGGCTTCCCTATGACGCGCACCCGCCTCGAGGGATATCCCTCGGCTCGACGGCCTCGCGTCCAAGACTTCGCCTACAAAGGCTTCACTCCAACATGCCTTCCACCTCGAAGGCTATCCCTCGACAGGGCGGGTTTACTTCCACGACTCCGTCTACACAGGCTTCATACCGTCGCCGCCTGCCTAGAAGGTCAGTGCCGGTGGGCGGTCTTGCGTCCATGACTTTGCTCAAGACAGCTTCGTTCGGATGCACCCCCTGCCCTGAGGGTTGTGCCTCAGTGGGGTGCCTCAGCATTCAGTACTTCATCTTCAGGGATGGAATAACAAAAACCACCCCCACATGAAGGGCCAACGAGAGGCGTCAATTTGGTACATGCCCTCACGTGGAGCACTCACACGATATGGAGTACAAAATAAGCATAAGTCTTTGGGCACCCACGTGCCCACCAAGACAAAATTGGCTAAGTCGCAGGTGCCCTTGCGAGTATTCCTCAGCCCTCGTGCCTCGCACTGTGACGATTCGGAATTTGGCTAAATCTCGAGTGTCTACATTCCCGTCAAGCCAGAATTTGACCAAGTTTTTGGTGCCTTGGAAAAAACGCCCTGCTAAGTGCACGTCAAAAATGATATTCAACAGGATACAAGACCTCAGCACTCTTCTTTATCCCTCGGGCGCCCACGAAGGCGCCCAAGGGACAAGGGGGGCTAGCGATGTTGAGGAAAATGTTCTATACTTCAACAAGTCTACACAAGAGGCGTATGTAAGCCCCTTGCCCCAGCGCTACAGCCACCAGCTGGAAGTGGTTCGAGCTCTTTGGACCTCAGGCCTCGGCGCCTGCGCATCTCGTGAGTCGTTAGAGCAATTCAGAAGAGCAACTTTAGAGAAGTTCAGAAGAACAGAACAACTCACACACGCTATTCAGAAGCACTCATACACCCCAACAACACCCAAAACAGAGAAGTGTTTTTCGACGCAATATCAAATAACCCCTACCGAGCCCATGCCACATGGCATGGGATGAGTGACACCCTTCGGAGAGAGGCGCGCAGCTCCAATACCTCCGGAGTGACTCCATGCAGCCGCCGAAGGGCCACCACCTCGCCTGCTCCACCTCTAGCTCGGCAGAGCCCCCGGCCTCAGCACGCCTTCGTGCCCCCTCGAGGCACCTCACCTACTCCGCTTCCGACCTCGCCGACACCCTACGCCCTCGCGGTGCCATCGTGCTCTCGCGGCGTTGGGGCCTCGCGCCCTCTGTGCCCTCACACCTCGGGGCCTCGCGCCCTCGAGCCCTCGCACGCTCTCACGAGCCCTCGAGTCTCGGGGCCTCGTGCCCTCGGAGCCTCACGCCATCGCGACATCGAGCCCTCGTAGCTCTCACGTGCCCTCGCACCCTCGCGGCGTCGAGCCCTCGTGACGTCGAGCCGTCATGCCCGAAGCTCTCGCGTGCCTTCGCGTGTGCCCTCACGCCCGAAACCCTCGTGTGCCCTCGCGTGCCCTCATGCGTCTGTGCCCTCGTGCCCGAGCCTCATCATTCATCATACCTCTCTGACGGCACAGTAGCCAAGCTTATCACCACTGGAATTGTCCCCGAGCTGGTCACCACTGGTGTGCTTGTCACGGGCTACTAGGCGTCGTATCTCTGTGTATCACTTGTCTGCAAATTCATAGGAGGCAAAGGTGGAAGCTGTGACAGTGGCTACAGCACCCTGTAACTCCGATCAACTGGGGTTTGCACTGGCCTTGTGAAATGAAGGTTCTCCAAAACAGGTTATGTACATGCAGACACAGGCCTCGAGGCACCAACTTGCGCAACAGAGGTCGACATGGAGCTCACTGGAATGCTGGGCACATACTGGCTCATTTGCACAGGCACCAAATTGACAGATTAGGGCACGCTATGCAGACCAAATTGTTGTGCATTGATGTATTGGACTTGCTGTGACTCCATATATGATTGCCGCACCTGCAAGACTAAAACAAGCAGCTCACTTGATTGAACACAACAGCGCCTCAGAGGTGGTGTGGTCTTCTCAACAAACGCGCCATTGATACTGGGATCGGGAACGAGCCTCAATGTGAAGAAAAAGTGTATACATTCTTTGTGTCCATGTGCATGCATATAAAACCAGCTACTCAGCCGTCCAGAAGCATTCACACAAAGCTAACTACTAGCACGTCCATGTGCATGCAAACAAAACCGACTACTCAGCCGTCCAGGAACATGCATGTAAAACTAACTACTAGCACGTCCATGTGCATTAGCTTCATGTGCATGCACAAGACCAACTACTTAGCTAATAAAGCGCCTGCGACCTCACGCAGCATGTCACCTGCGGCCTTCGTTGCAGTGCCTCGCAATGCATGTCATGATGCCCGCGCCTGCGCCCGTGGTGAGTGCCAGTGCCCCGACGGCCGAAGCGCCCTAGCACCTGCGCCCGGCGGCTGCCGAGTGCGAACTCAGGCCCTAACGGCCGAGCGCCTTTAGCGCTCTGGCACCCTAGCGCCCTTTAGCGCCTCGCGCCCTACTAGCACCAACGCCGCATCAAACGCCTGGCGAAGCGCCGCAACAACGCCAAAGAAAAGGGACCAACATACGCGCTTTGGTTACAAGTTCAACCGAAGACAAGCAACAAATATACATAAAGGGACCAACGCCGCGTAAGCGCCGCAACAAACGCCGCGAAGCGCCGGCGAAGGACCAACGCCTGCGAGAGGGACCAACGCCTTGGCAACAAACGCCCTGGCAGAAGCGCCCTGGTAGAAGAGACCAACGCCTTGGCAAAAATCGCACGACGAGCCTGCATCTCTTGGCCACAAACCATCTTACAAAACATCCACATCAAAAAAAAAGGGGGCGACGGCCGACGGCCGCAGACGGCCGCCACCGCCGACTTAAGCCACCGCCGCCGACCGATGGCGCCGCGCGCGCTTGAGCGCCGCCTACGCCGCCTCGCCACCATGCCGCCATCGCCGCTTACGCATCATACGACAGCCGGATGGCGCCGCGCCGCTGAGTGTCGCCTCATTGCGCCAACCCGCCACCTTGCGCTGCCGCTGCCGCTTCCACGGCCGCCGTCACGGTGGCGCCGTTCGCTGAGCGCCGCTTGTTATGCGCCCCGCCACTCGCGCCATCGCCGCCGCCGCCGACGACCACAGACCGGGCGCACGCTGAGCTGTGGGCGCTGGCAAGAAGCGAAGCTTGACCAAGACGCGAAGCGTAAGCCGAAGCCGAGCCAAGACGGTGGGCGCGTCGCCAAGAGCTCCGCGGCGCTAGAACATGGGCAAGATGAAGCAAAGAAATAGGAGCAAGAAGAGATGGGGAATGGCAGATGAGAAAGGTCACGTGAAAAGAAAAGAGGAAAGATGGGCACAGAAGCATCAATCAGTGGGACCCGCGTCCTAAAAAGAATAAAAAGGTGGAGTCCAGGAGGGTTTTGCTCAGGCGAACGGATCGTCATCACTGCTTGTCTGATCCTAACCGCGATCGCGCCACGTTGGGCTACTCCTGGTGCCGACCACCGAGACAGATTACTTGCATCAGTGTTTGCGTTATCAAGGCCAAAGCACCGAAAAAACAAGTCTTTGGTTGAGATTCGTTTGAGCCCCTGTGACTTGGCCCTACAAGGAGGGAGTGCAGTATGATCTAGGGTTATTGCCACACAGACCTCCGCACGAAAAGCACAATTCAAGATTGCCCCTTTCGACGTTTTCCTCTAAAACGTCAAGGGGCAGGGGGGCTAGTGTTGTAAGAATAATTCATCTATCACACTGACGGGGCCCGCCTCTCAGAAGACACGCATACAGACCCGAGAAATGCTATTGTACTCATGAAAGACCATTATACCCTTCGCTTGTACTCATAGTATAGCTATCCCCCAAGGGGTATTTTGGTCATTTGTACAGGCCCAAGAGCCTATAAATATTCCATGTATCCCTCCTTTCAAGGGGATGGCTCTCTGGAGCAACAAAGAAACATGTTCAAACTGGTGAGCCCTCGGGGGCTCCCTCTCCGGAGGTAACCCCCCGTTGGCTCACCGACAGGAGTAGGGCGGTCCTCTCGGACCCCGAACTCAGATAAATCCTCGTGTCATTTTTTACCCTCTTGGACGATGGCCCGTCAGACGGCCGACGTCCACCCCCTACTCGTGTTTGGTTTTTACACCTACAACAGAACCTATGATTTCAAAAGTATATTGTTTTATACAATTGCATGCTATCTTTATACAAATTGTTTTGGGATTCGTTATCACCTGTTGTCATTATGCCTCCATTGATTATTTGAATGCCATGAATCCTTTGTCACCCTAGCATTGATAATTTTAGTTGAACATATTTGTATCACCAACATGGGTAGCGTACAAATGCTTAGTTCAGCTTACTTACGATGGGTTCTTTATCACATGTGTCATAATGATTAATCTTGACTTAATGATATATGGAATCATGGTGGTTAGCCACTCTTGTTAAAATTTGTGTACCATGACAGGGTATGTTATCGGTCTTGGTTAAACAAAATGATTTTTGCTCGGGCGAGTGGATGGTGGATTGAGGGTGTGGATTTAACACGTTGTGGGTTGTGGTAAGATCGCTTGAGTAATTTGTCAAGTACTTAATCTTGTGTGCCATTGAACTGGGTCTTAACCGTACAACCACATGTCTAGTATGAGATGGACCTGGCTAATTATTTAACGATGTTTTGATTTGGTTCTGTTTTGGTTGTGTTTGGCGCAGGAGGGGGCACTACTATAGAAAAGGTATTCACAGACGGTTGAAAAACGTCATCACGCATTTCGTGAGCCGCCCGAGTTTATAGGTCGACAGACATGATGTCATCACAGCATTTTTCAAACTGCTCGTGATGCATACTTTCATAAACGATTATTAATCAAACCGCCTGTGATAGAACCTATCATGCGGTTTGTGGTCAAACCGCTCTGTGATGACTTTTCTCTATAAAGCCCCAAGCAAAGGGCTTCTTATGCCATTAAAACCGGCATCATATTTTATATATATATATATATATATATATATATATATATATATATATATATATATGTATATATATATATATGTATATGTATATGTATGTATATGTATATGTATATGTATGTATATGTATATGTATATGTATGTATATGTATATGTATATGTATATGTATATGTATATGTATATGTATATGTATATATATATATATATATATATATATATATATATATATATATATATACTGCGCGTCCACGTCACTTTCTGAACATAGCGACGTCCAATTACCTATCGACAACATCCAGGTAATTGGATGTCCTAACGCTCTCCTTGCATCCATACTTTTTAAACATGCATGGGCTCAATGAGGTTGCCCGTGGCTACTGTCTCATCCTTCTCATGCTGCGTGGATGACCCCCCAAAAGTGGCTAGGGATTACGAACAATATATATATATATAAAATATTATGCCGGTTTTAATGGCACAAGCAGCCACTGCTTGGAGACTTTATAGAGAAGAGATTATGAATGGAATGGTAGGGGACTATTAATATGAACTAATTATCAATTCAATTTCAGCATAAGACTATTAACAGCATTACATCACAGAGCAAGGGGACTATTAATATGAACTAATTATCAATTCAATTTCAACATAAGACTATTAACATCATTACATCACAGAGCAAGGGGACTATTAATATGAACTAATTATCAATTCAATTTCAGCATAAGACTAATAACATCATTGAGTAGTTCAATAGCAAGACATCAAGACCAAGGGTGTCCAAACCCACCACACCAGTAGTAGCCCTCGGCATCCATCGTAGAGCACTAGCCATTTTCATCACAGAACATGGGGGGTAGAGACAGAGAGGGAGTAAGGTAGGGTGATACCTCAAGATCTGGTAATTCACTACGGCGACCCCACCACCAAAGACAACCCTCATCCATCTCATTCACCTTGCATAAATCACACAAACAACAGGACACAACTTAAGGCTCAAGCATAAAAATCAAACTCAACAAAAAGACATTAAGCTAATAGATCTAGAGGAGAATAGAGGGAGGATGGGGAAAGCAAAGCCAGGGGGCTAGGGCCCGAGCGCAGGAGGCCGAGCAGAAGAACCAAACCATGGCGGCGCAAGCGACACGCGGGGCCAAGCCCAGTGGCTTGGGTGGCGGTGTCACCGTAGTTGTGGCACGACCCTGAAACTGCACAAGACACTACTATCGTACAAGTGTCTTGTGCAGTGCAAAGTGGTGTCACAATCGGTGGCAACGGTGACGAGGTCGGGCGGCGGCGTCGAGGTGGGGAGGGGAACAGACGAGAGTAAGTGCGCTAGGGAGTGACGAGTTAGGGCGGGCGCAAACCCTAGCGGCCGGGCTACAAACGAGAGTAAGTGCGCTGGGGAGTGACGAGTTAGGGCGGGCACAAACCCTAGCGACCAGGCTCCTACTAATAAAGAGACTTATCACAGACGGTTCTATTATGGAACCGTCAGTGATAATTATCACAGACGGTTCCATTATGGAACCGTCAGTGATAATTATCACAGACGGTTCCATAATAGAACCGTCCGTGATATGTCCCATATATCACAGATAGTTCTCAAGTATATTTATCTTGTATATACACTTACATGACATGAATGTAAGACCTGGGATTAACACTCCCAAATCCTCTGTGCATTTCTGAACTAGTCCCATGATCAGTAGCTAGTTCACACAGTAAACAAATGTGGTAACATCCATGAATCGAATAACTTTATTAATAACCAATAGAGTTTATTACAAAAGAGGCTTACATGCCAACAATAAAGAACACAGCGGAAAACGAAGAAGTCGTAGTAGAGTCCAGTTAATCTGCCACAGGCAATCGACTGGGATAGCGGCCTAGTCGTCGAGATCCACACCGATGGTGAAGTCCTTCTCCTCTGAAATTTGTTTGCATAAAGAAAGTATGAGCACAACTACCGTGCTCACAAGTTACACCCGTCAAATAACAGGATGACATGCATACATGGGTATCTCAAAGAAAGGCTTAATATGGTTGATTTGCATAAAACAGCATTTTCTTTAAATACTTGTACTAAGTTCCAAAGCAGTTACAATAACTAAAGTTCATTTTCTAAATCTTAGTTATAAGTTGGATAATCGTTCATCACAATTGGTGAAGGATTCTCTCCTGTCACAAGGCTTCCCGCCCAAGTCCCATTTGGATTGAAATCCAAAAACAAGATTATCAAAGTCTTTTGAAATCAAAACCAACGTTTAACTTTGAGTGGCTTTGCTAGCATGTCCTTGACCGTGGACACGGCTATTCGAATAGTTCTTAACACTCTGCAGAGGTTGTACAGCTTTACCCACATGACATGATTTCTCTAGTTTGTCTGGCATCCGTCGATACCACCGCTCACTACCTTAGGTAAGCAGTCTAGAGCACGTGCCAAGGCCTTTACAATGCGTCATCCCATCGTAGTTATGCCTCACTAAGGTTTCGCTATCGTAGGCTTCGCACCAAACGATAACCCCCTCTTGCGCCATGTGAGTATTAACAATAAGTCTTCGCGACACCCACACAACCGGATGGCACAACCACATTGAAATGTTGCAAATTAGTTAGCCAGGTCCTGCCCATACAGGACATGTGGTAGTACAATTGTGGCTTAGCAAAAGCGGCTCTCAGGCCGGTCCTTAACTGACTTGGGCGACTTCCAAAACAATCCACGGCCTCAACCATTCACGCATTGAGCCCGTGCATAAACTTGCACCCACCAACCATCCATTTCACCCAAGTACAAACCATCTTTTGATTTTATTTTGTTTTCAAAATCATTTCCAAGAGTCCATGGTAAAACAATGCCATAGCTTAATTTTAAACAAGATTTGAATCATTGGCTAAATTTCCCAAATCAAACACTTTTTGGATCTAAGCATTGCTAAGCATAAAGTTTTTCAATCAAACGCATCTTGTTAACACTATCGTATTAACAAGAGTTTTATCTAGGGCGACAAGGTATGAGGGATTCAATGTTCAGGATTTGTCAAGTACGAGACCAGTAAGTAAACCATCCGTACTGTGCTCATAATCCAATAATCCAAACTCCAGCACTATGTAATCCTATACTCCAATATTAAATAGTCCAATATCCACCATATCAGTCTATTTCTATGATCTGACCTCCATCGATCCAACATTCAGTAATGCTCTATAATCTGACATCCATCAATCCATTATTCCTTAATGAAATATTTCTAATAATTCAACACCCAACAATCCGATGATTCTATAATATAATATTCGATATTCCGATATCCAGTGGTTATCTATTTATATAATCTATTCCTCGATAATCCATTATCAACAATTATCTACTCCTAGAATCTAAACAAGTTTTATGTCTAAAATCCCACCAAGAGCTAATCCTACAATCCAACATCCAAGCCCATCAATATTCTATAATGACTACTTCTATAATTCAATCTTAATAGTCCAATCTCAATAATTAACTATTTCTACAATTCAATATCCATCGATCACTTATTTCTACATTTGTCAATAATGCATTCCTATGATTCAATCTCCAACAATTATTCTACCCTATAATCCAACATTCACAATTATGTAATCAGTATAATCAATATCTAAGAATCATGTCTTCATGTAATCGATACCCAATGATCAAGTTATTACCCAATGATCAAGTTATTCCATCAAACATTCAATATATGTCTCTACAATTCAGTTTCCGACAAATTCCATCTTTGTAATATTTATCAATAGACTATTCCTATAATCCGATATTCAATGATCATGAAATCTTACAATCCAATATTTTCACTTTCTACCTCCAATATATATATCACATTCGGAATGGTTCTTCATACGGTCTATACCGACAATAAATGGCTATACACAGGAGTTGGGTATAACTATAAAGCTTAAAACAGGGATTTAAATTACTTGAATATAAATACGCATGCAATAATAATTTAAAACAGAAATTAAATAATTTAAAATAATGGGTGCAAATATGGTCAAGAGTGTAACTTGCCTCGCTTGGTGATGTTGTTTTCCTTAACAGGTCACCTAGTACTCACAAACACTCTCTCCAGGTTGTCATCACCACGATGATCATACAGTCAACATCAATCCTCTTATATGCTCTTCAAACAACGTCGAAAACTGACTTTCCGAAGTCGTCGAAATCTATACGCGAAAACGATCCAAATTCAAATAACAAATCAAAAAGGCAATTCAAATTAACTCAAAACCAGATAATTATATTTTATTTAGCTAGATAATAATTTTATAAAATTTTAGAAATTTGAATCACTCAAATCGGAGTTGGGATTCAAAAGATATGAATTTTACAAGTTTTAAACCTAAAACTGCAATTTAAATGAATTTCTAAATTCAAACAAGATTCAAATGAACTCTAATTTAAATAATTTTGGTTCAGTTAGCTAGATCTTGAATTTATATGAATTTAGAAATTTGAATCATCCAAATCGGAGTTTGGATGCAAAAGTTATAAGCTTTGGAAGATTTAAACCTAATTTAAACCCTAAAAGGATTTTCTGGATTTGCCGAATTATTTTTCTAAAGAAAATGGCTTTATGACATCAGCATGACATCAACGCCGGAATTTCGGAATTTAAATGAATTAAAAGAAATTCCGACATGTGGGACCCACATGTCGGTCTCACGGCTCATGTGGACCAAGTCCATGGGAAGAGTGGGCTAGGGCTGGGGCTGAGGTGGCGGTCCGTGCACATGTGGCGTCGGGCTGGCGGACACGCGGGATGCCACGAGGGCCATTTTGCCGAGGTGGCGCACGCGTGGCGCCTACGTGGCGGTGCCACGTCGACACGAGGCCGGCGGCGGCTCGGCGATTTAACTTGTTTGCGAAGGCGGCGCGGCGGCGAGGTGGGTGGTGCCAACGGAGAGAGGAGGCAACGGGGAGTGCAGTGCTCACCGTGGCGGCGCAAGGGCGCGTTGGATTCGCCGGCGGCGAGGAGATGAGCGGCGGTGCAGATCGGTTCAACGGCGGTGACGCGTTCCGGCGAGGCTCCGGCGAAGATGGCGAGCGTACCATGGAGGCCTTGATGCCGCGATGCCTTTGGTGTGGTCGGTGAGGTCGCGGCGTCGTGGACGGCGGCGGAATCGGCGGTTGAAGCTTCTTCGGTCGCCGGCGAGGATCTTCAAATTCCGGTGAGGTGGGAGCGAGAGGGGAGGAATGGGTGGTGGGAGTGGGACGAGGAGGAGGAGGCGCACCCGGGGCGCTACTTATAGGGGCCGGGGGAGGCCAGAGGCGGGAGATCGCGTGCGAAGGTTGCGGCGGCAATGGCGTGGTCACGGCGTGATTTCGGCGAACGCGTGCGCGAACGAGGGGGCAACGGGCAGGAGACGGAGCGGCGTGATGCGCGGGACTTGATGCGCACGAAACCGTGAAGAAAGGGGGCGAAAATCACGGCAGAGACGAAGCTTTGCGCGGCCGGAGATGGCGGAGACGGGCGCAGCTCTGCGGGGAAGAAAGGTGTGGGGAAGACGGGTGCGGGCCGTCGGATCTTGATCCGATGGTGAGGAGGAGTGGGGTGCGTGGAGGTTTGTGAGCCGTCGGATGGGGATCCGTGGGTGTCTTGCGTCGTGAATAGGGATGGGCCGAGCCACATTCGGCCCAAGAGGCTTTTAGGAATTTTAATTGATTTTCCAATTGATTTAATTCCAGAAATTCATTTAGGCTTTAGAAAATAGCAAAATAAATCCAAAAATTATGGAAAAATTCACAGAAATTCCCACATTTATTTTGGATTTAAATAAAATATTTCCAACTTAAAGTTGGCTTTTAATTTTGCAAACAAAATATTTTAGCTTTAAAATAATTAGGAAAAACTTTTAAAATTCCGTAAAATTCTTAAAATCAATTAAAATTTTATTTTTCAACTTTAACTAAAATAAGGCTTTCAAAAACTTTAATAAATTTTATTTTTGATTTTTAAAATTTCAGAAATTCAAATAAACCAATTAAACTCTTTCAATTTTTCGAAAATCCAACAAAATAATAACTTTATTTATTTTATTTTGGTAATGTAACTTTGGGTCATTACGGTGAAGAAATTACATATTTATATGTCAATTTTGTCATTTAAATACTGCTGAAAATTTGCTTTAACTACATATATATATAGTAATAATTTAACATATAATTAATATTGTAACTTCACCTCCAAACTAGATTTTTTTTTTACATTTTGGAATTTTCAACATATAACAAAGTTTTTCTAGTGGCGGAAGTAGGCTGCTATCTCTGTCTTCAATACTTCGTAGGCGGCGACGTCGGGGGCGGACGGTTCGTGATCGAACGAAGCCTGAAATGCGTCCACTCGTTGACGCGCTCGTTCAAGTGTCTCCCGAAGACCCTCGGACTGTTGAACCAAGAATAATTGAGCCCATAGGCTCTCTTCTCTTGCTTGAGGGGTCTCGGCCTAGTCGAATCGATCATCTGCTGCCTCAATTAAGCAGTCCAAGTGACGGCAAGCCTCCTGGAGACGTGCAACGTCGTTTTGGAGGATCACGTTGATGATGCGGTAAACTCGCCGAAAGTGGGATATCACCTGGAAGACGCGGCGGAGGAGGATGTCAAGACGACAGAAGGTGGCCGTCACCTGCTCCGGCAAATTCTCGGACAGAGGAGTGAAGACACTGTTGAAATAGTGTTCTTCCGCAACACGGTTCAACGTATAATGAGAGAGGTGCTCGTACAGTGCGGCCAGGTAAGCCATCAATGCCGGCGACAAAGAAACAGAAGAGGAAGCCATTTCTGTTTTTTTATAAGTACTAGATCATCTATATGTGGGGATGATCATCTTTGATGGTGGATGATCCTTTTTATAAAACAAGGAATAAATTCGGAGTGTGAGACGAAGAGACACATTGAGGAGCCAAAGCGGATGCGACGAAGAGACGCATCGGGGAGCTGAAGCGGATGCGACGAAGAGACGCATCGGCGATGAAGAAACTCATCGGGCTTAACTGGGAGCTGTAGCGATATTATCACAGACAGTTATAACAAAAAACCGTCTGTGATATGTAGTAATACCATAGACGGTTATTGTTAAGAACTATCTGCGATACTTCACAGACGGTTCTTTGTTGAAAACCATCTGTGATATGTAGAATTATCACAGACGGTTCTTAACAATAACGTCTGTGATAATTCACAAACTGTTTTAGCTATGAACCGTCTATGATATTACCTCTTCACAGACAGTTTTTAGCGCAGCTAGTAACACAGACGGTATCTAAACCAAAACCATCTGTGATTGCATGTAATACAGATGGTTTTGGTCAACCGTCTGTGATGAGGCGTCCAGTATTAGCCTTTTTGTAGTAGTGGGGGCCATGTCTGGTCAGTAAAACATTCAGTGTTGAAACCTCAGCGAGCAGAACTGGATCAAAACAGAACTTTGTAAAGGCCTTGATGTGTGCTCTAGACTGCCTACCTAAGGTAGTGAGCAGTAGTATCGACAAATGCCAAACAAACTAAAGAAGTCGTGCCATGTGGGTAAAGCTGTACAACCTCTACAGAGTGTAAAACTATTCAAATAGTCGTGTCTGCGGTTATGGACGTGTCTGGGGATTTCACACGAGAGATAGAGTTTCTTATAAAATGTGTTGGATTGTAAATGGGAAGTTCACTTGATGAATATAATGTTTGTTTGGTGAATGAGTAATTCACTAGGTGGTTTGTCTTGGGAAGTGAATGGGTAGTTCACTGGTTGTTTCAAAGCAATGGTTTAATTATTTATTATTGTTTTCAACTACGCATTTCAATCTATTATTTGTATTTATCGTCAATGCTGCTTGTTGCAAAAGAACCATACAACTAACCTTTGTCAAACCTTGTATGAATACTATTTGCATACATTTTTCTACAGCTTACTGAGTGCTTTATGTACTCATGGCTTTACACCATTGTTGATCAGTTGAAGAACATCAAGCTGCTCAAAAGTTCTTTCAGAAGGAGGCCTATGAAGGTTTTGCAGATTAGGATGCATTCTCCACTCGATTGCCTGTGGGCATGTTGATTGGCCATTTTAAGAGTTTCGTTCTGCTGCAAGAGTTTATTTGTTTCTTTAGCCCTGCGTGGCAAGTTAAGTAAACGTTGACCATAAGGTCTAGATATTTTTACTATTTGTTACTTTGAGATCTTTTTAGTTAAATTGAATAAATAGATGGTATTTTATCACTGTTTCCTGTGTGAGCTTGCTACTGATCTAGGACTAGTTCAAAATACACAGAGGGTTCTTGAATTGCATTTTTGGGTCCCGACAAGCCCTCTCGTCCTAGGTGCACTCCACGAAGAAGTGACTTGGCATCCACATGTGGCTGCGCCCTCGCCTGTACTGGATGACTAGGTCCCGCCTATCGTGCGCGGACAGATTGGGCACCAGGACGTTGCCGACGCTGCTGACAGTCGGGATGTGGCCTTGCGCCGTCATACAAGACCTGTCCGGTGCGGCCTGGTGCAGCGCGTAGCTGGAGGACCCCCGCAGGAGCTCCTCACACTGGCACCACAGGACCGTCCACCGCCGCGAGGGGTCGGACGTGCGGAACCACCGGTTCAAGATGCGCGTTGCGACCATCTTGTTCTGAGTTCGCGGAGACGACGACTTCCTCTTGGATTTCTTGGACCTCTTGGACGGAGGTGCGCGGGACACGGCGTCCTCTGTGGAAGAAGGCGGCGGTGGCATCCTCTTCTAGCTGTGCTCCTAGTGGTCGGGGCACGATGCGACGACAGGCAGGAGCGGTGCTTGGGTTTCGTTGTCGGCGGGTACCATCGCCAGGTATCCGTCAGAAGAGAATAGCACCGCCTAGGCTTCATACTCGAGCATTAGGTCCAGGAATTCCTTGTCAGAGAAGAACGTCGCCTGAAAGCCGTACTCAGCGACCATGATCGTGTGTAATTCTTCCACAGAAAACAGCGGCCCCTCAACTTTCCCCTCCGTGAGCAGTAGCTCCGGCGGCGGCAATGTGGCACCTGAGACTCTCAACAAACGGGAGGGGTGTAGGATCAAGGATAACCGACTTGAGCGGGGTGAATAGGAGGCTAATTAACAATTTAAGACAATTATGGACTAAGTCTAAACTAAATACAATTCTAGCTAAGCAATTCTACACAAGATAATTACTAGAAATGTAAATGCGGAATTAGTAAAGACAAGAATAAACCACAAAGGAGACAATGAAGTTTTTCCCGTGGTATCGAAAACTTGCCAGTCTTCACTAGTCCACGTTAAGGAAGCTTGAACTAATCAAGCCGGCTCCACAAATTAAGCCTTCCCTCGATCACTATCGGTTGTTCTTCCTCCGCTTCGAAAGTGGTGAACACCAAACCGCTCACAATTTGGCACCGGGCCTCTTCACAATCTCCTTGAAGAGATCATCGCGCGAACTCCCGCCAAGCTGTCTAAGTGTTGGAAAACACCAAGAGTAATGAAAGACGATCTTCACTTGACGACAATCAAGTGCTAAGGATCAATCTAGAATGAATGCACTTGAATTTTGGCTCAACCACCTCACAATGAATGCAACAAGTGTATTGGAGGTATAGAAAGAATGCTCAAGGCTCAAAGGATGTTAAATGAAGTCTCTCCCTTTGTCCTTGAGCTGGTGAAGGGGTATTTATACCCCCCCACAAACAAATACGACCGTTAGGGGCAAAACTCAGGATTTTTTTGCACAAGCGGTAATACCGCCATTCAATGACCGGTACTATCGCACCCCACCAACATGTAGAATTTTGAAAAAAAAAATTGGCGAAGTTTCTTTTGCTTGTTGAAGCTTGAGAGAATTGACAATGCTAAAATTGACCATAAGAAAGAGATCGCAATTCATAAAAATAACACGACCATAATACCAAGTAGCAAGTTCAACAAGATACCATAAGGACATAAGAACAACATATAACAAGTTTCAACTAGGCTATTACAAGCACACAAGTTCCAAGCATTAAACATAACACGTTCAACATAGAATATATAATTGATAGTAGTCTAGCAGCCCAAACTTCTTGATTTCCCCTTAATCTTTCAGTCCTTTCTCCTCCTAATTTCTCCCCCTTTGGCATCAAAATACCAAAAAGTCATTATGCAGCCGGATCCTGAGGAGGTGGTGGAGCTTGAGAGGATGAAGCCCTCGGAGGTGTGGGGAGGTGACGTTGTCCAAAGCGATTTGGAGTCGTGAGAGCTTGCTCAAGAGCAGTCACACTATCTACCAATGTAGCCAATCTAATGTTGGTTTCAGATTGAAATTCTTGCTGAGAATTTATAATCTCTTGCTAAGTGCTTTTAATCTCCATAATTGCTGAATAAATCTGAGCAAGAGAGACTTGTCCTTCTTCTTGAGCAGCTGCCCTTGGAGCATCTTCCCTCTGAGCATCTTCCCTTTGCTCCCTTTGTTGAACCTGAGCACGAACATCTGTAAGTATAGGAGGACCCTCACATGGCTTGTATGGCTTATAGGTAGATCTCAAGCCTCCATGGTAGTCAATCTTTTTGAGAATCAAAGCAATAATATAGGGAGCATAATTAATTCTCTTGACTCGATCATTCTTGAAGGAGGCAATTTCTCGAAGAATCATATCTATCACATCAAACTTCCTCCCATTCATAATATTATCTATTATGTTCCACGCATGTCCTCTTATAGCATCAAAGTTTCCGCTCTTGGGAAGAATGGTATGATTTATGATCCTGTTGACCAAACTGGGAATAGGCAGCAGACCACCTATCTTTCCTAGAGTAAATCTGACAGTATGATCATAATACTGTGTCCAGGCTAGAAGCAATAAGCAGGTCTGTCATTGATCTTCTCATAACTGCTTGACTCTGTCCTTATAGCAAGCTCAAACTCATGCATGTTGCAATCCAAGTATCTGGTCCCTGTCATCCATGCCAGCTGAGTGAAGTCAGGGGATACATACAAAGTGGCATAGAACTGTTTGATAATCCCCTCATTGTAGTCATTCCTAAGAGCTACAAGGTCATGAATACCGGCTTGCTGAAAAAGCTGATATGTCCCATCATACTTGTCCAAAGAATTAATATGTGGCCAACTCATCCACTTATGATCTACAAACTGCTTGTGGGGGGCATACAACTACTCATAGACCAATTCTAGAAAATTAGTGTGGAACCTAGGATTTGTAGATGAACCTGGAAGCACAAATTGATTTCTATGACGCATTAAAGCGTACTCATCTACTGTGACCGTCCTCAAATCTATCTGTTGCTCCTCAGGTTCTCCCATTTCTTCATTAGATTCAGTTTGAGATTCAGTTTCTAGCTCAGATTCAGTTTCAGCTTGGGATAAGCTCTCCTCATTTTCTGAATCATTTGTTGTAGGACCTTTGCCTCTATCGTGTGTTTCCTTACGTCGTACCTCTGGATTTCCTTCAAGAACTGCAGGAGGCTGAGAGGAAGAAGAGGTTTGACCTCTTGAAGGGCCATAAGACTTGCGAGTGACGATCCTTGTCCTTGGCATCTTCAAACAGAGAGGAATAGATAAAAGATCAATCACGGTTGCTTTGAAATTGAATGGAATGATCTTGCGGTTTTTTTTAGGAAAATCGGTAGTACCGCAGTTCAAGTGCCGGTAGTACCGGGATGCGGAAGTACCGCCATTTACTGGTCGGTACGACCGCATTACGGTAGTTCCACGCACGAGGAGTGGTATTACCACTTTCTCTGAACAAGTTCTAGGGCACGTATTTTCTTGGATTTTTCGGTGTCTCTAATGGAGTGAATCCATGGAACAGATGCGTAAACATCGTGAGACACTAATTTTGCAATTTTCCCAAAAGAACCACATTCGACCATCCACATTTCAATTAAACCTAATTTGAGACCTAGGGTTTGAACGCAAGACAAAAAGAGAGGATAAAAAGGATTTTACCTTGAGATCCAAGTGAGAGAGACCCTAAGGTCGCAAGAAATCAACAATAATTGAAGAAATTTTGAAATGATTTTAGGATTCCTCGAGAGGGATAGAGAGTTCTTCGGTGGGAGAGAGAGATCAAGAGAGAGACTGCGGAACGACCGCACAGGAGAGAAGGTGAAGGGGGTAAGGACCCGAGCGATAGAAGTTAATGAGATTTTACAACCGATGCAGTAGTTCCGCAGGTTAGATGCCAGTAGTATTGCAACGTGGTAGTTCCGTAGATAAGCCGCCGGTTGTTCCGATATTTCTAGAACTTCAAGGACAAACATGAAATTTGAGAAGTATGCAAATGATCCCGAGTTTTGCACTTACATAAATATCATTTAGGATCATTATGCATTTAAGAGACTAATGTCTATCTAAGAACATAATTTTTAAGATCATAGAGGTTTTTAGTAAAATATTTGAAAATGTCTTTCTTAAAAAATTCAAAAAAATACAAAGTAGGAACAAAGTGCATGAAGCATGAGTTCAAACAACATTTGAATAATCTATGATATTTAATTCATTCCTCAATTTACAAAAGTGACCTTCATCCAATGGTTTGGTGAAAATGTTCGCTAATTGGTCTTCAGTCCGGATGTGGTTAATTTCAATATCTCCCTTGCTCATATGATCTCTCAAGAAATAGTGGCGAATATCTATATGCTTGGTTCTTGAGTGTTAGACTAGATTATTGGCTATTTTCACGGCACTATCATTATCACACAATAAAGGTATTTTATCGAATTTAATTCCATAATCCATCAAAGTTTGCCTCATTCATAGCAATTGAGCACAACAACTACCAGCGGAAACATATTTGGCTTTGGCGGTGGATAAAGCTACGGAATTTTGTTTCTTAGATGACTATGATGCTAAGGATCTTCCTAAGAATTGACAACGACCCGATGTGCTTTTTCTATCCACTTTACAACCCGTATAATCGGAATCCGAATATCAAATTAAATCAAATTTAGCACCTTTGGAATACCATAGGCCAATACTAGAGGAATACTTTAAATATCTTAGAACTCTTTTTACGGCCACCAAATGGTATTCTTTTGGTGTTGCTTGAAAATATGCACACATGCAAACACTAAACATAATATTGGGCTTAGATGCGGTAAGATAAAGCAAATTATCAATCATAGACCTATAAAGCTTTAAATCTACCGATTTACCTCCCTCATTAAGGTCGAGATGACCGTTGGTTGCCATGGGAGTCTTGATGGGTTTCGCATCTTTCATGCCAAACCACTTGATCACATCTTTTGCATACCTTGTTTGGCTCACAAAGGTTCCATCTTTGACTTACTTGATTTGAAGTCCAAAGAAACAGCTAAGTTCTCCAATCATTGACATTTCAAATTCTCTAGACATCATATCACCAAACTCTTTGTAAAAATCTTGATTAGTAGACCCAAAAATGATATCATCAACATAAAATTTGGCAAACAAAGAAATCATTATCTAAAACTTTTGTAAACAAAGTTGAATCAATTTTCCCAATTTTGAATCGTTTTGAAACTAGAAAATCTCTAAGGCGTTCATATCATGCTCTAGGAGCTTGTTTAAGACCATAGAGCGCATTGGAGAGTTTATAGACATGATTAGGATTCTTACGGTCTTCAAAACCGAGAGGTTGCTCAACAAATACAAGTTCGGATATTTTTTCATTTAGAAAGACACTTTTAACATCTATTTAAAATAATTTAATATCAAAGCATGATGCAAAAGCAAGTAATATCCGAATTGACTCAAGTCTAGCTACAGGAGCAAAGGTTTCACCAAAATCCAAACCTTCGACTTGAGAAAATCTTTGAGCGACCAGTCTCACTTTGTTTCTCACAACCATTCTGCTTTCATCTTGCTTGTTCCTAAAGACCCATTTTGTACCAATTACGTTATATTTTTGGGTCTATCCACCAATGTCCAAAATTCATTCCGGATGAACTTATTGAGTTCTTCATACATTGCATTCACCCAATCCGAATCATTTCCACATGCTTTGGCTCAATAGAAGAGACAAAAGAGTAATGTTAAAAAAAAGCGACACGAGATGGAGTTTGAACACCCTTACTTACATCATCTAATATTTGATCTATTGGATGATCTTTTGCAATCGCATTGTGAATTCTTGGTGGTAAGTTGGATGGTTGATCATCTTCCTTGTTGTCCTCTTCATCAATTTGAATTTGATTTGTGGAAGAGGTAGGAGGTTCAACTTGAGTGGAAGATAATGAATCATTTGGATCTTCTTTAGATTTGATGTCGCCTATTTGCATGTTCTCTATGGCTTTCCTTATGGCTTCATTTCCTACATCATCCAAATTCTCATGTTCTTCTTGAGAACTATTAGTTTCATCAAATTAAACATCATGGTTTTCTTCAACTAAACTGGAGTTTTGATTGGAGACACGATAAGCTTTACCATTTGAAGAATGACCAAGCAAGAAACCAACATTGCATCAACTTGCAAATTTTGAAAGACGAACACCCTTCTTCAAAATATAACATTTGCAATCAAATACACAACAGTAAGAGATGTTCAGTTTTCTTCCAACAAGAAGTTCATAAGAAGTCTTTTTCAAAAGACGATGCAAATAAAGACGATTTATGGCATGACAAGCGGTATTGATTGCTTCCACCCAAAATCTATCTGAAGTATTATATTCATCAAGCATTGTCCTAGTCATTTTAATTAATGTTCGATTTTTCCTTTCTACACCTCCAATTTTCTCTGGAATGTAGGTTGTGGAAAGTTCATGCTTTATTCTAAGTTCATCACAAAAATCTTCAACTTTGTTACTTTTGAACTCAGAACCATTATCAATACGGATTTTCTTAATTTTGAAATCAAATTCATTTTGAGCTCTTTTTGCAAAACTTTTGAAAATGCCAGAGGTTTCGGCTTTGTCATCTAGAAAGAGTACCCATGTGTATCTAGAGTAATCATCCACAATGACTAAACAATAGCTATTACCCCGATACTCTTATAGGTTGTTGGCCCAAACAAATCCATATGTAAGAGTTCTAATGGTTTAGAAGTTGACATGATACTTTTGGAAGGATGAGAGTTAGCGACTTGTTTACCAGCTTGATAAGCACTACAAATCTTATTCTTCTCAAACTTCACATATTTCAAGCCAACAACTAAATCATGCTTGAAAAGCTTTTTAAGTTGAATCATACAAACATGAGCTAGCCTTCTATACCAAAGCCAACCCAAAGTGGTTTTTGTAATTAAACAAGTTTTCAAGCATAATTCATTTGAAGAAAAATCAACCAAGTAAAGATTTTCAAATCTAAATCTTTTGAAAACTAAAGAATTATCTTTTTCATTTAAAATTAAACACCTTCATTAGATAATGAGCAAATTAAGCTAAGATCACATATTTTAGCAACAGATAATAAATTGAAATTTAGCGATTCAACTAAAGACACATTAGAAATAGAAAGATCATTCAAGATAGCGATTTTACTCAATCCTATTACCTTTCCTTTGCTATTATCGCCAAATGTGATCTTGTCAATTCCTTTTCTATTCTCGAATATGGTGAACATTTTTCTATCATCGGTCATATGTTGAGTCCATCCACTATCTAGCACTCAATGTTTTCCACCGGTTTTGTAGTTCACCTACAAAACAAGAATCAAGTTCTTTTAGGTACCCAAATTTGTTTGGGTCCTTGGAGGTTAGTGACCAAGGCTTTAGGCACCCAAATTGCATTCTTCTTAGTGCCAAAAATTGAAGTGCTAACAATTTTTGCAATTACTTTACCATTCTTAGTTTTCCTAAGTATATAACATGAATCATATAAAACAAAGGATTTACTATTAGTAATAGATCAAGCATTTGACAAATGTCCTATATTACAATATTTAGTGCAATATTTGCCATTTTATTTTATAAACCTTGTGGGCTTGTAAATTTGCTTCTTACCTTTCTTGAGCATATACCCAAGTCATTCCTTGTTGAATGAGCACCTTTGCTCACTCAAAAGTTTATCAAGGGTTGTTTTACCCTTGAAACATCTTTTCAAGCTTTTACTTAGTTTGGTGACTTGCACTTTTAGCTCATGATTTTCAACAATGAGAGAAGGATCACATGTATTAGCCATATTAGAAATAGAATCAACTTTAGTACAACATGGCATAGATAACAAGTCATCACAAGATGTAGAAGTGCTAGTCATATATAAAACATTTGAAGCAACTTCTACTCTAGGCATCTCATTCATTATATTGCAAGCAATTCCTACATCCGAATGAGATTTTTCAATATCTTTTAGAATGAGAGAGTTATGAGATTCCTTTAGCTCCTCATAAGAGTCTTTTAGAGAGATATGCTCTTTCTTTAAGACTTTATATTTTGACATCTCTTTCCCAAGATATTCATTTAATTCTTCAAGCATATCCATTAATTCATCATATGACGGTTCACTATTATTAATGGATTTTACCTTATCTCCTTTTACCATGAGACAAGTAGGAGTGGAGAATAGTGATGTAGCCTCCTTGATGGCGATGCTGACAAGTCCCTTCTTCTTGGGGGGCTCATCCTCATCGGATTCCCATTCTCCAATGTGAGCTTCATTCTTGCCATCTTTGTGAAGCTTCTTGAAAAGCTTCTTCTTGCCATCGTATTCCTTCTTCTTGAATGACTTGCCCATATCATCCTTCTTTGTAGAGCAATGAGAGGCAATATGCCCCTTCTCATCGCACTTATGGCAACGGATGTTAATATAACGCTTGTTGTCGTTGGAGGATTGCCATTTCTTGCTCTTGTCAAAGTTAAAGCTTCGATATGGCCATCTTCTCATTAATTTCTTCATTCTCCTCACAAGGAGAGCAAACTCTTCTTCGGAGTCTTCTTCTTCATCCTCTTTATCACTTGATTTCGCTTTTGTCTTGAAAGCGATAATCTTCTTCTTTGAGGAAGATGACTCCAAATGTTCTTCTTTATCCTTCTTGTATAACTCATTGGTGATGAGATTGCCTAAGAGACCGTTGGCGTCATTCTTGGCAATTCGGATGAATTTAGAAATAGAGTCACTAAGGTCTCATACTTCTTCGGCAAGGCCCTAAGCATTTTCCTCACAATATCAACATCAGTTAGCGGCGTACCTAGGTCTTTGAGTTAATTTACAGTGTTGTTGAGCCGAGAGTACATTTCATTTATATCCTCATGATGCAATATTATAAAAGTCTCATATTTAATCTGGAGCCTATGCAATTTGGCCTCTTTGACCGTGAATGTCCCCTCATGGATTTCCGAGAGGGTGGTCCAAATATTATGAGTGGTTTCTAAATTGCTCACTCTATTTAACACATCTGCGTTCAACCAAAAGAGCATTCATTGCTTGAGCATCTAAATGAGCATTACATCCCTCAAGTTCCGTGGGATGTGATGGATCAAGAGGCATAACGTAACCCTCATTTACAATTTTTCATATGCTCGGACTCATGGCCTTTAAATAAATTGACATTCTAATATTCCAATAAGCATAATTTGAGCCATCGAACAATGGAGCCTTTCCTATAGCAATTTCCTCACTAGCCATCATTTTCTCTCTTAGACGGTTAACTCTAAATCAATGAGATACTAAGCTCTGATACCACTTGTAGGATCAAGGATAACCGACTAGAGGGGGGTGAATAGAAGGATTTAAAACTTTTTGACTAATTAACAATTTAAGACAATTATGGACTAAGTCTAAACTAGATACAATTCTAGCTAAGCAATTCTACACAAGATAATTGCTAGAAATGTAAATGCGGAATTAGTAAAGACAAGAATAAACCACAAAGGAGACAATAAAGTTTTTCCCGTGGTATCGAAGACTTATCGGTCTTCACTAGTCCATGTTGAGGAAGCTTGAACTAATCAAGGTGGTCGAATCTCTTTCCGAGCACGCGTGGTCGAAAACGTTGAACAGGTACTCGAAACTCCTTTTTTAGTATTTCTTAGGATTTGGATCTTCCAGAAGCCATATCTTCTTCATTCGAACTCCGTTTGAGCCCATTCAAATTTTTGAATTCATCTTAATTCGAGCTTTATTTATTTGAGATTTTTATTTAATTTTTGGAGTTTGTTTTATCTCTATTTTATATTTATTTAGTTTAATTGTCTTGTTTGAGAGTAGACGTTGATTCTCCGGGAAGTTTTGAGCAATGAGGAGTGCCCTAAGATCAAGATCAAGACCAATCCTAGGATTTATTGCAAGGAAAGCTGTAGTCCTTTAATCATATTGAACCTATGATTTCAAAAGTATATTGTTTTATACAATTACATGCTATCTTTATACAAATTATTTTGGGATTAGTTATCACCTGTTGTCATTATGCCTCTATTGATTATTTGAATGTCATGATTCCTTTGTCACCCTAGCATGGATAATTTCAGTTGGACATATTTGTATCACCAACATGGGTAGCGTACAAATGCTTAGTTCAGCTTAATTACGATGGGTTCTTTATCACATGTGTCATAATGATTAATCTTGACTTAATGATATATGGAATCATGGTGGTTAGCCACTCTTGTTAAAATTTGTGTACCATGGCAGGGTATGTTATTGGTCTTGGTTAAATAAAATGATTTTCGCTCGGGCGAGTGGATGGTGGATTGAGGGTGTGGATTTAACACGTTGTGGGTTGTGGTACGATCGTTTGAGTAATTTGTCAAGGACTTAATCTTGTGTGCCATT
This sequence comes from Phyllostachys edulis, assembly GCA_036346405.1. Classification (NCBI taxonomy): domain Eukaryota; kingdom Viridiplantae; phylum Streptophyta; class Magnoliopsida; order Poales; family Poaceae; genus Phyllostachys; species Phyllostachys edulis. The sequence goes on from CM070559.1 coordinate 40,123,618, forward strand.
GAACTGGGTCTTAACCGTACAACCACATGTCTAGATGAGATGGACCTGGCTAATTAATTAGTGATGTTTTAATTTGGTTCTGTTTTGGTTGTGTTTGGCGCAAGAGGGGGGCCATGTCTGGTCAGTAAGACATTTAGTGTTGAAACCTTAGCGAGTAGAACTAGGTCAAAACAGAACTTTGTAAAGGCCTTGAAGCATGCTCTAGACTGCTTACCTAAGGTAGTGAGCAGTGGTATCGACGGATGCCAAACAAACTAGAGAAGTCATGCCATGTGGGTAAAGCTGTACAACCTCTGCAGAGTATAAACTATTCGAATAGTCATGTTCGTGGTTATGGACGTGTCCGGAGATTTCACACGAGAGATAGAGTTTCTTATAAAATGTGTCGAAGTGTGAATGGAAAGTTCACTTGATGAATATAATGTTCGTTTCGTGAATGGGTAATTCACTAGGTGGTTTGTCTTAGGAAGTGAATGGGTAGTTCACTGGTTGTTTCAAAGCAATGGTTTAATTATTTATTATTGTTTTCAACTATGCATTTCAATCTATTATTTGTATTTATCGTCAATGCTGTTTTTTTTTTGCAAAAGAACCATAAAGCTAACCTTTCTCAAAACTTGCATGAATACTATTTGCACATATTTTTCTATGGCTTGCTGAGTGCTTTATGTACTCACGGCTTTACGCCTTTGTTGATCAGTTGAAGAATATCAAGCTGCTCAAAAGTTATTTCAGAAGGAGGCTAATGAAGGTTTTGCATATTAGGATGTGTTCTCCACACAATTGCCTGTGAGCATGTTGATTGGCCATTTTAAGAGTTTCGTTCCGCTTCAAGATTTCATTTGTTTCTTTAGCCCTGCGTGGCAAGTTAAGTAAACGGTGACCATAAGGTCCAGATATTATTACTATTTGTTACTTTGAGATCTTTTTAGTTAAATCGAATAAATAGATGGTATTTCATCATTGTTTCCAGTGTGAGCTAGCTACTGATCTGGGACTAGTTCAGAATACACAGAGGGTTCCTGAATTGTATTTTTGGGTCCCGATAAGCCCTCTCCTCCTGGGCGCACTCCACGAAGAAGCGGCTCGGCATCCACATGCGGCTGTGCCACTGCTTGTACTGGATGACCAGGTCCCGCCTATTGTGCACGAACAGCTTGGGCACCAGGACGTTGCCGACGTCACTGACGGTTGGGATGTGGCCCTGCGCCGTCATCCAAGACCTGTCCGGCGCGGCCTAGGGCAGTGCGCAACTGGAGGATCCCCACGGGAGCTCCTTGCACTAGCACCACAGGACCGTCCATCGTCACGAGGGGTCGGACGGGCAGAAACGCCGATTCAGGATGTGCGTCGCGACCATCTTGTTCTGATTTCGTGAAGACGGCGGCTTCCTCTTGGATTTCTTGGACCTCTTGGATGGAGGTGCACGGGACTCGGCGTCCTCTGTGGAAGGCGGTGGTGGCGGCTTCCTCTTCTTGCTATGCTCCTAGTGGTCGGGGCACGATGCGACGACAGGCAGGAGCGGCGCTTGGGTTGTCGTCGGCAGGTACCATCGCCAGGTATTCATTCAGGGAGAATAGCACCGCCTGGGCTTCGTACTCGAGCATCAGGGCCCGGAATTCCTCGTCGGAGAAGAACGGCGCTTGAAAGCTGTACTCAGGGACCATGATTGCGTGGAATTCTTCCATAGAAAATAGCGCCCGACTTTGCCCTCCGCGAGTGATAGCGCCGACGGCAGCAACGTGGCACCTGAGACTCGCGATAGACGGGAGGGGTGTAGGATTAAGGATAACCGACTAGAGGGGATGAATAGGAGGTTTTAAATTTGTTTGACTAATTAACAATTTAAGATAATTATGGACTAAGTCTAAACTAGATACAATTCTAGCTAAGCAATTCTACACAAGATAATTGCTAGAAATGTAAATGCGAAATTAGTAAAAACAAGAATAAACCACAAAGGAGACAATGAAGTTTTTCCCGTGGTATCGAAGACTTGCCGGTCTTCACTAGTCCATATTGAGAAAGCTTGAACTAATCAAGCCAGCTCCACAAATTAAGCCTTCCCTCTATCACTATCGGTTGTTCTTCCTCCGCTTTGAAGATGGTGAACACCAAACCACTCATAATTTGGCATCGGGCATCTTCACAATCTCCTTGAAGAGATCACCGCGCAAACTCCTGCCAAGTCGTCTATGTGTTGGCAAACACCAAGAGTAATGAAACACAATCTTCGCTTGATGACAATCAAGTGCTAAGGATCAATCTAGAATGAATGCACTTAAATTTTGGCTCAACCACCTCACAATGAATACAACAGGTGTATTGATTGTGTAGAGAGAATGCTCAAGGCTCAAAGAATGTTAAATGAAGTCTCTCCCTTTGTCCTTGAGCTGGTGGAGGGGTATTTATAATTTATAACCCTCTCCCCCCCCCCCACAAACAAATACGATCGTTGGGGGCAAAACTCATGATTTTTCAGCACAAGTGGTAGTACCGCCATTCAATGGCCGGTACTACTGCACCCCACGAACTGCACAATAATGGCTAGCGTAGGCGCATTTAATGCCTCTGATCCAGCCATTGAAAATGTAGAGCGGTACTACTGCCATTGATCACGCGGTAGTTCCGATCTCGGGTCATACCGAAAAGTAAGGGCAGTACTACCGCTTCACTTGAGGTCCAAAAGGGCACACATTGGAAAAAAGTATCGCTTACTAATCGGTTACACCGGGGTGTGGTAGTTCCACCAAGCAAATGCGGTACTACCGCGACGCGGTAGTTCCACCACATAACTCCGATACTACCGCACCTCAGGGTGAGCAACATGCTCAAAAATGTGTCACTCTGGAAAATACGTACCGCCAACTAATTTTCGGTACGACCTGGTTGCGGTAGTACCGCACCACTATCCCAGTCATACCGCTGTGCGGCAGTACCACCACCAACACGTTGGTACTACCGCTCTTTAGAGAAAAAGCATAGTTGGTTTCCAAAACAAATTCTAAGTGCATGCATGATCCTATATTGATCCAAATGGCACAAGAACATGCTATCAAGCTACTAGTCATGATCCCTCTTAATAGTACGATATTTAACCTAAAATCCAGCCTTCCATCCTTTTTCTTCTAAGACTGGTAAACACAAAAAGGATCCTAGACTACTTGTACCTTGTCTTTGAACCATATTGATCTTCATGTTGACCTTTAGCATGCATCTCCAGGTTGTCGTATTCATCACTGGGACTTAACCTTGTAAATACTCAATAAACATGTTAGACCCATATTCACATATTGTCATTAATTACCAAAACAATTTTTAGGGGCCTATATGCTTTCAATCTCCCCCTTTTTGGTAATTGATGACAACCCAATCAATGTGTGAGAAAGATGTGGTTTTGAATATACCACTTGTTGTAAAACGAGTTGTATATGCTTGTTGTAAAACGAGTTGAATATACCACTTGTTGTAAAACGAGTTGTATATGCTTGTTGCAATTAGCTCAATAGAGTTTTGGGAATTATTTTCTTGTTAAAGTCAAGCAAGCTCCCCCTAAACATGTGCATATAAATGAGAAGTTATTTTTGCAAGCACATGTAGAATTTTGAAAAAAAAATGGCAGAGTTTCTTTTGCTTGTTGAAGCTTGAGAGAATTGACAATGCTACAATTCTTGTATCTAGCTAGATCTAAACTTGATGGATCTTGTTAGACTTGGGAGTTGGGCCGTGCCTTTCCCGACAGGCCTGAGGCCTAGTCGGCCCGAATGGTCAGGCAGGGCCGAGCCTGAGGATAGGGCCCGTTGGCGGTACGACACGGCACAACCAGTTGACCTGTGCTCAGCCCGGCCCAGCACGAAAGCGGCACGACGGCGACACAGAGGAGGGTGGAGAGGAGCGCACCTCGCTGAGTCATCGTGGCTGTGGTTGTCGCCCCACTCGCTCCTCTGCCTCCACTGGCCTCTGCCTCGCTGCCCACACTCGTGCAGCCAAGGCCTTGTCGTGATGTCACCCCTGCCCACGCGAGCCAACTGCATCGTGACCCATGCAAGGTGGAGCTTAGGGGTGGCCGAGGGGGGTAGGGTTGCCGGCGTCGTGAGGTGGAGGGGTGGGGTGGCTGAGGCAGAACTCAGGGGTGATCAAGGGGACCCAAGGGGGCGGGGTCATCGGCGTCGCGAGGTAGAGGGATGGGGGTGGCCGAGGCGGAGCTTGGGGTGGTCGAGGGGGCCTGAGGGGGGTGTGGGGTCATCGGTGTCGCGAGGTGGAGGGTTGTGTGGAGTGGGGGTGGGCTAGGATGGGGATGGGTAGGCCGGCGGACATAGGGAATGGGGATGGCGTGGGAAGGGAGGCCATATGGGATAGGGATGGGGATGGCCAAATGGGGAATGGGATGGGGATGAGGGAGGCCATGCGGAATGGGGATAAGGGAGGCCATGCGGAATGGCGATGAGGGAGGCCAGTGGCCATAGACCATAAGGGATAGGGAGGTAGGGGCAGGGAGTGGCCATGCGGAATGGAGATGAGGATAGAGATGCAATATACGGTTCTTGAGGTGTGGAGGAGGCAGACGTGACCAGTGATAAGACAACATGCATTGGTAGAGAAGCAACTGGCTGGGAGGGAGAGAGGCAACGAGTGATGAAGGAGAGTGGCAACGGTCTCCTGTCCCATTTTGGTGACAAGACGAAGCAGAGAAAAGAAGGCAACGAGCATGACGAGGATTCTTGACCGAGTCAACCTTTTTGGGTCAAAGTCAAAGTTCCTATCAAATAAGGCCCACTTAATATAGGCCCACTTTTATTACAGTTATGAATCTACGACCAATATATAAAGAAAGTCTAATTCTCCTTTGTTACGGCCAGACTGATCAATGACCAGTTTAAATCATGAGATGACCAACTATGGACACTGTCCGACCAGCTATACGATTTTGGACAATCTCCGACCAGCAAACTAGTCGGGAGACACCAATAGTTACCCACGTAACTAGTGGGAAGGTGGCTCTTGGTGTATTTGGTAACTTACAACAGTTGACCAACAGACGCGACGATTCAAGACTCTCCTGGCGAACATGTGTGAAGATTAGAGGCACCTTTAACGGCATTAACTGCCACCCATTCCAATACTATAAAGGAGATAACCCACGTTTTCTGTAACATAGATTGATAACGGTACCCATTCATTAGTCACGATCATTCTGTAACATCCTTTGTATTCTCGTGCAAACACCCAGTGTATCCACATCAATATATGGTCTTCATTTGATAGTGTTCTCACATTACTTTCCTGAGTAAGTTCGATAGGGAACCCTATGTTCCGATCATTGACAGTTAGCTCTAGAAGGAGGGCTCCATCAATTCAAAGATCAGATGTAGACATATATAGGTGGATATGTTCTCCACCAAAGATGCGTATGTCATATCATGAACCTCGTTGTACAAGACAGTATGGAGGGTATTGACGTTTATTTGAATAATATCCACGATGCCTTTCGTTACCTCTCAAATTCAATACAAGTGGTAGCCAGGTTCGCTAAGTACTACGTAGCCAACAAGGCTCCAAGAAAATTCGGTCTTGACATGAAGGTGAGGTGGAACTTGACATACATCATGCTGAAGAAGGTACAAGGGTATGAATATATTATATCTATCTTTGTCAATTCTAACTCTTGGAGTAATAAGTTGATAGTTACTAATTCATATTGTTAGTCATTTTCGAGAGTTTTTTTTGACCTTTTTACAAAGCAACTAAGGCTCTATTCGGTATTTACTATCATACCTCTTACTTAGTTATATATTATATTTGGCTAATTGTAGACAAGTTTGCTAAGTCTAGAGTGCATCCCCTTTTAGGCCATGTTGTTGCAGCAATGGATGAAACATTTGTTAAATATTTTGGATCTATTTCACACTTATCTTAATATGCTATCATTTTGGACCCTACAAAAAAGTTAGCAGGTTTGCAGATTGCTATGGAGGAAATAGGTGACTGCCTCGACTTTGATTTCTCCGAAGCTTTAGAACATATCAAAAATGAGTTTGTTTGTGTTTTCCGCTTGTGTCATGATAAGCTTGGCAATAGCATGAGATCGGGGGCCTCATAGCGGGCGCATCTAGGCAAGACAAGCGTGATAATCCACCTTGGGAAGAAGCTGAATGACAAGTCTAGTTCTTCATCTTCTCAGTCTCAGCCACCCCCAAGTGGTGAGGCCCAGCACGGCACAAAAGGCACACGAGGTCGCCGTCGGGCCGTGCTGGCACGAGCACGCCACACGCCACCTGTAGCTCGGCCATCTCCGTCGCGTGCTCAATCGCCTCCCTCCTGCTCCGCTCTAGCTTCGTCGCGTTCCTCTTCACCGCCCCCTGCGTGCAGCACCTCGCCGAACCCACATTGCCTCTGTTCCATCCTTCTCTACCAGCGCCGCGCGCAGCTTCACCGCCGAGCACGACCTCACGGTGCGCGTTGTCACGGTCCGCGTCACCGATGACACCGAAGCCTTCCGCGCCAGCGAGCGCCCAGCCTTCGCCCCACTAAGCTCAAATGCGTGGGGACAAGGGAGGTAGGACGGTGATCCGTCGGGAGAGAGGGGGCCTTTGCTTGCTAGGATTTCGGGAAGAAGAAAAGGAAAGGAATGGCCGAATGGAAGAAAGGGGAAAAGAAGAAAAGGAAAGAAAGAAAATAAAAAGCAATAGGAAGGAAAGGGAAAAAGAAAAAAAGAAGGGGAAAGGAAAAAAAAAGGAGGAAGGAAAAAGGGGGAAAGGAAAAAAAAGAGCAGGGGAAAAAAGGAAAATTCTAAAATTCGAGTAATTATGTAAAATTATGGACACTTAAAAATTAGAGGGAAAGTGAAATTTCATTAATATTTTACACACACTTTGTTACTACCTCATTAAAAACTTTACATCCAAGTGTGGGGTTCCCCGTTAAGTAAAAATGTATAGCAACTATATTCATGCATACATATCGACTACTCAACATTGAGATCGGCTAACGCCTCTACGATCTCAGGATCCTCCAGTTGATGCTGATGTCGCTCTTTTGCTAATTCCCAACTGACCGTGCCAGGTCATGCCACCCGATGTGCCCTATTCTCAGGCCTAGCCTAGCCCGGTCGCTCGTGCCATACCGACCCGGCGCGCCAGGTGACGTGGCATGCTTGCCGGCACTTAAAAGCATGGCCAAACTCCCAGGTCAGTACTGAGGTATCGTAGAAGTGCAGAGCATGGTTTCCTCTAGTTAATTAAATCAAGAAGTTAGAACGTCATGCATTAGTTCCTGGCACAAAGCCTTAATTACAGCAGTACATCAGAGAGCGATGTCGTATGCCCAATCCAAACATAAACAGTCATGCCATATTTGTGACTAACTTACACTAATCTGCCTTTGATCAGGTGTAAACTCTAAACACTATTCGGAATTTGGCACCCAGCTGAGCACATCTTCGTGTCGTGAGACCTCTGCTCTTCAGTCCTTTTGTTCGGCAATGGCCGTCCGGACGTGCTCGACGTAGAAATGGCTCGGCATCCGCATGCTCCGGTGCCACCGTGCATACTCGGCGAACACCTCCGTGCTGGCGGCGCCAGTGCACACCTTAGGCACCACGACCACGCCCTTGCTTTCGACGACTAGGACCCCGTCAGGGATAAGCTCAGCTGGATTTAAGGGTGTTCAGCTAAACATCTAAATTTTTTAGGCAAAAATTCAGTATATATAAGATATAAAACATGTATATATATTAGAAATTGAGTTAAATCTATATGTAATGTCCTCAAAAGCCTATGTCGTCGGCATCTCTGTAGGACCGGAAAGGCGACTAGAGGGGGGAGTGAATAGACGCTTTCTCTATTTTTCTCCTCGATCGAACTCAACACTACTTTCACTCCAATAGCTATAAAAGCTATGAAGATCTGCATACAGGCACAGTGAATGACCTGTGTTGAATCTGATCTAACCCCGAAGCACAAGACTGAAAACACCTCACGACTGCATGCACAAAATCCAAAGCATCCTCTCACGGCAGAGCACAAGTAAACAACAGAAGGAATCACATAGATGATGCTCTGAGAATCACGGGGAATAGCCCAGCAAAGCTATCCAATCCTATGCGCAGCACACAGACCTGAGATGGCTTCTCGACTCACGAGCACAACACAAGTAAAAAGGTGCAGCCGCACAGATCTGAACGCTCAACAAGAAAAACCTTCAAAGCTACGCACTTCTCTCTATCGCCCCAATCAAATCGACATGGTCATCGGCAGCACTAAAACCATTAGAGAACTTTTCTTCGGCCGACACAAAACCAGCTGCTGCCGACCTCTGTTCTTGCCGTGACACGCACAACATGTGCTGCATCAACCCACAAAGGACAGAGTAGACAAGCAAGCACAAAGAAATAGCAGCCAAGCAAATAAACAAATCTAAAAACAGCACGTACTCACGCTTGCAACTAATCTGTCCGATCGGCCGACACAGCAATTTAAAACCAAGATTCATACGAATCAATGATGGCAGCCCAAGCTAGTAAAAGAACCAAACTCAAAGCAAGTAGAAGCGATGCCTCACTCGGATTTTTGTGTCTACCCACTAGGCATGAACAGCCGCCGCAAGCCTATTTCTGCATGAAAACAAGCCGCCGCCAAGACCTTCGGTTTTTGCGGGCACAGCGTCACACGCACAGTAGGTTCAACATCAAATCTCACAGCACATTGAATAGCAGCCAAATAAAAAAAAACTTGAAACAGGGAACAATCAGGATTCACTCACTGCAACAACAGTGAACTTCAAATCAACCAAAGTATAAGAACTCTTACACACAAGAGCAAAAAGAAACGGCAAACAACTACATCCGCAGCGATCCCATTTCTAAGCAGTCGTCGCCTTGATCTTTCTATTTTTCAAGAGTCTGCTCGCTAACGCTCCAGTTTTTGCGCGAGGATACAAGCCACCGTCACGGCACCTATTTTTTGCAGGAGGAACAGGCTACCGCCACGGCTCCGGTTTCTACGGGGGCTACTGCAGATGACCCAACTACTGTTCCTTTTATATGACATCCACCAACCCTAAAACCCTTTTAGAATTGGAGCTTCTAGAAGATTAAACCTAATGGGCTTCCGTTAAGGCCCAACAACAACGGAACACACACGCACGTATTTTAAAGCGTCGTCTTCACTACTCTTGACCTAATCCACTTCTTGACGCACCATCTTGCGCCGCGGGTTGGCATTAGGTCACTAAGGCGGTATTTGGTAAAATTACCAAAATACTCCTCGATCTTTTCCGAAGACCGAGTCCAATCCTGTTGAAGCAATCTTTGTTTACACACGTAGGTTGATCCAGCGGCTCTCATCGTGTCGACAAGTCTCTCCCATCCGGTTCCCACCGGACCACCTTGGCACTTGCACCGACCCCCGCACCGCTTGATCAAACCAGTCGCACCGAACTGCCCGTTCGATCAACCTCGTCCATTCTGCGCCATGCTTGAGTCACCTAACCTCACCCGGCATCTATGATCATTCTGGACCTCAGCTCTCTAAGTTTAGTCCCGATCCTTCTTGCCGTTGACCGTTGTTGACCTGCAAGCCACCTGCACAGCAATAGACCAAGAAATTGTCTCCGGGAACAAGTTCTTCACAACTTGACCCATGTTAGTGAAAACATGCATCATGCAACACATATGCATTATAGCCTATGAACTCAACCTATCCCAAAGCCAAATTCACAGAATAGCCGAAGATCAGCCTTTTAACTTTGCCGAAAACGCGTGAAACTTCAAACCAAAAGCAACATTGTCAATTGTTTCATCATCCTAAGACCATGAGCATATCCCCATGATATCCACAACCTCACTCGCAATTCACTTGGCACTCGCATAGTCCACCAAAACTAAGGCATTCTATATTCGGTCACTATTTTAGTCTCTCTCCATAATAACTCAATCTAATATCTCAAAACCATTTATTGGCAAACTCTAACTTGATCTCTTTTTTTCTCTAGATCTCACATCTCTCTCTCAAAGAAACACACGTACACAGTTTTGCCCTTTTGCAATTGCCCTTTCGCCTTGCAGGCTTGAAACGACGGTGGCAGGCAGCGCTGCGCTAAGCGGTGGCGTGGCGGTACCGGCGGTCAGGCTGCAACGGCTGAAGAAGATGAGGAGCGCCGCGCTCGCCGCTCTGGCGTGCGGCGGCAATGGGCTGGCGGCGATTAGAGAAGAAAGCCGATCGAGGAGACAGACCTCGGTTAGGCGGCGTTCTCGGCTTTGGGCCGTGCGAGGCGGAGGCGAAGATTTGCCGATGCGCATTGGCTGGCTTGCAGCGCCTCCCCCACCGCCGCCGCGACAGAGTGGCTGCCAGTTGCTCACCGTCGGCGCGGGGGAGGTCGACGGGGACGACGCGCTCTGCAAGGTCGACTTCATGGGTCTCTCTTCCGAGCTCCGGCGCCGTCACCGCGCTCGTCGACCGACGCCGGCGCCGCCGAGCTGTTCTTCCGCCGCATACGCAGCCGCGCAAGCCGGAAGATCGAACTTTCGACCGACTCCTCGCGTCTCACGTCCAGTACAAAATAAACGGCCCATGGCCTGGCCCAAATCAATCTAAATCTGGTCGAAAAAACTGTCAGCCCATTTTGATCTAGTCCATATGAACTTTCGGGCCGGTCTTGTCCAAAAGCCTGGACGGTCCCAGGTCCATTAGCAGCCCTAATGAAATTTGACGTGGATTTCAGTAATGGAATAGTGTTATCACTTACCCTACACCTGCCTCCATAGTGTTGATAGTCTCTCCGACCATCAGTAACATCCTGTGCTACTCGCTAAGTTTAGCCTCCGTCCAATCCGAATTAGCACGACCGGCAGTCGGTGGCGAGATCCATCCATCCGCTCCACGCAACGCACATGCTGAAATCGACCCTTTCCAGGCAGCCTCCAGCGCTCGCCTAACCAAGACGACCAGTCAATGAGGTGGGCCCAGCCCACCTCTCGCTTGCGCGCGCACCTTTGCCGTCTGCTTTTTTTTTTTGGTTGTCTTTTGACTGATTTTTTTAAAAAACACATGTTTTTATCCATTTGATTAACATCCAATTACATGACACATCAATCTCTACACAAATTCAATAGTCACAAAATTGACTTAAACTTTTTAAAAATTTAGGCGACTTAGAAATAACAAATTCTTTTCTTTTTTCCCTTTCCTCCCTAGCTAGGCGGAAATGGATCCATCTGCATTGAAATTCAGGCGACTTAGAAATAGCAAATAGTTTTCTTTTTTTTCCCTTTTCCTCCCCAGCTAGGCGGAAATGGATCCAACTGCAATGAAGTGTTCAATGCAGATGATCTATAGTGCCACACATTAGAAGTCGATATCCATCATCTGATCAAAAAGCAAAGATTTAAATTAATTGCTACAGTATATATTGTATTGTTCCTCTAGTATTTACTACATTATTATTGTCGATTGTTCCTCACTCACAACTCAAAGATCACTATGGCAGTGATGCTCTGCGTTATAGGAATTTTTTTTTAAAAAATATTATTTTAAAGTATATTTACAAAAATAAATAACCACCCAAAAAAATTACAAAAATGACTCCCTATCGCCAGTTTAACTAGTGATAGGTAGCTATCACCAGTTGAAATGGCGATAGGGACCCTCTTGCCCCCTGTTGCCGGTCTAGGTATCTGTCGCCAGTTCAACTAGCGACTGAAACCCTAAACTGATTGGTCTGTTTGTGATTTTCATAGATTTTCAACGGTACGAAATCTGTTAGACTCTCAATAACATTTTGTGATCGTCGTATTGTTATTCTAGTGCAGTGAATTTTTGAAGAATTTTCCCAGGACGATTGAGGTATCAATAATTCGTAAGTAGGAAGTTAAGTGATATTGCAATGCGCCCGGGAATTCATACACGGTGGAGAACTTTGGAGAAATGACCTCTTGCATAACATTGGTCATGTACATGCACTCCATATTATGTAAGGAAACAAATGTGAATTTACCATTACTATCAAAACTACGACAAATCACACTGATATTACATAACATTCAGCAAAACGTCATAACACTTAATTTGTTTCAAATCAAAATAATAATTCAGAACATTGGCAATAACATCTTACTACTGTCCGTGCTTTCTCGTGGCCGCGACCTCAACGTCCCCCATGTGGACTGCCTCGAGTCAGGCGATCGGATGAGGTCACCGTGGCGACGTCTGAAGTGCCGATGTTTCCTTCGTCCTGAGGATTTCTCGTGGGGCATTTCTTGAAGGTGTGCCCAGGCTCCCTACAAATGAAGTACTTCTTCGTACGACGTCCGGCTTTTGCTTCGTCCATGTCGTTCCTGATGCGCCGTACCTGTCGCCAGCCAACCTTTCCCTTGAGCCTATCAATGTCCGCAGCCCAGATTAGTTGCTCTCATGTCATATGGCCAGTGAAATAGCCAACCACAGCGTAATCATATATCTCCCCACTCCAGGTTTGCATCACCGCCTCCTTGGTGAAATAGTAAGAGAGGTACTGGCCGGGATGTTGCTCCACCGTCGAACATACGGCCATGACATGGGAGCAGGGCCTATGCAAAAGAAGAGGCTTGTTGCAAGTGCATATGCAACTACCGTGGCGTAGCACGCACTCGTGGGTGACCCTCTCACGGTTCGTCCCGTGGCGTCCTTTATCCCTGCACATTATCTCGAAGCGAAGCTCCCTTGTGCCCATCTTGAATGCCCGGTGCATCCCACCCTTCTTGCTCTTCTCGTCCAAGTACTTGGTGACCATAGCGGAGTAGAGTACTCTGTCATTTGCCATGGAGAGAGATGTGTTGTTGCTTCTGTCAACAAAGTAGTTCGTCGTACCGCGGAGAATTACCTCCACAATACCAACCAAAGGGAGGTACCTTGTGCCACGCATGACCCAGTTGTACACCTTGGCTAGATTGGTTGTCATGACACCATATCGAGCACCACCCCTATCATGTAGCAGTGACCACTTCTCTTTAGCCTCGTGCTCAATCTAGTCCAAGAAGTATTTCACCTGCGCCCTCGTCTTTCTCGTCAATTTGGGAGCATCTGTGGGTAGCTGTGGCAATGCTTCTGGGGCCTGGTTAGCGCTTGGGACGGTCCTTCTCGCTGCCTCCCTTCTGTGCGTCTGGGTCCGCTCATCCAGAATCTTCCAGAGTGCTTCGAACTTCCGTTGCTGGTTCTGGTTGCACAGCTGCTTGAACAGGTTCATCAAGTCCTTGTTGCGGAACTACTTGTAGAAGTTTGCACCCAAGTGCCTCGTGCACCACCTGCTCTGTAGATCCGATCATGGAAGTTGTACATTCTCTCCTTATTGCAGCTGAGTTATTGCACGCAGCAGGCCTACATGCCAATCATGTATGAGACATATGTTGGGACGACCTAGCACAACAGAAATCATCATATTCTTCAGGAACCACAACCAGCTGTCCGTGTTCTTGCTTTCAACGAAAGCGAATGCCACAGGAAGAACTTGATTATTCCCGCCCGTATCTGGCCCTTGTACTTCTAAGTCAGGAATGTGCCATCTACGCATAGGAATCGTCCTCCTAAGGCGGTGGTTGATCTGTGAAGCATTAAGTTATGCACATAATCATGGTGAAAACCACGAAAAAGGACGTTACGCAAGCAAACAAGGTGGTCATATGTCGGGACCCGAAAATGCATCTCAGGAACCCTCTGTGTTTTCCGAACTAGTCCCAGATCAGTAGCTAGCTCACACAGGAAACAGTGATGAAATACCATCCATTTATTCGATTTAACTAAAAAAATCTCAAAGTAACAAATAATAATAATAACTAGACCTTATAGTCAACGTTTACTTAACTTGCCACGCAGGGCTACAGAAACAAATAAAACTCTTGCAGCGGAACAAAACTCTTCAAATGGCCAATCAATATGCCCACAGGCAATCGAGTGGAGAATGCATCCTAATCCGCAAAACTTTCATAGCCCTCCTTCCGAAAGAACTATTGGGCAGCTTGATATTCTTCAACTGCTGATTAAACAAAGGGCACAAGCCATGAGTACTTTTGAATGTACTCAGCAAACCGTAGGAAAATGTATGCAAATAGTATTCATGCACTACCGACAAAGGTTAGTCAGATGGTTCTTTTTGCGTAAAGCAAGATTTACGATAAATACAATAAATAGATTGAAATGCGTAGTTGAAAACAATAATAAATAATTAAACAATTTCTTTGAAACGACTAGTGAACTTCCCATTCACTTCCCAACCCAAACCAAAGATAAGTGAATCCCCAATTCACCAATCGACACAAACCCGCAAGTGAATGAACTGTTCACCAAACAAACATTATATTCATCAAGTGAACTTCCCATCCACACTCCGACTCATTTTAAAGAAACTCTATCTCCCGTGTGAAATCCCCGAGCACGTCCATAACCGCGGACACGGCTATTCAAATAGTTTTACACTCTGCAGAGGTTGTACAGCTTTCCCCACATGACACGACTTCTCTAGTTTGTTCAGCATATATCTATGCCACCGCTCACTACCTTAGGTAAGCAGTCTAGAGCACGTGACAAGGCCTTTACAAAGCTCCTTCTTAACCCAGTTCTGCCCGCTAAGGTTTCAACACTAAATGTTTTCCGACCAGACAGGGCCCCCCCTCTTGCGCCTCCGTGAAGAAACGTTTCCCGTAACTCACGCTTTCCACGACAGAACCGAAATTAAGACATTGCTAATTAGTTAGTCAGGTCCGTCCCATACCAGACATGTGGTTGTACGGTTAAGGCCCAGTTCAATGGCGCACAGGATTAAGTCCTTGACAAATTACTCAGGCGAGACTACCACAAACCCACAACATGTTACATCTACATCCCCACTATCCACCAACCACTCGCCCGAGCGAAAACTATTTTGTTTAACTAAAACCAATGATAAACCCTGTCATGGCACACAAATTTTATCAAGAGTGGCTCACTACCATAATTCCATATATTATTAAGTCAAGATTAATCATTAAGACACATGTGATGATGAACCCAACGTAACTAAGCAGAACTAAGCTTCTATATGATACCCATGTTGGTGATATGAATATGCCCAACTAAAATTATCCCCGCTAGGGTGATAAAGGATCCATGGCATTCAAATAATCAAAGGAGGCATAATGACAATAGGTAATAACTAAACCCAAAACAATTTGTATAAAAATAGCATGCAATTGTATAAAACAATATACTTTTGAAATCATAGGTTCAATATGATCAAAGGACTACGGCTTGCCTTGAAATAAATCCTGGGATTGACCTTGATCTTGATAGACTCCTCCTTGCTCCAAGCTTCCCGAAGTATCAACGTCTAATCGCAAACAAGGAAAATAAACCAAATAAATAAAAACAGAGGCAAGACAAACTCCAAAAATTAAATAAAAATCTCAGATAGATAGATCTTGAATTTAGATGAATTTAGGAATTGGAATGGACTCAATCGGAGTTCGGATGCAAAAGATATGGGCTTTGCAAAATTGAATCTAAAAGAAAACCCTAAAAAGATTTAACCGAATTATCTTTCAAAAGAAAAACCGAGATTATGACGTGGCGCTGACGTCATCAAGGGGTTTCCGACTGAAAAGAATAACAAGGAAATTGATTTTGAAGTGGGGCCCACTGTCATAGGGACGGTGCACCATGGACCGAGTTCAAGGAGATTGGATCTGGGGTTGGGGGTGGTTGTGCCATGCGGGCGCTGACAGGGACGCCACGCGAGTGACACGGGGGCTCAGAGGCTGACACGGTGATGACCTGGCGGTGACGCGGCACTGGTGGCGCTCGGATCCGACGGTTCCGGCGAGCGACAGCTTATCGGCGGCGACGGATGGCACGAGGAGGTAGAGGGCGAGGTGGGGAACTCAGGGGTGGGCTCACGGGTGCTTGAGGACGACCAAGGCGGCCGACGGCGAGGTTTGGGCAGAGTGGAGATCTCGGGCTTGTCGATGACGGCGAAGGAGGGACCCTCCGTCGAAGGCGCGGGCGGCGACGAGATGCGGGCTTCACAGCGGTCCAGAAGGTGGCGGCCACGGGCGACGAGACGCACCAAAGCAGCGGGGACCTGACGAGGTGCTTTCGCCGGCGATGAAGACGACGAGGGAGACGAAGGCGACACACAATGAAGCAGCAGCGGCGGCTAGGGTTTCTAGAGGCGGCGTGTCGCGGGGTGCGAGGAGCAAGGTCCCTCGGGCCTTAAGTAGCCTAGGGAGCGAAGAATACCAAACGGAGATGGCAGCGGCACGCGAAGAACACGGAAGGAAAGAGAAGTCCGCGAGGAAGACGATGCCTACATGGCCAAGTGGGACCCGGTCGTCAGCGGAAGTGGCTCGGAGAAAACGCGTCGCACACGACGCTACTAAAGCCGACGGGTGGGACCGGCGCTGAGATGAGAGAGGGAAAGCGGGCCACGCGGGAACGGGCCGAAACAAAAGGAAATGGGTCACACAGGAGCAGGCCGGAATTGAAATAGGAATGGGTTTTAGCCCAAGGAGGATTATGAGATTTTTAATAGTTTTTCTTTTTAGAAAATAGCAAGACTCCAAATAAAACTTAAAAAATAGCAAATGAACTCAGAAAAATTCTAGAAAATATATCCAAGCTCATAAGATCCAAATAAAATAAATTTTGATAATAGTTGATGTTGACATTAATCCTATTGAATTATTTTTGAACTCTGAAAATTCCAATTAAGCTTTTAACTTTACCAGGAAAATTCAAATGGTTAATTTTCTTTTAAAACTTTAAAACAGACCAATTTTTTGAGATGTTACATCATACCTGGTGGCCCGAATGCGTGCCTCGATGACTCCGCGTACTCCTACCCCATGTACGGGTGGAGCTCAGGATTTGCAAGAGAAGATTACTATTAGTAACTAGTGGGGTTCGAAATAAAGAAGCATTACGTTACGCACGTAATCATGGCGAAAACTACGAAAAAGGACGTTACGCAAGCAAGCAAGGTGGTCATACCTGGTGGCACGAAGCCGTGCCACGATGACTCAGCGTACTCTTGCTCCACATGTCGGTGGAGCATAGGACCTGCAAGAGAAGATTGCCGTTAGTAACTAGTGCGGTGCGAAATAAAGAAGCGGAAGTGAATGTCTCATGCTCACCTCCAAAATTTCCCACGGTGCCACGATGACACGCCCGCCACGTCTGGGGCAGGAGCCCGTGGCCGTGAACCACCTTGGCTGACCCCTCGTCCTCGCACTAGTCGGTCCACAGGGTCCCTCGGTGTGCGACAAGTCGCGATCTGAATGCCTCATCTCGCACCCTCCATGATCCGCTGTAGGACCCCTCTGGTGTCCCCCAGCATCATCTGTTGCGTGAAGGCTGCCAACTCGAGAACTGTCGGGACCCAAAAATGCGATTCTGGACACTCTATGTATAATGCACTAGTCCAGGATTACGCTAGTGCACACAATGTCAACATAGATGAATATCGATCCACACAAGATGATTAATAGCATAAACGAGTAATTTGATTAACAAATAATGGTTTTGACCTTATGGTCGGGTTTACACATTAAGCCACGCAAGGCTGATAGAGAATTAAATAGCAGCGAAACAGATAACTTCAGCGGAATCCCATCAATTCGCCACAGGCAACCGACTGAGATCAAGACCCTACGATCAAGCACCTTCGTTGAACTCCTCCTCGAAAGCAGGCGATGACTCCTCCTTTTCTGTTGATTTGATTTAGAAAGCATGAGTACACAACCGTACTCGCAAGTCATACCACAAAATGCAATTATACATGATGGCTTATTCCAAAGGAATGGCTTCTGTGGTTTTTTTTGCAGAAATGCAACATTTGCAATTTGAATACGAATAATAGATTAAAAGCATAAAGTAAAACAAGTAAACAATATTAATTTAGCAGTTTTATTTCACAAAGACACATAGCCTAAACAAGTTATTCACATAGCCATATGACTTATATCACACAGCTCCCTTCGCAAGAGTTTTATGAGAAACTACCCCTCGTGTGAAATCCCCGAGCATGTCCATGACCACGGACGCGGCTATTCGAATAGATTAATTAAACATTATGCAGATTTTGTACACTTTACCCACACGATACAACTAGTGTAGCTAGCACTAATCATAACAAAACGTTTCAGAAAGTTCATCTCAAGCATTGACACTCCCAGTGTGCTTAACCGTGATACCAAACTATACACAGTGATTGGTACGACACACACCGTTGGACAGGGACACGGCGAACCGCCCAGTGATGTGACTACTTGGTAGCACACCTCCACCCATGCAACACAACCTAACCTACTACCCGGGTAACAATGTCAAGAATCCATAATTTACTAAGTTAGGCCCGTCCCATCAGGCATGTGGTCGTTTAGTAAGGCTCAGTTCAATGGCGCACAAAGTTAAGTCCTTAATTGACCAAGGCAAGACTTCTAAATTAACTACAAATCCCTATGCACACAGTTTGTTAATCCCGTGCACACAGCTCCACCCAAAGTAGCACACAGTACCACTTGTCTTCGTCTAAATCCTTTCCCACCCTGTTGGTTAAGTGCAACACATGCCATCAATGAGTAATAGCATATAGTATGTACAGTTTTATCATGTAGTTCCATAATCACTTGGTCAAGTTTATAATTGCAACTCACATGAAATGATGACTCGTGGCATGGCTAAGCAGACTAATTGTATCTAACCAACCCACGTTGGTGCTATGATAATACCAACTAATTAAATCAATCTAGGGTGACAAAAGATTATGACATAACAAATAGACAAGGGTGGATATAACTAAACCCAAAAGCATTTAAATAAATACTTAAAGTAAATGCAATAATTTGAATCAATATAACTTTTGAAAACTGGGTTCAACATGATCAAAGGTATAACTTACCTTGAAATAGGTCTAGATACTGATCTTGCTCTTGGGGTGCTTCTTCTTCTTCAAATCTTCTCGAAGTATCGATGTCTACTTGTAAACGAAGCAAATAAACAAAATAAATAAATAACAGATGCCAAAAAAACTCTAAAAATTAAATAAAAATATCAGATAAATAGATCTTGAATTTAGATGAATTTAGAAATTTGAATGGGCTCAATCGGAGTTCGGATGCAAAAGATATGGGCTTTGGAAGTTTGAATCTAAAAGAAAACCCTAATTTTGGATTATTCCGAATTTCTGAATTATTTCTTAAAAGAAAAATCAGATTATTTCACACCGATGATGTCAGCAATGAATTTTTCGGAATAAAAGAATTAAAAAGGAAAACTGACATGTGGGACCCACATGTCAGTGGCTCGGTGTATATGGACTGGGTCTACCGAGCTATTGGATTTGGGGTTCAGTTCGGGTGGCACGCACGCACACGTGGCTGCCGAGTCAGTGCATACGTGGGCTGACACGCACACAAGGAAGGTGAGGTGATGGCTGATGTGGCCGGACACGTCGACAATTGACGGTGAGGGCGCGGATTCCCGTGGTCGCCAGCGATAGCGGCCACAACGGAGCGGATGATGATGCGCATCGGGTAGAGGGCACGACGATGAACTCGCCAGTGTACTCACGGGTGCACAGGGGTGACAAGGGTGGCCGGTGGCGAGGTCAAGGCGGAGCTTGGGTCTCGGGCTTGACGGCGATGGGGTTAGAGGAGTCCTACGGCAAAAGCGACGGCGGCTTCGAGATACGGGTGGCACAACTAGCTCGGCGGTGGCGTCCAAGGGCAATGGAGATCACCCGAACGACGGCGGTAAGACGAAGCTCCTCAGCCAGCGTTGGAGACGACAACGTCGGCAGCAGCGCTAGACGACAAAGCAAGGGTAGTGGCTAGGGTTTCGAGGGCAGCGCTTCACGGGGTGCAGCTCCCGATGGTCCTCGGGGCCTTAAAGAGCCCTAGGAGGCGTGCCAGAGCCGGACTCCAAAACGGAAAGGCGGCGGAGCTACAGTCCCGGGCGAACGCGGCTGAGCGACAATAAAGGCAATGACAAGCGGGCCCAGGCGCTAGGGTTCGGCGCAGTGCGAGGCTGACAGGGTGGACCCACCGGACAGCGATAGTAGGCGGCGCGGACTGGGCTGCCTTGTGGGCCACGTGTGGGAACAGGAGCTTGGGCCAGAAAGATTCGGCCCGAACTATTCATCTGAGATTTAATTAGGTTTTCTTTTATAAAATAGCAGAAATTCCAAATAGCAATAGAAAATAGCAAATGAACTTGGAAAAATTCTAGAAAAATCTAGAAAATATATCCAAGCACATAGAACCCAAATAAAATAGTTTTGGCCATTGTTGATGTTGACTTTAATCATATTAAATTGTTTTAATATCCAAAGTCCAATATTAAGCTTTTCAATTAAATTCGAATAAAACCAAATGGTGGAATTTCTCCCTACTAACTATTCAAAGGATTTTTAAAGCTCAGAAAATTGGGGTGTTACAAGAACCTACAAGTGTAGATCCGTTTGCACAAGTAATAAACAAGTTAGAAACCTAAATCTGGCAAATAAAATATGAGTTAAGGACCGTTCAATACGTATGGAGCAGTGGAAAGCGGAGTCCGGCTGGGTGGGGTACGTGTCAGACATCGTAGCCTCGTGTCGTGGTGGGTCGACCATGACCCGGACGCAACGAAGCCTCATCCGACTAGCGTACCACTCCATGTACTCCTCGTACGTCTCGGAGTCGTAGGGAGCATCTGTACACTGGATGAGGTCGTCGTACACATTGCTCCAAGCCTCAACCCAAGAGGACATCTTGTCCAACCAGGACATCATGCTACATACTCCCTTCCTAGTGTACCTGTCGACGGAAAGAAAATTATTTGGTCGGCACGTAACGCATATTTTACGAAAGAAGAAAAGCATGAACTTACGCATGGACGTACGCTGGCACCCGCGTCCCCCCAAGGGGCTAGGACCTCCTATCGCAGACCGAACTAGCGCATGACCCGCTGCACCTTGTACTCCTCCATGAAGACATCATACACCAAGACCCTCCGCGTGTACCAGTGCATGTAGTCTTGCATGCAAAGGCTCAACAGTCCTTCTAGCGCGCACGTTCACCCTCTCCTGAGTGTACGGTGTCCAAATGACGCGGTCATCCATCAGCTGATCGAACATCGCAACGTACTCTGGGTAGGACCCCTGCGAAGTGATCGGCGTGTAGGTGACCTGTGGAATAGAACACCGGAAACTTAGCACACAAAATTGTGATTAAAATACAAAAAATATAAATGATCATAAAACTAACCCGTTGGTGGCACCACACTGTGCCCATGGTCGGCCAGTCCACGTCGTCGTCCTGGGCGTACAAGCTGACTGCGTACGTTCTCAAGTCCACCTGTGGTTATCCGATCTGGAAGCGCTCGAAGGACCACAGCTGCAGAAGTAGCGGCCATTCAGAGAGGATGGAACTATCATGGGCATGGCGGCACGTGTCTCACAGTGTGCGGTACGTCGCGCACAGCACGACCGGACCCAGGCGTAGGGCTGGATATCGGCCACCAGCAAGTCCGCCTGCTCATGTGTGTACTGAACGTAGTGCTTATCGATGCTGTCGTTGTGGGACCCTAGGAATATGACCCACCCAAACAGCCACAATAGGTAGGCCTCGAAGTGCCTCCGAACAATGACATCCCCTGCTTTCTCCGCCATACGCTCAGGCTGCAAGAAAACATGTACACGCCAACAAGGTTCAAATATAAATTGATGCGAGAGGACAATAGTTACGAAGACTTACGTAGAACTGGCATATCCACCTAAATGTCGGCCCATGCGGGCTGCTGAACTCCGTGTACCCGCTGCCCGGCGGTAGCACATCGTGGAATCTCGCTCGGAGGTCCGTGCGCCACGTGGCTGGGATGTCGTACGCCGCCATAGGGAAGCCAGTGCAGGGCAACCAGGTCTAGAAGGAGACGTCCTGAAGGGTCGGCGCCATCTCCCCACACGGAAGGTGGAACGTGTGCGTCTCTGGCCTCTAGTGGTCAACCAGCGCCGTCAGTAGGGCTCGGTCGTATGGAAAACTTCTTGACGTACGATCAGGACTGCGGTCTTGGTCGTCCTCCCACGTCGCCTCCACTATCCTCGCTAGTGGAAGGAGGCCTGCCGTTCACAACCTACGTCGAAATGATTAAGAACAAACGTTACTGCACACAAAGTAGTCAGACTGCGATTGAGCGCATAAAGGTCAGAACTACATGTACCTGAGAACGCAGTCTAGGTGCAGCCTACATGCCCTGATGGGCGTGCGCAGCCGCAACGCGCCAAGCTCAATCGAGGCCTCGCCCTTCGGGGGGAGCATGGTACTGAGGCGGCAATGGTGATGCGCGTCAATCACTGGATCAAGCAACTCGTAGTGGCCTGCGTCCGTCATACCTAAAAATTAAGTGCATGCATTATCAAGACTACGAAAGATGTACAAAAACCAAATTTTCTACTTTAAAAATAATTTTTGGCGTTAACAGAATAATTACCACACAAAATATAAACCAAATTTAAGCTACTCAACAATTTAAACAGATTTGTAATACGGTCTTCCAATTTAGAGGATATTTTTAAATATTTTCCAAGTGCAAATATAAACAATAGACAAAGTTCTTCCTATTTTCCTACTTTCCTAGTTTAAAATTAATTTTGGACATTAACAATATAATTACCATGCATAAATGGGAAGCTAAATAATGCTAGAATTATTTTTTTACATATTTGTAATAGGTGTCTTCCTATTTCTACAGATTTATCCTAAATCGTTCGAGTGCTGTAATATTCATAGCATGTGCACGACGAACTACATTATACACATCTCAAATGATGTAATACATAATTTGACTACAATTATCTAATCTATTGAATTTTATGATGCTATTCTACTTAATTCTATGTACTTAATTCTACGTACTTCTACTCGTTATTCTACTTAATTCTACTCGCTATAGCTCAAATGATGTACTTAATTCTACATACTTCTACTCGCTATTCTACTTAATTCTACTCGCTACAACTCAAATCATATACTTAATTCTACTTAATTTGACATATTGTACAAAGTTTTTTTAAATGTATCTGCAAGATAGCTAGCCAGATTTGATGCACTATCAATCTCTCTCCTCCGCAACGAACTGGCAAAGCTTCGCTACCTTTCTTCTCTCCCTCTCCTCCTCTCTTTTGTTTTTTTTGAATTAAAATGAGTTTTGGAGGAATTTTTTGAGGATTTTATAGATGACATCCTATCGCCGTTTGAACTGATGACAAGAAGACTGTTCACTTCCTGTCGCCAGTCGATAGGTAGCTGGACCGGCGACAGAGGGTCAACGAGGTCTCTGTCGCTAGTTTGAATTGACAACAACTACCTATCGCCAGTTGAATTGGCGATATTAAGCCAATTTTATAATTTTTTAGGACGACTATTTATTTTTATAATTATCTTTTAAAATAATATTATTTTTAAAAAAATTCTGCGTTAAAGCGCATGAGCCGGATCCCAGCTGGGCTGGGCATCATTTCATCACAGGCGCGCGCACCCACTTCTGCGTCGCGATTCGCTTTCGAACCCCACCTCGGCACTTCTTCCTCCCCTTCAATTCTTCCCTCCTATAATTGGCTTCTCGCCACCCCCTTTCCCCTTCCCCTTCCCATCCCTCTCCCACACCTCCCCTCCCCTCCCCCTGCCTCTCCTCCCCTCTCGATCCAGCACACGAGCACCAGATGGATCAGCGGTCGTCGCTCTTCTCGCCGTACCAGATGCCCCGCTTCCGCCTCGCCCACCGGTGAGCCACCCGCCCGCCTCTTAACTCGCGCTGGAATTTGGTTTGGTTTGGTTTGGTTGGGTTTTTTTTTTTGCTTACGGGTTTGATTGATGAGTATGTATGTATGCTGTGCGCGCGCGCAGGGTGGTGCTGGCGCCGATGACGAGGTGCAGGGCGATCGGCGCGGTGCCGGGGCCGGCGCTGGCGGAGTACTACGCGCAGCGGTCCACCCCGGGGGGCCTGCTCATCTCCGAGGGCACCGTCGTCTCGCCCGCCGGCCCGGGGTAATCTCGTCACTTCACTCACCCTCTCCCTCTCTGCTTCACTTTTACGCTCGCCTCGGCACATGCTTGATGCTCCTGCCCCGAGTAGTTTACCAGTTCCCCGTGCTCCGCTTGTCATCGTGCTGGTCTTAGACTATACTGCCATACTCAAGTCTTTTGATTATTTGGTCTATGTGGCCCGGTTTATTTACTAGTAGCACTTCGTGGAAGGTGTGCTTCTTTTCTGATAGAAATATCAAATATGCGTGCTAGATCTGGTGTAGTGCTGGACCTCTTGCAAGTGATAGTTAGGGCGATTTGTCGCTGGATATTCGGTGGGAGTACTAGCTTTGATCAAGTGGGCTTGCTATGTTTTTTATTAGTGGGTGGTGGTTCTAGTTTATAAATAAGCACTGCCCTGTTTCTAGTTTATAAATACTGGAGCAGGGGTAGTAGAAAAAGGGGACTTTGATGGATGCCTTGTGCTGACCCCGTGGCTGCCTCAACTCTCAAGAGGAGTTGTTGGAGTGTAAATAAAGAAATGGTTGTGGTTTGTAACATCTACGAACTACGATATGGTTTATTGAGAGAGAGATGCGCAACAAGTAATTTTATTTCTTAAGTAATTTACTAATTTTAGTGTTAAAAGATGAAAACTTGAGGCATTTCTCAGACAGAATCCTGAAAAACATTATAAGATATCCATAAGTTGCTCAAGTGCTCAGGCTAGTAAGTAATGCAAACAAAAGGGGATCTGTAGGCTCCATTAACAAACCCCTTAAGTACAACTCTGTGATTAGGTGACATATGGGCATGTTCTAGATTTTTGGAATCATGTAGAGGTTTTTCTAATGCCCAATACTGGTGAACCTATAGCAAGTTTTTGCCCATTTTATAGCATGAAATCAGAGCATTATGTAATAAAACATTGTTATTGAAGGTTTCCTCATGTCCCTGGGATATACAACAAAGAGCAGATTGATGCATGGAAGAAGGTGGTGGATGCTGTTCATGCCAAAGGAAGCATCTTTTTCTGCCAATTATGGCATGTAGGCCGAGCTTCTCACCAAGGTATGCTCATTGTATTCGAAATGATAATGCAATTTCCCAGAAATCTGTAACAGGTTTCCAAAATGCAGACAATAGACATCATGGATAACGGATTATCAGTTGATCTCTGGGAAACTTTTTTTTCTTTTGCTAGGCTCTAGGAAGCAATTGATTATGGCACAGTTTACTCTATCTGGATTAGTACATAGTGAAATTGACAAAATCGATGTAAAAAAGTCATGACACTGAATTACCTGGAGATTTCTTGCATAGCTAGTCATATATATTTTGCGGTATGGAAAAAGGTTGTACTCTGGTGTAGTTGTTTGTTGATAATATGGGGATAATTTGTTAGGACTTAGGATTAGTGTGAAGAAGAAAGGGTTTGTGGCTGTGAATCTGGGCAAGCAGGCAGTAGCCCAGTTCCCTATCTTTCTTTAAGTTGCATTTCTTCTCAAATAGTTAAGGAAGAAAATTTTGAATTTCAATGATCTTCAGTCAATGCACTACCAAGAATAATCACATTGTATTGTTTAATGTAATACATGGGATTCAGTATTTCACCTCGTTGATCATTTACTTGTTCAACAGTCAACACATACCATATCTATGCTTGGTTCACATTACCAATGAAATGCAGCGATAGTACTTATTTTTCTTTATCAGATTTGACCATGAATAATATATACTGATCCAAACGTATAGGATCTTTTGCTTCGAATGTTGACTTATGTTCTTCCATCGATCAGTATACCAGCCAGACGGTGCTGCTCCAATATCCTCAACTGATAAGCCAATATCATCAAGGTGGAGGATACTGATGCCTGATGGCTCCTATGGCAAATATCCTAACCCGAGGCGCCTTGCCACATCGGAAATACCGGAAATAGTTGAGCAATATCGTCAAGCCGCCGTAAACGCAATTGAAGCAGGTAATAAAAATATAAAATACACAGCGCATAAATTCGCACACTTTGCACTCTAGCCATAGACAATCCGAAATCCCTTTGATTTGCTGATCTGGGGATGGTTTACGTTCACAGGTTTCGATGGCATTGAGATCCATGGTGCTCATGGCTACCTCATCGATCAATTTCTCAAGGACGGCATCAACGACCGCACCGACGAGTACGGTGGCTCACTCTCCAACCGTTGCCGGTTCCTACTTGAGGTGACCCGGGCCTTGGTCTCTGCCATAGGATCAGACCGAGTTGCAGTGAGGGTATCACCAGCCATCGACCACCTCGACGCCTACGACTCGGATCCCATGCAGCTCGGCATGGCCGTCGTCGACCGGCTCAACGCCCTCCAGCAGGAATCCGGACGGCTCGCCTACCTCCATGTCACTCAGCCGCGGTACACGGCCTACGGGCAGACCGAGTCGGGCCAGCACGGCAGCGCCGAGGAGGAGAGCCGCCTCATGCGCACCCTGCGCGGCGCGTACCGGGGCACGTTCATGTGCAGCGGTGGCTACACGCGGGAGCTCGGGCTGGAAGCGGTCGAGAGCGGCGACGCCGACCTCGTGTCGTACGGGCGGCTGTTCATAGCGAACCCGGACCTGGTCGAGCGGTTTAGGCTGAACGCCGGGCTGAATAAGTACGTGCGGAAGACGTTCTACACTCCCGATCCTGTCGTGGGCTACACGGACTATCCGTTCCTCGGCCAGCCGAAGTCGCGCATGTAATGTACGAGACTAGTAATGAGAGATGTGATTGTGTAATGTATCTGGCGAAATAAAGAAAAAATACGGTGAGGTAATTTGATAGTATTTTTAAAGCGTAATGTAATGTCAATGTATCAACCGGGGACGATCAACGTTGACACCATCATTCATTCGACCCACATAAGAACATGTATTATCTTGTATTTAGGTCTTGGTCACGAAGCTTGTTGTATGATCCGAATTCTGAAGAGGCTACTGTCTGAAGACGCGGAGCGTGTTGACAAACTTGGCCTATACGGAGGCCTTAGGGTGCAGGGGCGGAGCCCTCTGCGGTACAGATTCTTCTTATTTTTCAGATTTGTTTTCGTTTTTGACTCGAATCAGTTTTATATCATTATATATACCCCTTGTAGGCCGTACGGGAAGAGTCGACGACTCATTAAAATTCCTGCGCTTTGTAAACACTTTTTCTGATATAGTGAAGATTGCCGTCGTGTGTTCATAATTTTTCTCGAAAGAGTTTTTCACATAAAAATCCGTATCTCCATGTTCTTATTCTACTTTGTTACTTGTCTGTCATTTTCTAACAAAGCTAACAAATTGTATATTGTGAGCGAGGTGCACTCAGATGAGGTTCATCACAAATTTTAAGTGTAGTACAAGGTATAGGTACGAACCTAGAGAAAGGCTCAAATCTCCCTTGTAGAGAACAAGGAAGTTATTTTGGATATTGACACGGTTCTCGAAATACAACTTCGATCACTCATTTCTATTATTATATATTTATAAAATCTAGTAAAGTTATAATATTATATAAAAAAATTTCGAGACGAATCTACATGTAATATTTTTATGTGTCCATTCTAAATATTCAAAAAGATGATAGCAAAAGTTTATAATGTTTGATTGTACGTCACCCAAAATAACTTTCTTTTGTGATCGAAGAGAGTACATAAGTGACGTTGAAACGCTATAGGCATTAATGTATCTTACCATTTTTTTAGCCTTAATATCGTTTTTAAAAGTTTGACTATTTTGAACTCAGGACGTAGTTGAGAATTCCAGATGTCACAATTCTTCATCATCTGATGACATCGAATACTGCTAATGACTCCACAATCAAAGCTCCACAACCACAAGTCCAACGCTTCCTTGAACACAAATAAACAGAAGTGAAAATCCACAGCAACATTGTAACTTCCCATTTTTGGGACGGTTTGAGGAAAGATCAAATTCGAATTTGAATTCAAATGTGCATCGTGATTTCCCTCAAATTCAAGGTTTCTAGTTTCGATTCTTTCTTGGGCTCAGCCCAACCCATTTCCCCTACCCCCTGGCCCGGCCTAGAGCGGCCCATGCCACCCTGCCTGCGCCGCTCGTGCCCAGAGTGCGCCGTGCGCACTCCCAACCAATGCTCGCCGCGTCCGGCCAGCGCCACGCCGCCCTGCTCTGCGCCAATACTGCCTGCGCATCCCTGTGTGTCGCCAGTGCGCCGCCACCCTCACACGAGCTAGCGCCGCGCCTAGCCCTTTATCTCTCCCTCTCAGCCCATCGCGCCCGCCTCCGCCGCTCCCGAGCTGTGCCGCCTCCGTCGCGCCACCCTCACACGAGTTGGTCGGAAACATATGAGGACACATATGAATAGACTAGCATATGTATTGGTTGATGACTATGTTTCACAGGTTATGGATATAGAGATATCAAACCAATAATATGGACACATGTTAGAGAACATGATGTTGGATTAGACCCACCTTGAGACACTATTGAGATTGTTATGATTCTATTTGTCATTAGTTGCTCTCAAGCAATGATGATGTATAATCCTTAGACCTGAGATCAGCATGGTTTCCTACATGTGTAATAGCACTCTTAGGGGTTGCCAAACGCTACACCGTAACTGGGTAGTTATAAAGGTAACTTTCAGGTATGCTATGAAACATGCAGAGGAATGTGACTGGTCGGAAATGGGATTTGCCCCTCCTAAACATAACAGGAGAGATGTCTCGGGGCCCCTCGTTGTGATCGGATAAAGAAAGTGCATGGCCATGCCGCTAGTAGTCGAAGTGTTCGACCACGTAAAGTAATCCGACACTCGATTGAGAAAGTATTGAACAGTCCATGGATGACACAACAACTCACCTAGAGTTCAACCAGACATCGTGAGGCAAAGGGAGAATACACGAGTAGGTCATTTAGTTCGATCAGTTACAGACTAGTCGTATAGAGATACAAGCTGGTCGTAAACTGGTCGAACGTAATCATAGAGTGGTCGAAACCTGGTCGTAAGGACTTACGAACTGGTTGTGACCAAATACGAACTGGTCATATAGAGATAGGACCTGGTCGTAAGTAATGATGACCTGATCGTAGATCATATTGCATTAAGGTTCGTCCGATATAATTTGTGTGTATTCGGGAATCGCTATGTTCTGCTAGGAGCCACTACGACTCGTGATTGGAAAGGGTTTCCGAGTCACAACCGATTATGTATGAACCTATAGGGTCACACACTTAACGGGTTGGAACAAACCAGTATGAATACGATTCGTCAAACGTGTTCGAATAGGATCTGTCACGAGCACTATATATGGAGATGCATGAGGTTGTGGCGTCACAGATGAAAGTCGTGAATGAAGTTTTAACACCACCGAAACCCTAGCCGCCATCTTCCTGAGAGCTCTGCCGTGTGACTTGGTGCTAGTACACCAACGTATGGTTGTTCCTTCCCTGGACGTGTGGATACCATAGAGGCGCTACTGTGACTGTTGCGCTTGAGGACGATCCGCGATCTTCACAAGGAACTACAGAAGTTGCTGGAGGAGACGATCGAATCGCGAGGACGCTGGACGATCGACTACGACCACTACATCGATGCACTCTTCGTCGGACCAGGCTGCTCCAACCCTTATTCCGCTGCTCTGCGCGTCTGGTGGTAATGATCTATGATCATCTACTTGCTTGGGTTCCTGGTTTGCGTGATAGAAATTTTTGTTTGTCGCTATCGTAGCCTGCCCGCGACCCAACAGTGGTATCAGAGAGTAATTGGTTCATGCGTAATCGGTTGTGACTCAGAAACCCTTTCTGACCACGAGTCGTTAGCGGTTCCTAGCAGTACATAATGATTTTTGAATATACATAAATTATATAAGACGAACCTTAAAGTAATATAATCTACGACCAGATCCTTATCACTTAAAACCAACTCGTATCTCTATACGACCAGTTCATATTTAGTCTCGACCAGTTCGTAACTCCTTACGATCAGGTTTTGACCACTTAGTGATCAAGTTCGACCAGCCTACGACCGGCTTGTATCTCCATATGACTAGTTTGTATCTGTCGACGATCGAGTCACCGATCTTACGAAATAAACATAGGAAAATGGAAAAGAGTTCTTGGAAGAGAATGTGATTGCTCTTTATTGCTATGGACTGGATCCTTTATAGGGAGTACCCTTGAAAAGGCAGTGGACTAATCCTAATTACACTGAGCGTAATGCTTGCTATGCTATTTTAGGGGAAAACGAAAGGAAGGCAAAGGGCTTCCTGGTGCTCCATTTATAGAGGAAGGAGGGAGGACCAGGTGACAAGATGGAGCTGCAGAATTCACAGCGGCGTGGCAGAGACGACGTCATTTAATTCGCACGGCGCGACGGAGACAATGGCATTTAATGTGCACGATGTGGCGGAGACAACGACATTTAATGCGCATGTCGCTGCGGAAAAAGAGAGATAGAGAGAGAAACACGCCGAGGCGAGGGTGGTCGAAACCGAGAGGGTGGTCCAAACTGAAAGAGTGGTCCAAACTGAAAGGGTGGTCCAAACCGAAAGGGTGATCCAAATCGAGAGAGTGGTCCAAACTGAAAGGGTGGTCGAAATCGAGAGGGTGGTCGAAAGCGAGAGAGTGGTCCAAACCAAAAGGGTGGTCAAAACTGAGAGGGTGGTCCAAGAGGGTGGTCGGCGGCGCACAAAAAGGCGTACAGGGGAATTGTAGCGTCGATAAACCGGTGATGCAATTAGAGAGAGCGACGAATCCAACGGTGGTGGTGACTCAGACAGAGGACATTCGATGGCGACGCAGTCCGGCAAAGAAGAAGCTTCGGCAGCGCACGATCACCAACGAAGTCTGGGCAAACGGGGAGGGGTTAGAGAGTGGGGTTGGCGGCGATTTGAAGAGGGAGGTTGGGAGCAGGCTATACTCCGGAGAAAAGGAAGGGAGCACGACGTAGAACATTGCGAGGCGAACTCAACGGAGGGGACGATGTCGTCGGGAGATCAACGACGACGCCGGAAATGACGACGGAAGGTAGAAAAGAAATAAAACGGATCGGGTTGCAAGAAATAGCATTGACTTGAATAAAATCCAAGAAAACCCAGAAAACCCACTAAACTCATTTTAGAATTTAATTAAATTTTGATTTACTCACATTAAATTGTTTTAAGTTTATGAAAATTCAAATTAAGCTTTAACAACTTAGGATAAATCAAATGGTTATTTTTATTTTGATTTTTTTTTTCAAAAAGGCCTGAAAAAAATTGAGATGCTACAACACATCAAATACGCTATTCAGCTAAACTTTCTTGCAACAAACAATGTGGCAGAATATGAAGGTTTACTGGCAGGACTCCGAGCATCCAGAGAGCTCAGGATTCGCAGGTTACTAGTGAAATATGATTCTCAACTAGTAGCGAATCAAGTCGGAAAAGATATCAATGCTCAAGTACCAAGATGTCGTCTTATTTGGTGGAAGTATGGAAACTCAAAAAGCACTTCTTCGGTTTCCAGATCCAACACATTCCTAGAAAGGAAAACTTTTTAGCAGACCAGTTGGTACAGATGGCCACCACAAGGTCACCTGTTCCGCCCGGAGTTTTTCTCGAGCAACTCGATTCACCCTCGGTGGTCGAGCATTCCGAGGACATTGATGTTCCACTGGAGGTCGTACAAATCGATCCTGTGAACATGGATGCTCCACAGGAGGTCATCAACCACAATGCTGGTAGAGATTAGATGACGTCGATCTACAATTATCTTGAGCATGGCATTATTCCTGAAGATGATGTAGAGGCTGATCGTATAGCTCGAAAAGCTAAATCATACACTATGATTGAAAGTACCCTTTATAAACGAGGATCTCACAGAGTGTTGATGAGATGCATATCTTAAACGGATGGCATTGAGTTTCTATCCGACATTCATAAAGGAGTCTGTGGAGCACATCATTCCTACAGAACATTGTCGGTAAAGCCTTCAAGCAAGGATACTACTTTCCAACTACCCTTCATAATGCAAAAGAGCTCGTGACGAAGTGCATACAATGTCAATTTCATAGTCGACATGTACATCAGCCGGCACAACCTTTGCAAACTATACCTCTTTCTTGCCCTTTTGCAACCTGGGGACTAGACATTCACGGACTTTTCCCAAGAGCACCCGGGGGCTTTGAATTCCTTTTCATTATGATTGACACGTTTACAAAATGGATAGAAGCTGAGCCAGTTGTTAAAACAACAATTGAAGCTACTAAGAGGTTTCTCACAAAAAACATGATCACACGATTTGGTATACCCGGTCATATAATCACAGACAACGGTACCCAATTTTCTAGCAGAAATTTTCAGGAATTCTACGAAGATCTAGGTATCAATATACATTTCGCTTCTGTTGCTCATCCACAGAGCAATAGAGTAGTCGAGCGAGCCAATGGTATCGTAATGTAAGGAGTGAAACGCTGAGTGTTCGACCAATTAACAAAACGGTCAGGAGTTTGGGTTCAAGAACTTCCTTCTGTATTATGGGCCATTCGAACCACGACCAGACGTGCGACTGGTGAAACACCATTTTTTTTTCTGGTTTACAGTGCTAAAGCCATGCTTCCTTCGGAACTGAAAATTAGCTCCGCTTGAACTGATTGTTCCAATGAGAACGATCAGATAGAACGGAGACTCGACGACATCAATTTTCTTGAAGAACGATGAAACGAAGCCCTTATACAATCGGCGGTTTACCAACAAGCCATGCGAAGGTATCACAGTCGTAAGGTGCAACCTCGCAGTCTAGCTGTAGGTGATCTGGTTCTCAAAAAAATTTAGAGCTAGACTAATCGCAACAAACTTTCTCCCAAATAAGAAGGTCCATACAATGTGGTTGAAGTCACCAGATCTGGTTCGGTACGACTAACTATGTCAGACGGGCGTGTTTTATCAAATTCTTGGAATATTGACCAATTGCGTAAGTTCTTTGTATAAATGTATTTTACATTCTTTCAATTATAATAAAGATGCATTTCCTTTACTTTCCAATGAGTATTATTATTTATATGTTTGTTATCCATTATTTGGTTACATATCATTGTTGTTTAACTGGTCGGCGAAGATGCTAATTCTCTCCGATATCCTTCTAAAGGGCCTCTTTTACTCCTTGGCTCAGACATGTTAGTCAAACGTCATAAAGGTCCTAGTCGTGATCATTACGTCAATGCTTCTCACGCGCGACCAAACTCTTTTCTCAAAGAAGCATGCGAGTAAAAGTAGCATAACACAAACAACTCTATATGATTTCTTCCCTACTTAAGAGTTTGAATACTAACTTTCTTCATTTCAACATTATGTTCTACTCTTGTTTGGCTACTGGTCAGGACACGGAAAGCCTCCTAGTCAAAGTCTCTCCTCTCCGTATGTGGTCCTGCCCACTAGAAGGAGCCGGAAGGAGCTTCCTAGTGAAGTTCTTTTCTTACGGTCCTCGCTGCCAGTCGGGCTTGAGCATAAGCACGTTGCGCGAAGTGTTTTTCATGTCTTCAGTTCTTAGCAACCTTTACAACCAGTTTTGGATAATATATATAAACAAGGTTATTTTTCGTTTTCGCATACATCCATGCATACTTTCTTTCTCACCAAGGCAAATCTTTTCTTACGACTTAGTATTTCGATTATGGAAAGTAGATCTACAACTTGTTGAAGTCATACACTGGTCTCGACCAACATTGATTTCCTAGTATTAATACGATCAGTTTTGTCACATAATCAACACATACTTTATATACAGTGGTCGTGACTTTTACTCTTATTCTTGGCTTACTGCTTTTTTAGTAAAGATCTTCTACTATAAAGTAGTCAGGGGCTAGGAAATATGTGAGTACTTTATAAGTCAAAAGGATAAACAAAAGACTTTATTGATGAAACAAAGGTAAGTTTTTTACATTCATACTTCTTATATTACAAGAGCCTACTCCTTAGGATCACCAAACTGATCGTTGCGTGTCGGAGATCCAACCTCCATTTCTTCAGCGACCTTGTTTTCGAGAGGTGTCATTTCCTCGAAAAGTTTGGTTGCTTCATCTCCCGAGTAGTTGAAGTCTTCCTCGACAGCTTAGAGATTTATGGTGGGGTCGAAGGCCTTCAGCTTTGCCAAAGCAAAACTGACTCTACTTTTGACAGCTTCAAACAATGTTTGTGCATGGTTCTCCTGAGTAGTCTTCAGTAAGCTCCTGAGGTCTTCGAGTTGTTGACCAAGGAAGTTGATGTTCTCCATAGGATCTCCTAAGTTGGGCTGTTGCGTTCCCGATCCCATATCGAAGAGCATCTTGTTGAAAGGCTTGACCTTCTCTTCAAGGTTATGTCCAAAGGTTGCCTCCTTACCGCACTCAGTCTCAAGAGTTTTTTCTGTTCTCTTCAATGCTTGAGTTTTCTCTGCATGAGTAGACCAAAGAATGAGTACATATGACTAGAAAAAGATAGTACACTGTCGAGTCTACGACCAGTTACCTTCGCTCCTCTTCTTGATAGTCTTAAGGACTTTCTTGTGCCTGGTCGTCAGGTATTCGATCGATCGGTCCTTATTTTCACATTCTTCTTTGAGCTGGGCTATTATGACTTCCTTAGCCATAACTTCTTCTTTAAGTTTCTCCGAATCTATCAAATACGATAAATGGAGAAATTGGTTAACAGAAGAAAAGCCAAATGGTAAAGAAGGAGAGAGGAAGATACTAAGAGGGTACTTACTTTCTAATTTGGAGTTCTTTTTCTCTAAGAGTTTTATTCGCTGGGTCAGTCCTTCGACCACATCGAAATTTTCCACCAAATGCTACAAAATAGCAGACTCCTTTAAATTTTTAATAAAGTTTAAGGGAAAGGCTATTAAAAGTGGTCGTGCAAACTTACTTAGATTGCCATATTGTTATATTCGGCAAAAATAGAGTCGTAACCCGTCTCTGATTGACGGTACGAAATTATTCCCCAAGCCTCATCAAGATCTTTATTATTGAAGATCCGGGGGCGATGAAGAAAGGTGACACAGAGAGGAGAATTCCTAACAGGGGTCGAAGTTTGCTGAGATTCCTCAGGAACCACCACCTCCATAGGTAGGGTTGGAGCCGCCACGGGTTCCTGAGTAGGCGCTGGCACTGTCACCTGCTCGGGGGCTTGCTCGACCTCTTTCTCCGTAGGAGCTTTCTCCTGAAGGGTACACTAGTCAGAAGCGACCAGAACACCGGAGGACCTATAAAGAAACAAGAAAAGAAGCTTAAGACTCTAGAACACCAGAGGTAAGTATTTACATAAGTTTTCCTTTCATGTATACGTACTTGGTCGTCTTCTTGGTCTTAAACTTGAAGTGCGCTGGAGCAAAGTCCGTCGCGTCCGCCTTCATTTTCTTCTTCTCAACCGACTTCATCGGTCTCGAACCTGTAGGGCTGGTTAGACCCCTCACATCCACTGACTGGAGGTCGGAAGAAATATTCTCGACCAGCTGGTCGAGAATAAGATCTCTAACCATCGGGTTGGAGGGTGTGGTCTCGTCGACCTCTAGAACAGTTACCCCGGTAGCAACTGATAGGTCGTGAATGACCACTATGGGACCTACGACCTCCGTAGCTTCTCGCTGTGGGTTCTCTTTTTCTCCTACCTAAGACATAAATATAATTTGATTAGGTGACAAAACTCCCATCTAATATATATGCTCCATCACAAATAATCTTCTTACCTCTGAAAGACCACCATCTTGCGTGATTGTAGAGCAGGAGTCAGTCAGAACAACGGTTGGGTCGGAGCCCTCCACGAACTCTTTCATCCTCAACCCGACCGCCTACATATCCGAGCATAATTATATACTGATCGAAGAGCATATAAAAGATGAGAAAAAATTGATATTTACCTTAAGTCTCCTAAGCCTCTCTTCTAAAGAAGCACAAGCCAAGATATTGTGGAATGCAGCCTTCATATCCGGCTCTCCAGCGCAGATTATTTTGATCCGCTCTCTGACCTCGTCAGAAGAAAGGGCTTCAAAAGGATAAAGAGATTTCAAGGTTTCAAAATAATCAATTAAATAAACCAAACTGGTCGTGATTTTTCAGGATTTGCCTTCTCTGGTATCCTTAGTCGCCTCGTCACGACCAATGTGTCAGAGCAGAGGTCGTGATCGGAGCCTCAAGAGACTTATCCGTCTCATGGAGAAGTCCCTCACCACGTGCCCAACGGTCAATCCCCTGGCACTAAGGTCTTGGATGGCATCAACCACCCTTCCGACCCTTCCTTCTTTCTTCTCGGTGGAACGCCAGTTGATATTTTCACTCGCCACCTTCTCAGTGAAGTAGAGGCCATTTCGTGACTGTTATGTAGAACCAGCTTTTCTTCTATGACGACCATGAGGACTTCGGGTACATCCGGATGTACTCATTGGCCTTCCCATCATGGATTCACAGCGAGCACTCCCCTGCCTTGCCACCAACTTCCCTGACCTCGCCATTCTGTAGAAGTACCTGAAGACCTTCAAACTTGGTTGGATCCCCAGGTACACCTCGCAAATGTAGACAAAGATATTTAGATTGGCGATGGAGTTGGGCGCTAGATTCACCAACTCGACTCCATAGTACTCCAAGACCTTCGGAATAAATTGGTGTACTGGTAACCTGAGCCCGCACTCAATGTAGGCGAGGAAAATCGGAATTTCCCCTTCTTAGCGGCTCGAAAAGTGTTCTCTGGCCACCGATCTCCATTTAATCAAACTCTTGTCCGGAAGCATCCCGACCTCTTCCAGCGCCTTCAGTTTTTTCCCACTTAGATCTGAAGCCAACCACTTGGTGATCGAGTCCGACATTATGAGATCTTTGAGTTGATGGGCGGAGGTTAGAGGAAGCTTTTGACGAAAAAGTGAGGGGTAGTCAGAGAGGATTCTTCGCAAGAAGATGGAAAGGATTGGAGGAAAATCTAAAAGTGTAAAACCCTAAAACCCTGTGCTGGCGGGATTTTATAGCTGCGGTTCTTTAACTGCAATCAGGAGTTACCTAAAAGTCCAACAGACACAATCTTTTCTCCAACGGACAGAAAAACTTTTCGGGTCCCAAGGCAATTTCTCAACTTTAAAGTGAATACAGACCATCTCGTATATCATGGGATTACATGAGGGTCTACCCGATACGACTTCATCGGGAGAAAGTATTCACACGACCAATTCATTTAATGTTCGGGGGCTAGCTGACGAGGATAAAAATCTTGATTTATTACTTTAATACATAACTAAAGACCGTATGTCTTCGTGGTCGTAAACCCTAATGCTAACGATCCCTGTGGTCGTAAGAATTCCAGAGGTTACATAATGGAAACCCTGGTTGGATGAGGTCCAGTACCTAGTCTCCGACTAGATGATTGTCATAGAAGTAATGAACTGACATCTGGATCTAACTCTAAGTATATTTCTTACCGTGTGATGAATGGAACATATATCATATTTTCTCCATACCACGCGATGTTTCATGGTTCCAAGACACTGACAATAACCACTATACGGTTTAATGTCTCACAGACACTAACCAACGATCGATTCTTGTTTAAGCTAATCAGAATCGACCCTCCCACTGACGTGTCGCTTCCAACACACGTCTTCTCTTGGAGTAAATGCCACCCCTTCGATGGTTATTTAAAGATGGATCACGGAGGGACAAAGGCATCAGATTGAAGCATCACAATCGGCATTAGATTCATGTTTCAAGTCTGATTCAAATAGCATAGCAAGCATTACGCTCAGTGTAATTAGGATTAGTCCACTGCCTTGTCAATGGCACTCCCTGTAAAGGATCCAGTTCATAGCAATAAAGAGCAATTCCATTCTCTCCCAAGAACTCTTTGCCATTTTTCTCTGTTTATTTAGTAAGATCAGCGACTCAATCATCGACAGTTACATAAAGGAGGAAGTGTATGTTAGACAACCCCCAGGCTTTGAGGATCCCAAGTATCCACATCATGTCTTTAAGCTATCCAAAGCCTTGTATGGTCTTAAACAAGCCCCTAGAGCTTGGTATGATAGCTTTAAGACCTTCTTGCTTAAGAATAACTTTGAGATGAGTAAGGTAGACAAGACATTGTTCATTCTTAGGCATGGCAATGACTTCCTGCTTTCTCATATTTATGTAGATGACTAGTCATGTACCCATGCGTTGCAACGGAGACTCATACTTTGCACCAATAATTTTTGTGCAATGAGCACTAACTGTGTCTCAAACATACTATTCACTTGAATGTGTAATCATAGAATGTTCAAATCATTTCATTGAAGTATACATTGTTCCTTATTGCAAGTGATTCATGTGTCAAATAAGGTTTGAGAGCATTTGAAGAGAACAATATGCATATAATTATGTCACCATCAAAGAGATCTTTTCACATTAGAAAAAGAAACTTTTCTTCCATTAATATGTATATAATTATGTCACCATCAAAGATGACAGTGCCTAATAAACAGGCAACACAAAGAAGATATCGTCTGTTTCTTTTGTTAGCTTGAAGAAAATCCCACAAAAAAAGGCATACGATGTATAGCGTATATGTATAGAGCTTTTGAATTTGTACTCCAATACAAGGTAAGGAGCTAATTTGAGGATGTATACTTGACTCCAGCCTTCTATCTGTGCGGGCCTGCTTGCACACGCTATTAGGCAAGAAACGCACATCCCAACTTCTAATAGCCCAATGATCAACTTCTTTCCTTTGCGTGGTATTTATCGGCTGTAGCGGTATCGGTTGAAATTGAAATACAGGTAGAGAATGCCACGTACGAATCTG
This sequence comes from Phyllostachys edulis, assembly GCA_036346405.1. Lineage (NCBI taxonomy): Eukaryota > Viridiplantae > Streptophyta > Magnoliopsida > Poales > Poaceae > Phyllostachys > Phyllostachys edulis. The sequence continues at coordinate 40,162,391 of CM070559.1, forward strand.
CACTTGAAGCCCTTCTTATGTGAGTACTCCCACTCCTTGTTGACAATACGAAAAGACTGGCAAGGAGAAAAGAGTAACTAAGTGAAATGTTCATGAAACTACAGCTAAATTATAGAATTTAGCTACAAGGCAAAGAACTTACAATATCCTCATACGGAGGGCCAGCATGAAATCTTATAAGGCATGTCTCCCCACTGCTTCCATCTTTCTATGTAGTGTACGTTGGCGCTTCTGGTTTATCCACAAGATTATGGTAAAATATATTGAACTTGTAGCCCTGGACAATTTTAGGCGGTGGGTTGTCGTGGTCATAATGAGTCTGGTTGTATTTGTTCCACTCATATCCAGTATGCACCCTGTAACATCCTGGCTATACAAAAGCAAAGATATTACCTGAAGTCTAACACTACACAATAATATGAAACAATTTCAACAACCTTTAATTCAACTAATGACATGAAAATATCAACATCTAATAGAGTGAATAAAATAATTGAATCAAAATTCAACAACATATCAAACTCTATCATCCAATTATATTGAATCAATTATGATAAAACTATCAAAAGTCTATACGAAGATCATTAAGTCATTACTAATTCAACCATATCATAAAGAATGATAAAATCAACCATCAACCTCTATTTATTACAATCCAATAATTATCAAATGAAAGGTAATGACAAGTTCATCTACTTAAAAGTGATTAAGGTAATGTAAAGGAAGTGATCCGTGACGATTCCCTCCCAAGCATGTTGTCCTCAGTGTTTACCTAAAACAAATAAACACCGCAAGAATGAGTCCATGACTCAGTAAGTATAAGGAATAATATGAACAACAATGAATAAGAACAAGATAGTCCTATTATAGAATATGAACATATAAATGTAGAAACCATATGAATGAATGAAATGCATGAACTCCACTTCTGCTTATACCAGTATAGCCAGTGAACACCCGTCGGTGTTCACTCAGGCCCGCATTACACAAAATGCGGGGATCCAAGGCCCGTATGAAGAATGTTTCATAACGAAGATCCAATTTACCCACATTGGAATGGTGGGTCTTACGTGCCCATATTGGAATGATGGGTCTTTCTCCCCACTCCCGTGGGTGAATCATGAACATATGATTGAATGGAATGAATATGAATATAAGAGACATCATCTCATTAAACATAGGTTAACAAACATGGCAAGAACAAGAATCATTCGAAATCTACTCATAGACAATAGAATGTAGTCATAGCATGAATAGCAAGCACATCAAACATTCAACGAACAATAAATTCCACAAGGTACTTGCCTTTCGCGCTGAGATGCGTTAGGAGGCAAGGACGAAGCCACTAATCTCGAACCCTCTCCTTCTACACAATTTAATTATTTGAATAAGAACACTGTGAACAGGACATTACTCACAACGGTTAAAACTCATCTTCCTAAACCCAAGCTTCGTATGATTGTTCTATTCAATTTAAACGACAGTCTAGCAGGAAGCTATAATGGACAGTGGTATTAAAACCTCCATAACTTTTGCTCTGAAACTTGAAAATGAGTGATCTTAGACTCTCTGGAAAGGTAATGAAATCCTCTACAATAACCTAGTTAGCGAGCCTTTCTAATTCGGTCAAATTCTGTGTCTAATTATCAGATGAAAGTCTAACTCTTAAACTGTCCAACAGAATTAAATAGCAGTAAAGAAAAATTCATAACTTTTGATTGACTTAATCAAATTTCAATATTTTTAATAATCTGGAAAGCTTATCAAATTTATACAACAATATAGCTGGGTGCAAACCTTGAATCAGCCCTTAAGATGATCTTAATTGCTGAACAAGACAACCGCTCAAGATCGTCATACTTTCTGGACACTGTTAAAGAAATCGACGTAACTTTTAAACCATAACTCAGAATTGTGTGATCTTTGAACCTATGGAAATATGAAGTCATGCCCTACAACTATCTAGGAGACAAAATTCTCTAATTCGGTCTCTAAATACCTGAAAACAAACACACAACAATGGACAAAATTCTGGAATTAAACGCAGCAGGACGTCGATCCTCTAATCAGGGCGAATTATGAATCTAAATTAATCAAATCAGCGAGGAATTCAATCGTTATCTCTGAAGACACCAACGGAACTCACCGGAGATCCCCTACGAAAAAAATCCTTCTTCTTTTCCTCTTTTTGCTGATCCTTGGCCCCTCATCTTGATCCTTGCAGCACCTCACGCCTCAACATGCAGGATTACTTTATTTAATCACTCTATACCATGCAGATTTCATGCAGCGGCAGCTGCTAGCTAGGCTCATGCAACACCTTCTTTTCTCTTTCTCTCTCTCTCGTGGAAATTGGCTAACCTACAGCCACATGCATGCACCTATGCTTTGCAAGGCAGCAGACGCAAGAAACTACAGCGGCAGGGCAAGCAGCAGGCGGCGCATGCATGAGGGCTGCTGGGGCTGGCGGCTGGAACAGCAGCATAGGGAGGAGGCGTATGGGGAAAAAGGCATGGTAGCTAGGGTTAGATCCCTAAAATGGCCGGCCAACCCCACATGGGCCGAGGGGGCCATGGGCCTTTGGCCGTCCACGTTCTCTTTCCCTTCCAAATTCTGAAATTTTGATCTTAATTTCACCTCTAAACTATATTGCAATCGAAATTGAATAAATTTTTCTCTACCGAATATTATTTTCCCTAATTGAAATTTAGGGTATTACACACCTGATTGGAGTACTTTGGTTTTTTTGGTCGGTACTTGTCATGCCACCAGTACACCTGTGAGCACATTAAGCAGGCATATTTTCATGAGCAACCAGCTGAGAGAGTGAATGGATGTTCACTGACAGTAGTTCATGTATGCAGCTAGGCTTCCAAAGTTTCTTGAGTGAGTTGGCATCGACGACCTATGAAAAAAATGGATGTTGAAATGTACAATAATGAATACCATGGACAACACATAAAATGAATCAATTCAAGCAAAATTAAGTAGAGGTGGAAAAACGCAAAGTATCCCTAATTGAGCAAGCATGAATTACAGGGTACAGAAGCAGTGGAAGTATTTAAAATGCTATGTTACAGTAGGACTTGTATTGGTATCCGATAATGGAAAGACAACTTTTTGCACAAAAATCATACTTTGACGATTATATAAAACTTTCTGTTCCAGTATGGCCACAATTTTAAAGATTAAGATGTAGCTAGAATTATATACGTGAGCAGTTCCCAATGAGCATGCACGTACAAAAAAAATTGATGTATATATAGACATAAGGCTCTAGAGTATATGATGAAATAGTTGAGATAAAAGCTTGTGTAGTGTGTACAACTCAAATTATAAGTCAAGTCATGCAACAGGACTACAGCTTCTAGCTAGAGGAAATATGTAACATCCCAAATGTATAAATGGGTGTGTGTTTCAAATGTAAGAAAATATGTAGAAATTAAAACTTTTCTCACATCTTGAAACTCTTGAACTTTTCTACAATTCTTGTCAAGAGTTGTGGAAATTCATAAACACAAAGCTCTTGTTGACTAAAGTCAAACTCTTATTCCACTTTGTCACAAATCATGTGCCAACCTTTGGAAATATTTTTCCTTGGTTCTAGGAATGATGTGAGACCCCTCTGGAAAATTTCATCATTTTTAGAAATTATTTGATAAATTTTGGAGGTAAGTCAAACCCTAGAACAGCCTTGATGAAATTCCTGAGAAAAATATAGTGCATAACAACCTCTGGAAATTTTATGTAATGTTAATCCTGGAGTGAGGAAGCTCCAGTTAAAATTTTGGAATTTTTGGAGTTAGTTTTCTACCTCTAAAAAGTCCTCCAACCTCAGCCTTCTAATTTAAATTCATATCTGGCACTGTTCCTTGGGTCCGAGCCGCTTTCCAAGCGGGTCGAACCCAACCGCGCCCCAGCTCACCTCGAGCTCCTCCTCCCGCGTGAGGTCGTGCCCGTTGGATTAAAATCCAACCGCCACAACCTCTGCCACAACCCACCGAGGCCCAGCTTAGCCGAGCTCCTCCCCCGCGCGAGGTCGTGCTCCGTTGGATCCAAATCAACGGCCACGACCTCCCCTCTCATCTCGTCGCCGTCAGATCTAGATCTCGCGGCCATGACATCCCCTCTCTTTTCAGTGTCTTGCCTAACGGCCCAGACCTCCCACACCTCAGTTCGTCGCCGTTGGATCGAGATCCAATAGCCACGACCTCCCCTCTCCTTGCGTCGCCATCAGATCAAGATCTCACGGCCACGACCTCCTCAGTGTCGTGTGCAACAGCCACGACCTCCCTTCACCGCTGTGCGCCCTTGGATGTAAATCCAATGGCCACGACCTCCCTCCAATGTTGTGTGCCCTTGGATCGCAATCCAACAGCCACGACCTCCCATCGCATCGTGCGCACCAGCCAGACCTCCCACCTCTGTTGTGCGCCGTTGGATTGAAATCCAACCGCCACGACCTCCTACCTTTGTTCGTTGCCGTTGGATCAAAATCCAACCGCCACGACCTCCCATCGCGTCGTGCGCAACCGCCACGACCTCCCCTCGTTGTTGTGCGCTGTTGGATTGAAATCCAATAGCCACGACCTCCTACCCCTGTTCGTCGCTGTTGGATCGAAATCCAAAAGCCACGACCTCCCATCACATCGTGCGCAATGCCCACGACCTCCCCTCTCTGTGGTGTGCCGTTGGATCAAGATCCAACTGCCACGACCTCCCCTCGATGTTGTGCGCCCTTGGATGTAAATCTAAAGGCCACGACCTCCCATATCTTGTCAGCGTCGCGCGCCGCGGGCAAGACCTCCCCACCTCTGTTCCGCGCCCTTGGATGCAAATCCAATGGTCATGACCTCCGGTCCCCTTTCAGCGCGCGACCTCCCCTTTTCTTTGTGCAACCGTGCGATGGAGATCCAACGGCTGTGACCTCCCCTTTTCTCTGCTCCACTGTGCGATGAAGATCGTGCGGCTGTGACCTCCCCCTTTCCTTTCCAGACCTCACCGTTTTAGATCCGAGGGTCACGACCTCCCCCTTCTCTTATCGAACGGTCGATATCCACCCCTATTCTTCTCCTTCCTCGAGCTCGCGCGCGTGCGCCATGGCAGAGGGTGTAGCGTCCCAGTTCCGCTACAGTATTTATCCACCAAACCACATGCTTACAACGAGGAAACCGAGTCCAAATGTATATGTATTTCAGAAGGGGGATGAGGAACAAGAGAAGAACAGGATGAGAGCTAACAGAATTCGTTCTTCCAATCTGTCTTTTGTCGTTATACAATGTCATCTTTTAAACCACTCAGCTATTACAATGACCTGTGGGTCCATCGGTCTATACACTAATTGCATATATGGTCTATAGTTTGCCAACCCTGCACTCCTGCGTTTGAAGCCTTTTTCCCGTCATCTTCTATTGCCGCGCTTTAGCCTTCCATGTCCAACGCTAGTTCTGCAGGTACTGGCGGTGTGACAGAGGGGGAGCAGTGCCCTGTCACCTCCCAACCGCTCTTTTCTTTGCCAAAGATTAAATCTTTGGTCGACCTTCCGCCTCAATCTGTTCGAGACCGCCCCCATCCCCTCCACGTCCTTGTGGCGCCATGGACCGAGCCATGGGCTAAGCTCACCATGGAGCTTAACCCTAGCTCATATGCCTCTGCTCCCCAGCTATATAAGGTCCTCCAGCACCTCCTTGGCTTCCTTTAAACACCTCCCCACTTGCTCTCGGCTTGTTGAGCTCAAACCATCGGAGAGCTCCTCGGCCACCATTGTTGAGCTTGGAGCTCCTCGGTGGCAACAGGGTCCCAGTGGCTTTTCCTCTCCTCTCTGTGCTCCAGCTTGAACCTCTCATTTTGGTGGACCTTAACCCTAACTCGATTTTGGTTGACCTCTTCAGGGAGCAGCTGAATTTGGAGTTTCCCCTTTTCGGCCGTGGTTCACCCCTCTTCGTCTTTAACTCTGGTAAGACCTCCATTTTTCAATTGCTCACTCTTATACCCTCTGTGAGCTATGGTGGAGCTAACCTTACCCTCCTTTGGGCTCCTTTTTGTTCAGACCGTCACCCCCTCGGTTTCTTCTCCGGCGTCGGCAAGGGTCTTCGTCGCCGGAGCAGCTCTGTCCTCCTCGGTCCCTCCGCGACCACCAGGTAACCTCCTGGTAGTCCCTAGATGCGTGGGCACCCGCTTGAATTGCTGTTGCGGAGCTTTCCTTCCATTTTGCTTTTGGCCGTGTGCTACCGCGCCGCTCTCCTCCGGCTCGCCGGCGCTTTGGTCCACCGCCGCAGGTGTGAGTGGTACCAGTGGGTGCGCACTGCTATTGCACACCCGTACCTGGCACCCATTCGCACCGCCGTGCCGTAGGTCGCCGGCGGTGAGGACATCTTCGCCGTCGGGTGTGTTGTCGGACGAGTCCGACACTGTAGCGATGTCCTAGGGCCGTCCAGTTTTAGATCTGCGGGCGAGATCTCGTGGGGCCGTGCATGTGCGCTGTGTTGCGTTGGTTGCGAGCCGTCCATCTCGCGATCAACGGTCCATGACCTCCGCCTCCCTTCGCGCGCGGGGTTTCCAAACGCGCCGCGCGCGATCTAACTTGGGCCGTTGGATTCAAGATCAACGGCCCGCATTCGTTGGTTCTGCGCGGGCGCGAGCGCACGTTGCTGGGAGGACTTGGGCCGTCTGATCCAGGATCAACGGCCCAGGTTCGTCCACGTCGTTTCCTTTTTAGGAATTTTTCGATGGATTTATTTGCAAACTGAAAAAGGTAATGAACTTTGAAAATGGATAACTATTTCATTCTAGCTTCTTTTGAGTTGATTCAAATTTTGGTAGCTCTGGTTTGAACTCAGCTTTAATCTAAAAATGGTTGTAAGCTTAGTTCGGCTGCAAAAAATGGTTTTGCAAATTGGTTTAGAAATAGACTTTTAATGTTGCTTTAAAATTTGCAATTAACTTGTAAAATGCATAAGTATTTCCCTATAGATCCTTTTTGAGTGAATCCAACTTTGTTGGCTTCCTCTATTAGTGTACTAAATGGTAGAATAGGATTTAGGCATGTCACTATTTTCAAAAGATTCGTGGGTGCATGTTTCTTGTGCCCTTTTGCATGTCTTTGAAAAATCATAAAACATGCATCATAGCTCCAAATGAGGTGAACTCAATTGTGTTATTCATATCATGAGGTGCTTGACTTATCATAAAAATCCCAGGTGCAACACCTCTTTGAAAAATTGTGCTAGAGAATTTAATTCGTATGAACAGTAACCGATTTGAATTTTTCAGCAATTTCCAGGCTGAGCAGAATTGTTTTGGCCATAACTTTTGCATTGAGAATCCAAATCAATTGGTTCTTATTGCTAAATTCTTTAAAAATCATGCTCTTGCTGATGCAAAAATTTTAGAGCATTTGGAGTAAGTTTGCTGTGGAGTCCTTTCGGTTTTCTTCGTTCTTATCGGTTCTTTTTACATTTTCGTTAAGTGCCAACGAGTGTGTTGATCCCGTGAGTGATCCTTTGCAGCATAGTGAGTATCTCCAGCAAGGCAAGCAGTTTGATCATGTCCATTATGTCCCATTACTTTAAAGTCTAATATATTGTTTAACTTGTATGTATGCATTGCTATTTTGTTGTTAAATGATATCGATTAGTGATCCTATAGATGCATATTCTGTAGGTAAATGTTCATTCTCTACTACTAAGCCTTGGATTATCTTGCTGTGATTTAGAGTTCGATGGATGGACTCTTATCACTTAGTAGTTGTGTTGTTAATGCTTAGAAATGCTTAGATAACGGTAGAAATGGGCGGTTGTCGACATTATGTCGATGACCTTGATCACACAAAAATTATTATTCCTTTATGTCCAGCACTTGTGCTTTGTTAATTTATAAAGTCAAACAAAACTGAAAATGAAAACTATTTGACTTGGGCACAATGGATGTTTGGTGTGATCTCATGGTGTGTGGAATGGTGCCTAAGTCCCCAAGGACCGAATTACTTGTGCCATTGATCCAAGCAATTTTGCGTGCTAACCACACGAGGGGGATATAGGACCTCTCTTGGCTAAGTACTTTGGGGGGTGTTAATTATGAGTCGATGGTGGTTAAAATGTTTTTATAGGGATTGGGAGCACCCGTAGTTGCTTAGGCTGGGCCGGTGTATCCTACCCTTGGGTTGTCGCGGCTCTTAATTAGCATCATCCATTGGAAATGTCTCGTAGGACTTAGCCGTGCCGGCATACCAAAGGAAGTGTGCTTAATCATGTGGTGAAAAGGCGGTCTGGCGTGTGGGTACATTGGTACACCCCTGCAGGGTTAAATCTATTCGAATAGCCTCGTCCTAGGTTATGGACACGCTTGGTTATTTCCTGCAAGAATTAGACTACAACCTTTAATTAAAACTTGACAGGGGTGGTATGAATGAGTAATTGATGCTATTGTTGTGGTGACTATTGGGTTAGTCACTTCCAGGTTGTTGTTGTCATCTATCTATTGTTATTATGTTGTTGTCTCGTTGTTATTTGCAAATTAAAAATGAATTGCAAAACTGCTTTGAATCTATTTAATTATTGCAAATGAAAACTTGCTTTATCTTTGAAAATAACCTCTGACCTCCACTTAAATGAGCTTGCATGTAGCATATGTATAGGTCTATTACTCTACACGTCAGTCTTGCGAGTACATTTTTGTACTCATTTGCTTTGCTTAATAACTTTGTTGCAGAGGAGGTGGAGCCCCTAGGCCCTACTTTTGTGAGATGTGCTGTGGTTGGGACGACTAGCTTGGCGGCCCGGTCGGTTGCCTTGTGGGCTTTAGGCAAACCGTATGGCTTTTGGTTTATCGCCATCTTATGGCTTTTGCTTCCGCTGTGTTTATCTTTCTTAGTTGTAATTTGGCCGGTCGGCCCCTTTTGGAATAACTCGCTATTATGTATGTCTTTTGTTTAATCTAGTTCGTGCTTTGGTTCTATGTCTTGTACGAGATTGATGCATAATTTTGTAAAGGGGTGTGTATACTGCATTTCTGGGAAGTATACATATCTCGAAGACACGGGTTATTTTGTTTGTGATGCTAGGGTCAATGGATGACTAAGCATTACAAGCCAAATAAGCCGGGGTCCTCACAAAACAACTACCTTAAAGCTCCAGAGTACATAATATGATTAGGCAACAATTTGAATTGATGGAACATGGTAAAATGTGGGAAGCTGGACAAAATTCTGAAAGGTATATATAGCATACAGAATAAAGCTACCTAAAACATGCAAATAATTTATAACAGTATGTTTACAAAACAAATTATAACCGTATATGATGTCATCAATTCTGGGAAAAGAATTTGTAAAACATGGTCTTGGAGATCAAAAAAGGGAGAACAAAAATAATATACAGAATTTAAGTAAAAGAATACCTTAGGCCTTAGTTGATGAAAAACTATAGGGTACTTGACTAAGGATGGTAAAAAAAAGAATCAGAAGGGGAAAAAATTAGTTCAGTCAGGCAAGTACTTACCTCAAAGATCGTAAGACAAAATGTGCTTGTTGGGCAATGTGGGACATAGTATGCCCATAATAATAGAGAAGGCCTGATTGCATTTATGTATGGCTTGAATATTTAAATGAGATAGCCAAATTAGTAAAAAAAACTTTGCATATAAAAATTAGAAGTAGATAAGTACCAGATTTTTAACTTCAAGGTCCATAGCATAAGGAGCCTACTAAGTACTAAGATAGCAAAGAAGATTTAAACTCTTGTTGGTAAGAGTGGACAGTTTCAATCAATTGAACCATTAAACACCTGCATAATTTTTAACTAAATGATATATACAATCAGATGATTGTAGGATTCTCTTAACAAAATGAGAGGGGTAAGGCAGCGATCTTACCTGATGGTCGCCCGAATTGTTTATGGGATTCCTGTATTTTTTATGAGATATAGTTTCTCATGCTGATATAAATTATTGCTAGAGTATATACCAAAATAGAGGCATGCCAGACATGGAAAAAGTAGTAAAATATGTCAATAAACTATCAGCACATTAGTAACAACAATGTCTTTGGTTATTTGCCTAATATTTAACTTATGGAACATAAAAAGGTATTGATTTCACATACATGAAACTGATCAAGGCACTAGAACATAAGGAAAGTACAATGCTGTTTGGCAGTCATTATCAAGTTTGCAATTCCTGGACCCACAAGACCACAAAAGAATCCAATTGTACCATATAAAATCCCCTATTCTCAAAATAGATATTTCAGATATTAGAAGAGATAATAGTAATTGCTAACATTTCTGGGTGAAAACAAGAAGTATTTCAGTGAACACAAAAGCTACCTTGAAAAAGTATGTCTCTGTCCTTTGTTGAACAAAAAATATGTATCCTGGCCTTTCGACTTCAAAAACGCAAGATAAATTCGTTTTCAACACAATTCACATTACTCAGGATAAATGGTTGGATGCTTTATTAAAAACAATAAATTAAAAATACTTTCAACATGTAACAAGCAAAGAAAATGGGACATAAGGCTAGAATGGTTGGCAGGAACCTAGTAAATCAGCAAATTATCCGATGTCGTGTAAAATTTCTAAAAAGAGAAGTAGGCATTCAACAGTATTGTGTTTTGAATCCCATCAACAACCAGAATAACTGTTACAATATGCAATGAGAGATTATTTAGCCAACTTAAGCTTCAGTTTTTCACCTAAATAAGATTTGACTGCTTAGCCTTACCTTATGGCTTGGTTTTACAAAGATTACACCATAAAAGACCAATAAGCCATGTTAAAACAATAAAGGCTTCAGTTATTTTACATAAGGGAGAGAAAGTAAGCCATCTGTAGCATCTGTTTGGCCCCAACTTAAACTTTTATGTGGAACTAAGCTTAACATATATCACATAGGCCCTAAGCCAAAGCCAAACAAAATGCTTACGCTACAGACTGAAAATGGATCATCAACTGACTTGTGGAGAATGGAGATAATCCATAGCTGCTGCATGATAACTTCTCAAAAAGGTATTTATAAGCTGACTTTTACCAAACAAGTTTCTCATAAACAGGTTTGTTGAAATCTTAGAATCTATGTGAAATAAATCTAAATTCCCCTGTTCTCAAAATAGACATTTCATGTATTAGAAGAGATAATAGTAATTGCTAACATTTATGGGTGAAAACAAGAAGTATTTCAGTGAACACAAAAGCTACCTTGAAAAGTTATGTCCCTGTCCTTTGTTGAACAGAAAATCTGTATCCTGGCTTTTCAGCTTCAAAAACGCTGCATAAATTCAGTTTTCAACATCAATTCAACATTACTCAGGATGAATGGTTGGATGCTTTATTAAAAACAATAAATTAAAAATACTTTCAACATGTAACAAGCAAAGAAAAGGGTACATAAGGCTAGAATGGTTGGCAGGAACCTAGTAAATCAGCAAATTATCCGATGGCGTGTAAAATTTCTAAAAAGAGAAGTAGGCATTTGGCAGTATTGTGGTTTGAATCCCATCAACAACCAGAATAACTGTTACAATATACAATTAGAGATTATTTAGCCAGCTTAAGCTTCAGTTTTTCACCCAAATAAGATTTGACTACTTAGCCTTACCTTATGGCTTGGTTTTACAAAGATTACACCATACAAGACCAATAAGCCATGTTAAAACAATAAAGGCTTAAGTTATTTTACATAAGGGAGAGAAAGTAAGCCATCTGTAACATCTGTTTGGCACCGACTTAAACTTTTATGTGGAACTAAGCTTAACATATATCAAATAGGCCCTAAGCCAAAGCCAAACAAAATTCTTACGCTGCAGGTTGAAAATGGATCTTCAACTGACTTGTGGAGAATGGAGATAATCGATAGCCGCTGCATGATAACTTCTCAAAGAGGTATTTATAAGCTGACTTTTACCAACCAAGTTTCTCATAAACAGGTTTATTGAAATCTTAGAATCTATGTGAAATAAATCTAGTAGGAGTTTCACAGGAATTAGCTCAATTATCGTAGGAATCAAGAAAATTTATGGCATTCCAAATGGGGCCTAAGTAAATAAATATTTATTTTCAACAATTCTGAGGTAGGATTAAAAGATTATGTATAGTTTTGGTAAATTTTGCATGTGTTCAATTTTTTCCTTGTCAATAATTTGTCTAGAAGAAAAACATATTGAACTGGCAATTTACAATTCGTGGCATTGGTCTATATGTTACTGGAATAGCAGGTCACTGATATACTTCATTGTTTCATAGAAATTCAAGGGAATTCATTTTGACTCTAATAACATCTAGGAGAATATCGTGAGAGCCATATTACAAACCATTCAATGCCATAATGATCTACTCCATACATTCCAAATAGATGTCATTTTAGACTCTAGCACAAGAATTATCAAATAAGGTATCAAGGAAAATGAACATGATAATATTATTGAGGGAGGGTATATGCGTGAGGGAAGGGGGCGAGGTTAAAAATGTACCTAGAAATTGAGTGGCACGCATCCAGAAACAAAATGAGAAGGCAAGAATGTCATGCATTTGGAATAGAGGGAGTATGACACAAAATAATGTTATGGACACTGCACTCTCACAGAATTGTTATTGTTCACAACTCACCTACCTAGGAGAGCATCATAAGCATGCCTAACACGCCCAAGAAGACCTTCTGATGCAGATCCCCCACTGAATCGAGCATATGGCACCAACATACGGACTAAAGCTACATTAACAACTACACCTACCAACATATCCATTGCATACAACTCAAACTCTGACCAAAACTCCTCGCCTCTCTTCTAAATCTCCGCGAATGTCGCGCAACATGTGTCACTAACTATCTGCAACACATTCTAGCAAACAATTGTAGGATCAAGGATAACCAACTAGAGGGGCTGAATAGGTGGTTTTTAAATTTTTTTTTTGGGCTAAAAACGGATTTTGCCAAAATTAAAGCTATGAAAAAAAATTTCACAAGTTAAAGCCTAAAAGGTCTAAGGATTTCTAAGTGCACTACACTATCAAGACAACCTAAACAATCTAAACAAGATGAACAACTAGCTCATAAGTATAAATACACAAAGTAAAGAGTGAGAGAATAAACCATACTAGGGAGACAAACGATGTTTTCATGTGGCAACATAACAAATGTCTCATATTTAATTTTGAGCATATGCAATTTGGCCTCCTTAACCGCAGATGTTCCCTCATAAATTTCAGAGAGAGTTTTCCAAATATCATGAGCTGTCTCAAGTGAACTCACTCTATTGAATTCATCCGTGTTTAAGGTTCCATAAAGAGCATTCATTGTTTGAGCATTTAGAAGAGCATTTCGTTCATCTAACGAGGTAAGATTGTTTGGATCAATAGGCATAACGAAACCCTCTCCTACAATTCTCCATATGCTAGAACTCACGGCCTTAAGATAAACGGTCATACGGACCTTCCAATAAGCATAATTTGTGCCATCAAATTGAGGTGCCTTACCAATGGAGAAACCCTCACTAGTCATCCTTTTCTCTCTAGGCGGTATAATCAAATAGATGAGAGACCAAGCTCTGATACCACTTGTAGGATTAAGGATAACCGATTAGAAGGGTGTGAATAGGCGGTTTCTAAATTCTTTTGGCTAAAAATGGATTTTGCCAAAATTAAAACTATGAAAAACAATTTCACAAGTTAAAGCCTAAAAGGTCTAAAGCTTTCTAAATGCACTACACTATCAAGACAAGCTAAACAAGATAAACAAGATAAACAACTAGCTCATAAGCATAAATACACAAAGTAAAGAGTGAGAGAATAAACCACACTAGGGAGACAAACGATGTTTTCTCGTGGTCTCAGAGACTTGCCAGTCTCCACTAATCCACGTTGAGGAAGTTTGATCAACTCAAGCCGGCTTCACACAAGCACTTCCCTCAGTCACTAATGGTAGCTCTTCTCCACTCCGGATAGGCGAGCTCCAACCTTCACAAATGCCCGGGTCTTCTCACAATCTCCTTTGAGAAGATCACCGATGCAACTCCGGACCGTCTAGGAGACATCAATCTCCAAGAGTAATAGACCAAAGATTCTTCGCTTGAAGATGCTCAAGTGCCACAAAGATCAAACCCTAATCAACACACTTGGAAAAACCTCAACAACATTTGCAAGATGATTTTAATGCTCTCAAAGAGTGGAAGAACAAGCAAAGGGCTCAAGTGTATTCAATGAGGTTCATCAAAGCTCTCTAGCTACAATAGTCCTCAATCTTGGTGTTTTTGAACTCGGAACCATTGTCACTTCGAATTTTCTTCAACTTAAACTCAAATTCATTTTGGGCTCTTTTTGAGAAACTTTTGAACATACCATAGGTTTCGCTTTTATCATGTAAAAAGAAAACCCAACTATACCTTGAGTGATCATCTACTATCACAAGACAATAACTATTTCCTCCAATGCTCTTATAGGTTTTTGGCCCAAACAAATCCATGTGTAAGAGCTCCAATGGTCTAGATGTGGACATGATACTTTTGATGGATGAGAACTCGCTACTTGCTTGCCGGCTTGACAAGCACTACATAGCTTATCTTTCTCAAACTTCATATCTTTCATGCCCATAACTAAATCATGTTTGAAAAGCCTTTTAAGTTGAATCATTCCTACATGAGCAAGCATTCGATGCCAAAGCTAACCCAAGGAGGTTTTTGCAATCAAACAATTTTTGAGGCAAGAATCACTTGATGAAAAATCTACCAAATAAAGATTGCCAAAACGAAAACCTTTGAATACCAAAGAGTTATCTTTTTCATTTGAAATAGAAACACCTTGAGAGAAAGTGCAAGAAAGTCCAAGATCATAAATTTGTGCTACCGATAGCAAGTTAAAATTAAGAGATTCAACTAATGATATATTAGAAATAGAAAGATCATTGGATATAGCGATTTTACCTAATCCTATTACCTTTCCCTTGCTATTATCACTGAAAGTGATCTTTTTATTTTTCTCCTTTTCCGTTTTCAAATGAGGTGAACATTTTCTGGTCTCCGGTCATGTGTTGGGTACACCCACTATCAAGTACCCAATATCTTCCACGGGTCTTGTGGTTCACCTACAAAACAAAGTTATACTCTTTTAGGTACCCAAATTTGTTTGGGTCTTTGGAGGTTAGATATCAAGGTTTTGTGCACCCAAATGACATTCTTTTTATCTTCAAATATAGGAGTCCCAATAAATTTAGCTATAATTCTACCATTCTTTGATTTCCTAAGCATATAACAAGATTCAAATACAAAGGATTTAGATGAGCTATGAATTTTGCAATCTTTGGCTAAATACCCTACATCATGACATTTGTAGCACAAGTTATCATTTTTCTTTACAAACCTTGTTGCATTGTAGATTGGCCTTTTTTTTCCTTTCTTAGGAATGAAGCCAAGTCTCTCCTTGTTGTAAGAGCACCTTTGCTCACTCAAGATTTTGTCAAGAGTGGCTTTACCTTTGAAGCATCCATCCAAGCTCTTACTAAGCTTGGTTACTTGTTCTTTGAGCTCATGATTCTCAATAACAAGAGGATGATCAATTTTCAAATCCATGCAAGCAATGTTATCAATTTTAGAGCTGCAAGGCATGACAATTAAATTATCACTTGAAGTAGATATGCTAATCTTAGATGCAACATTTAAGCAATTCATATCATCAAGGATATCACAAGTAATACATACATCCATGTGGGACTTTGAATGATCCTTGATAAGGAGAATTTCATGAGCTTCCTTTAGCTCCTCATAAGAGTCTTTGAGAGAAAGAAATTCCTTCTTCAAGACTTTAGATTTTTTACTTCTCCTTGCCAAGGTATGCATTCAAGTCCTCAAGTATATCAATTAGCTCATCATAAGTAGGATCATCATTTATATCAATTGTTACCTTTTGTTCCCCTTTTGCCATGAGACAATGGGGTGTAGAGAATAATAATGGAGCCTCCTTGATGGCAATTTCGGCAAGCTCTCTCTTTCTTGGGGACTCATCTTCTTCGGAGTCAGAGTCTGAGGAGTCTTCATCGGAGTTCCATTCTCCAATGTAAGCTTCACCCTTGCCATTCTTGTGGAGCTTCATGAAAAACTTCTTCTTGCCATTGTAGTTATTTTTCTTGAATGACTTGGATTTTTCATCCTTTTTCTTTGGACAATGAGATACAATATGGCCTTTCTCCTCACACTCATACCATATAATGTTGGAGTAACGATTTTTGCTTGAGAATTGACCTTTGTTGAAGTTTGAACTTCGGTTTGAGCGTCTTTTCATGAACTTGCTCATTCTTTTCACAAATAGAGCCATCTCTTCATCGGAATCATCATCATCACCACTTTCAACCTTTTCATCAATTGATTCCGCCTTTGCCTTGAAAGCAATATTTTTCTTCTTATATGCAACTTGTTCTAATAGCTCTTCTTTGTCTTTCTTGTAGAGCTCATTGGTAATTAAATTTTCCAAAAGACCGGTAGGGGTCATTCTTGACAATTCGAAAGAATTTAGAAATAATGTTACCAATGTCTCATACTTGTCTGGCAGAGCTCTAACCATTTTTCTCACAATATCAAGATCAGTTAGAGACGAACCAAGACATTTAAGTTCATTAACTAAGTTATTCAATCTTGAATACATTTCATTTATGTTTTCATGTGGTAACATAACAAATGTCTCATATTTAATTTTGAGCATATACAATTTGGCCTCCGTAACCGCAGATGTTCCTTCATGAATTTCGGAGAGAGTTTTCCAAATATCATGAGCTGTCTCAAGTGAACTCACTCTATTGAATTCATCCGCGTTTAAGGTTCCATAAAGAGCATTCATTGCTTGAGCATTTAGAAGAGCATTTCGTTCATCTAATGGGGTAAGATTGTTTGGATCAATAGGCATAACGAAACCCTCTTCTACAATTCTCCATATGCTAGAACTCATGGCCTTAAGATAAACAGTCATACGGACCTTCCAATAAGTATAATTTGTGCCATCAAATTGAGGTGCCTTACCAATAGAGAAACCCTCACTAATCATCATTTTCTCTCTAGGCGGTAAAATCAAATAGATGAGAGACTAAGCTCTGATACCACTTAGGATCAAGGATAACCGATTAGAGGGGGGTGAATAGGCGGTTTTTAAATTCTTTTGGCTAAAAACGGATTTTGCCAAAATTAAAGCTATGAAAAACAATTTCACAAGTTAAAGCCTAAAAGGTCTAAGGCTTTCTAAGTGCACTACACTATCAAGACAAGCTAAACAAGATAAACAACTAGCTCATAAGCATAAATGCACAAAGTAAAGAGTGAGAGAATAAACCACACTAGGGAGACAAACGATGTTTTCCCATGATCTCAGAGATTTGTCGGTCTCCACTAATCCACGTTGAGGAAGTTTGATCAACTCAAGCCAGCTTCACACAAGCACTTCCCCAAGTCACTAATGGTAGCTCTTCTCCACTCCGAATAGGCGAGCTCCAACTTTCACAAATGCCCGGGTCTTCTCACAATCTCCTTTGAGAAGATCACCGATGCAACTCCGAACCGTCTAGGAGACGGCAATCTCCAAGAGTAATAGACCAAAGATTCTTTGCTTGAAGATGCTCAAGTGCCACAAAGATCAAACCTTAATCAACGCACTTGGAAAAACCTCAACAACCTTTGCAAGATGATTTTAATGCTCTCAAAGAGTGGAAGAACAAGCAAAGGGCTCAAGTGTATTCAATGAGGCTCATCAAAGCTCTCTAGCTGCAGTGGGTGAGGTATTTATAGCCTCCACCCACTATACTAGCCGTTGGTGCACGAAATCCCCAAAAGATCTGCAAGTCCGGTTAGACCGCAGGTATTTGGCCGGTCAGTCCGGACTGGGAATAATGGTCGACTGCTACGTATTAAATGCACAGGAAATAGCCGTTACGACTAGTCCGATCAGACCGCCATTTGGGGTCCGGTCAGACCGGACTCAAGAAATCCAATTCCAGAGAAAAACGAGCTACTGAAAAGAATGATCACATTGCCAAACCAGGGGTGCGGTCAGTCTGGGGTCATACCCGTGGTCAGTCCAACTTTATAGAATTTGTAGCAAGACATAAAAAATCACCTCTCTAGAAAAAGTTGACCAGGTTTCTTGACCTGGAGGTCCGGTCAGTCCGGCCTTTGAAAACATAGAAAGGAGATTCTCGGAAAAAAGTGACGCAGCTTTGATCCAGATCTTGGTCGATCCGACCTATCAATGGCGGTCGATCCGACCAAAAGATAAAACACATTTAAACTAAGGCCAGACTATTTAAAATGAATCCAAGATTTAAACCAAGTAAGATTGAGCATTGGTGGCATCATTCGCTTTCAAGCTACTAGACATTTGATCCCTCTTCATAGTACTATTTACTATTCTAACAATCCGGTCTCTTATCCTTTATTCCCCTAGACTGGTAAAACTAAGAAAATGTCCTATCAACTAGATACCTTTACATTGAGTGAGATGAGATCCTTTAGCGCTCTTCCGTCTTAGTCCAAGAATAAACTTAGTAACTTCTTGATAAAGTGAGTTAGTTCAAAACACATGGTTGTCTGTAATTACCAAAACACTACAAATAGAGCCTAGATTCTTCAACAATCAATCAACAACCCTACCAACAAGCGCTTACCACTATGCAATACAATACTAATAAATAACTCAACCTACCTCAGTCCCAATGTTGAAGAGGAATGCAGGATCAACCAGCATCCAATTCCGGAGAAGCGGGCAGGACCAAATGGCGGGATCCATGGGCAGGTGGGAGGACGGCAGCGATTGTGGGTCGAAGGGGGCCCACCAAGGGGCGCGGGGGTAGGGGCATCAACCGGTCGTCAGGGATGTAGAGGTCGGCAAGATGAGTCATTGAAGGCGGTGAGGTTGGACATCGATGCGGCGCATAATTAGCTAGGGCTTGCATTTGGGGAAGAAGTAGGGAGAGCGCGTGCACCAGGGGGGACAGAATAGGGTTAGTCGGTTTTTTCATGGGAGGGTGTGGGGTTTCCCTGCGCGTGTGGGACGATGAGGAGAGGCAACGTCATATCGAGGAAGAAGAAGACCTGAGGCAGCGATGGTGGCCAGAGAGATAGCCTAGGGCGGCGGTGCGATGCGTGAAGAGGAGCAAATCCAGCCAAGGGGAGGACGGTGACAATGACGACGACATGAGCAGGGGAGACCTGATGGTGGTGACCCATGAGACAGGGGCGGTGGTGGAGGACCCTTGAAGGCGACAGAAGCCAGTCGATCCGTTTGGCGCTGGGAGGGGGTCGGCCGCGGGGTCCAACTTGTGGAGGCTCTTGCGGAGCGTGGCGAAGGGAAAGAGGGGAGAATGTCGAGGAGGGGGCAGCGGGGGGTTGAGAGTTGCACTCGAGAAAGAGAGAGAGAGAGGAGAGGAGTGGGGTGACGGTTTTGGAGGAGATGGACCGGGAGTGATGGGAGGTCGGGAGTACTTAGAAGGAATGGCGAACCGCGCGCACAAAAAAGATCGAATGGCTCACGTCACACGAAGGAGGGTGAATCCAACGGCTCATGTCGCACGTGAGAGGACGGATGACCACCAACTCCAATATTATTTAAGTAGTAGAGATATTATCTTTGGTGGTTCTTTTCATGCTTTTGTTTCTAGTTTTTCTGAGACTATGTTCAGGGAATTTGAGATGAGTATGATGGGTGAACTCAACTACTTTCTGGGGCTTCAAATCAAGCAATGCAAGGAAGGGATCTTCATCCATCAGATGAAGTACACTAAGAATCTTCTCAAGCGCTTCGAGATGGGTGACTGCAAGTCGATCGCCACTCCTATGGTGACTTCGACTGCTTTGGATCTAGATGAGGAAGGAGAAGCCATGGATCAACACGAGTACCGCAGCATGATCGGCTCCCTCCTTTATCTGACAGCCTCAAGACCGGATATCCACTTTGCGGTTTGCCTCTGTGTGATGTTTCAGGCGTCTCCGAGGACTTCCCATTGCCAAGCTGTCAAGCGTATTTTCATGTACCTTCACTCTACACTCCAGTATGGCATTTGGTATTCCTGCTCTTCTTCCTTGTCCATTCGGGGGTTTTTTTATTCTATATTTATGGGTTGTCAGCTAGATAGGAAGAGTACCTTAGGCACTTGTCGCTTCTTAGTCACTTCTCTTGTCTCTTGGCTTTCTAGGAAGTAGTCCTCTATTGCACAATCCACTGCAAAAGCTGAATATGTAGATGCCGCTAGTTGCTGTAGTCAGATTCTGTGGATGGTGTCCACCCTTAAGGACTATGGGTTAACTTTTGCTAGTGTTCCTCTTCTCTGTGATAACACTTCTGCCATTAATATTGCTAAGAACCCTGTGGAACATTCTAGGACCAAGCACATTGATATTCGTTATCACTTCCTTAGAGAACATGTAGATAAGGGTGATGTTGTGCTAGAATTTGTGGAGTCCGAGGCTCATCTAGCTGATATCCTTACTAAGCTTTTAGGCCCAACTAGGTTTGCCATATTGAGAAGTGAGTTAGGGGTAATTTACCCCTATGGGTTGGTTTGGGGGGGAGGTGGGGGGTTGGTTCTCTTTCGAGCTTTCCTTGTTCATCTTATCTTTCCTTGATCTTCTTCTGAACTTTCTGATCTTTTTAGGCTGTTGAGTTTTTCTCGTAGCTCATTGTATCATATTGCATTCATATGAAAATCACAAAAAGATACATTGTAATATAACTTTACTGTTTGTCTTTTAAGTTTGATGTAGCTTTGCTTATTACCCTTTTGAGCTTTAGTATTTCCATTCTTACTCAATTCGATGTCTAGTTCATTGACTTGCTAGAATTATTATGCTTTCATATGTGTAGCTTAGTCTTTGCTTGATGAGCTAGAATTTTAAGACAACTTGAACTAAAATTTGCAATTCGTGGATCTTTTAGCTAGTTGCGCAATTAGTGATCCTTCTGTGACACTGACTATATCAAAATTGCTTAGTTAGCTCTTGAATCTAGGATTGAACATCATTTGAGTTTTTTTTGTTCTTTTGTGAATCTAAAACCGCTCCTGTGCAAAATATAAAAAAAAATGTCAAGTCTTAAGGTTCTCATATGGATAAATTGTGCCAAATTATTCTCACGAGACTACATGTCAAAGACATGAACTTGGAGATAGTTTGATGATCCAGACAATCCCATGGGGACTACTTGTCAAAATTGACATGAACCTCAAGATCTGTCACACTGGTTGAAGCTTAGGAAGAGTTTGTGGATAGCTCCTAGTACATGATCTTCTTCACTAAGATAGACCTTTAATCAACATCAATAATCATTGCAAATGACAATGTTGTAAAAAAGGGGTGATTGAGGTACATTGAGCAAAATGATTCACTTTAGGACTTTTTTTGTCTTTATAATGGTCTTTGTTAGCTTTTTGATCTCATATTGACATTTTGACATGGCCATTATCACTTTAGGATCTCTTTTGATGAACTTGCTAGTTGTGAAGCTTTGCTTAAATTGCTAAAATTCATCGTTTTGTCTTGAGCTTTCTAGTTTAGCTTTGATATATATATCTTAACATGATCTTACTAGCATCTTCATGCATGATGTGTATTGATTAATAGTAGGAATGCTAGCTTTTTCTTTTGGGTAATCTCCAAAGCTTCTTGTACTAAAAATTTTAAAAATACAAAAATGAAGCCACTCCATTGCATTTCATGCATGCTCTTTCTTATGCTTTTTCCTCATTTCTGTATTTGTCTATTCTAGATGAGAGGAAGACGTGATTCCTTGATGACTCTATTGTCAAAGGGGGAGAAGATATATCAAAAATGTTAAAAGGGGGAGCTATTTAGAGAAAAAGGGAGAAAATAAAAATTTCTAAAAAATGATGATCATAGTAGGGGGAGCATCTAATTAGCATTCTTATGATCTCATTGTCATTTATTAACTTGAATTGTAATTCTTGGAACCTCACAATGATCAAAGATCAAATTGAACAATTGTTCTTTCATATGGACTTTAAGTGAGATTTTTGACTATTCTATGGAAATCGAAGCTTTCTTGCTTTCTTTTGCCTTATCTCACTTGCCTATGCTAATCTGAAACCAGTTTGATCATTTCCATTGCGTTCTCTTACTTTTAGACCAAGTTGCACCTTTGCGCGAAAACGTTGAGTTTTTTCATTTTCAAACCTTAAAATTTCATTTTTGGGAAATTATCAATGTGTTCATCTAGGAGGAGATTGTGGATATTATGGGGATATGTTCATGATCTTAGGATGATGATACAATTGGCAATAGTGTCGAGGGTTTGTCGAAACACTTGTTTTTGGCGAAGTTCAGGAAAATCGGTATGACCGCAATTGAGGAGCGGTACTATCGTAGCACGGTATGAGCGCAATTGGGAAGCGGTATTACCGCAGAGCAGTATGACCAGATTATAGTTGATGGTACGTTTTTTCTAGAGCGCATGTTTTTTGGAGTTTCTTCTCTCTTGAAAAGCGGTATGACCGCATGTTGTGAGCGGTACTACCGAAGTGCGGTAGTACCAATGTTACATGGCGATATGACCGATTTTATCATGTTCGCTGGCCAGCTTGGCAGCGATGTTTGTAGGTTAGATCAATTTCATGGGTTCTAGTGCATATATGTTGCATGATGCATGTTTTGACTAACGTGGGTCAAGTTATGAAAAACTATTGTTCCTAGAATCGATTTCTTGATCTATTCTTGTGCAAGAGGCTTAGAGGTTAACAACGGTCAATGGCGAGGATGATCGGGACTAGGCTTGGAGAGCTGAGGTTCAGAGCGATTGAGGATGCCGGGTGAAGTTAGTGGACTCAAGCATGACGCAAAATGGACAAGGATGACCAAACGGGAAGTTCGATGCGACGGGTTGCATCAAGCGGCGCAGGGGTCGGTGCAAGTGCCATAGTAGTTTCAGTGGGAGCCGAATAGGAGAGACTTGCCGACATGAAAAGTGTCGTTGATCAACCTACACGTGACGAATCATGGGATTGCTTTATGAAGATTGGACTCGATCTTTGGAGAAGGATCAAGAAGGGGTATTTTGGTAACTTCACTAAAATACCGCCTTGATGACTTTTGGCTAAACCACGACGCAAGATAACGCGAGGAGAGGCGGTTTAGATCAAGAGAAGGTGAAGACAGCGCTTTGAGAAGCGTACGTAAGTTAGACCCATTTGTGTGTGGGCTTAATGGGTACCCGTTTGAGATGTCTCTCTAGAAGCTAGCCTCCATTAGAAAAGGGGAGGGTGCTGGTTGTGCACCTCCCAACCCTTGTACCTAGAAACCCTAGTTTGTGTTTTAGGGATAGGGGAGGAAAGTGGAGAGGTTAGGGTTCTTGAGAGTTGGATTGATTGTGTGCTCAAGTGTTGAGTTTTTTTCCTCCATGATGGAGTGGTTGTAAACCAACATCAATCTCAAATCAATCCAAACAAGATTCCTCAAGATGTGTCTCCTCTTGTTCTTACTCTCTCTTTGGTGACTTTTGGATTTTTGATGATCTCTTGGTTTTCCTTTGGTTTCTTGTGGTGATCTTGCTTGCTGTGATATATGGGAGTGCATCTAAGATCATCTTTTATCCACGAGCAAGCTTTTGGATCAAAGTTTGATTTTAGCCCGGTTTTGAAGTAACCTTCATTCAAACGAAAAAAAGTCAGAACTTTGGCAATGATCTACACGATCTTTGATTGGAATAGGTTCCTGACATCGTAGAGAAGGTATGTTTCAAGTTTTATGAAGTTTGGAGCTGTGGATCAAAAGTTGTGTCAATTTTCGATTTTGGCTTCGGGCTGATTTTGTTGTTCATCGTGATGTTTTTACTGTTCACCCGATAGTACCGCTACTGTTCACCAGTACTACCGTTTTGCGATATTACCACTACTGTCCATAGGTATAACCGGCAATGTTTATCAGCACTATTCACAGCTACTGTTCATCATCGCGCTTTTGCGTTTCTGGTTGTGCGCTTCGGGATTTTGATTGGATTCAAAACAAGACTTCCGCTATGCTTGGACATTGATTTTCATAGCTTTTATAGCTATTGGAGTGAAAGTTGAGTTGAATCCGATTAAAGTGAAAAAGAGATAGTGCTCATATTCAAACCCACCCCCTTCTAGTCGCCATTTCGGTCCAACAATAATAAATATAAATAAAAAATGAACTTCCAACAACGAAGAATGTTTGGATCATCTAATTGTTGATAAGTGGGTATATGTAATACTTGATTAATGAGTAACTTCAGGTGCTTATTCCTCTATATTTATATTTTTGAAGTGCTATGGTTATATCGATATCATGCTAGCTAGTGCTTAGGGCATCTCTAATAGTTAGCGATAATTTTGTTTCTAACATATGCTACATCATCTTTAGAGACAATATCTTCAATAGATAGTCTCTAGCACACTCTCCAACATTTATATTTTATAATTTTTCTTTGAAACAGGTCTACATGTTAACTAGAGTAGATTAATATATCATATCTTGTTTCGCGTACACGACAGTCTTTTCAGGAAGAGATAATATGCGCTCTCTCTCCTCCTTCTCTCTCTTCCATGTAAAATTTTGTTGATGTGACATAGCTAAGAAACAACAATAAATACCCTTAAAGATGCCCTTAAACAAACATCTATGTTCGTGACTTCATCGCTACATTTAATCTTGTGTGTATGGGGTGATCACGTTAATAACAGAGTACAGATGCTGTAGACACATGCTGCAGCACGAATCCATGATCAAGTCCTGATCCAAAATTTTCAACCATATAAAGACTAATATGCTAATCTCTTCGGCACTTGCACAGAGAAGATTAAGTGGCAAAATTGAGACAAATAATGAGGTTGGCTCAGTTCCCATGCGTAATAATACATCTATGCTGCTTGCTACTGGCGTCACTTTGCAACAGTCAAGTTTGATATACAGACCCAGTAGATTGTGTTCCTACAGTCCTACACTCCTACTACAGTGGACTAAATATGATGTGTTTATTTGGTTTTGAATCCCAAAAATACAGTTTATAGACTATAGTCAACAGACAACAGAAAAGAAAGATTTCTATGGAAAACAGTGAAGAAAAAAAAGAATTTTATGCTAGTTTTATTTGTATGCGATTGCCTGCATGCTATAATTCTAAGGGGATAGAAACTGAGAGAATGAAGTGGAAATGTTTGCCAATAAGTGCAAGAGGAGACGACAACCAACAGCTGAGAAGATGAAACAGTTAAAACGATAGTGTGGTTAAGAGCTTGTCCTCCTAAATATGTATCACGTACTGCGCGAAAGGATGCCATTTCCTACCTGCTGGTTGTGACACTTGGGTAAATTGGAATATTTGTACTTAATTTGAATAGTTCTTGATTGCAATCTGAGACTTTCCATGCTAAAAAAAAAGCGGAAAATACTGAAATCTTGTGTTGCATAAAGGACGATAGCTGGTGAAGCTTTCACTCCTGGTAATAACATAGTACTTTAGGTGCTTATTAATTATTGATTTATTGTGATGCGTTCGACACCTTATCCTATTATTCAAAGTTAGAAAGGCATTGTGTTAGTACTACTGTGAACAAACTTTATTTGTATGCCTTAAGAGACACTTGCAGCAACCTAGCACTATCATAGACTCATGAGTCCTGACTCTTGACAAGTCTTATGCCACGAAATGATATATTAACCAAACAGTTCACTGTTATTCTGATAGACATAATCAATTAGATAGACACAAACTTGGGGAACGATCATCAGCTGCACATTTGACCAATCATGGGACCATCTTACCAGGTAAAAAGGGATTAGAGGTTCTGCGCCAAAAAAGGGGCCACGTCGTCCACGGGCTTCGTCGCCGCACGCTCCGCACGACGCGTGCAGCTAGCCGTCCGATCGCCTCTCCATCCCGCGTCCTCGCTTGCCTGCTCGGCCGTCTGATTCTGCGCCATGCTGCGTCATCTGCCCTATCGGCTGTGACACGCGTCCAGGTGGACCCACGGTAGCGACACGTGCTCCTATTCTCCTCGCCACAGGCCCCAGCCAGAGGCCCGCGCTTCCCTCGATCGCCGCTAAGAGCATCTACAATAGTTTATTTCTTAGCTTGTTACTAAGAGGAGAGAGAGTACTCAATCTAATAAAAAGAAACAATCATTCCAATAGATTGTTTCTTAAGCTTGTATCTAAGATTTTAATTGCTACAAGCTTATTGGTAGACAGTGGGACCCACAAAATGAGTGTTTAGGTAACAACTAAACCTCCAATAGAGTTTTTGGTTGTTTCTTATATCTTGGTATGAACAATCTGATAGTTTCTTCATGTAGAAACAGCTTTACTTTCTCTCCTCATCTTCTCTCCTCTACATCATCTAAAAGCTGATATGGCAACTTCTTAGTAACAGCTAAGGTGAATTGTTGTAGATGCTCTAAGACCCAGGCCCGAGGGTTTGTGCCAGGCAATAGCTAGCATTGGGGTCGTCCATCCTCTTCGGTGATTCGCTGTTGTTTGTCAGTTGCGGTAGGATTTGGAGAAAAAATGTGGTGGAGGGCCTGGAGAGAGACTCCTCCATCCAACCGTCCATTTTATCCCCCTGATCGAGCGCCGTGGGGAGGGGCCTCACCTCTTCCAGAGGATTTCCTTCCAGGATTTGCTATTGTTTCGCACTAACTCCAAGACTTGTGCATGTAAAGATTCGAAGTTCACCCTACCTCCTACCAATTTCTATCTACGCAGCTAGAGCTAGGCTACCTTACCAGATGGAAAATGCGTCATAATAAAATAAGAAAACGAGCTTTCTTTTTGTTTGTGCGTCCTAAAGCCATCGACAATTTCGTCATCTTTTATTAGAGGTGGTGGTACGTGATGGACTCTTTTAGCAACATGAGCGATAGGACTTTAAAGACACGTCCTTCCCGGCCGTAAATTGGAGACTACTTTTGCAATGCCATATGATCCTGTAATTAACCTCTTGTATTGGGTATAGAGTTTTTGGCCGAAATGAAACTATTGGCGAACTTTTTTTTTACAAAAGTAGCCGTATTGCTAAAAATGACATTACGGACATGCCGACAGCTGACACATGTTCAAAACCGTGCATCTGGCAGTCGGATTCAACCTCCACTGCGCATGTGGTTCCCGGACTTCCCTCCTCCTGCAATGTGGGCGGCGCCGCTCTCTCCTGGTGTACGAACATGCCTTGTCCACCCGTCCAACCCAAATGTAGCGGTAGCAAACTGCAGGTTGACGGAGAACGATGTGTTAATGGACGCACAGATGCCACCGTGGAACAAGATGGTTGTCACGCCTTCTGGCCAGGACAACGAATCGACAGTGACAATGTGATTTAGGGCATGGTATGGCAGGAGGCCGTGGGCCCGTGGCTGGCTGAGGGCGCCGCCGCCGCAGAAGGTCGAGGCTATGGAGTAGGGAGAGACAACAGCAGGGCGGTTTGCCAATGACAGTGGTGATGTTGGAGGAGGAGAGACCAAGATGGCGGTGTGGGGCTCGAGAGTCGAAGCAGGCTAGGGTTGTGGTGGAGGAGACGAATCAATCTAAACCGTCCATAATCAATCTCATGACTGGGCAATGCCTGTGACATAGGCCGCATTGACCGGTCCAGCATCCAGTGTGCACCGGCTCAAGAACGCAGCACCGACCGGCCTAGTAGGCCAAGCGACCGGGAAACCGAGTGGAACAAACCATGCACGACGTCCGGGCCAAAACGAGCTTGACACAAGCAGCATGGTGCGCATGGATTCATGGACTAAACGTACGGATCACTCCTAAGCACACCATTCTCATCGGGTTTAGTATTAGCGTAGATATGCAACTATTATGCTTTCTATTGGAAAAAAAACATGACGAGTTGCTCTCACCGTAAAAATTAAAGAATGGCCAACGGCTATAAATTTAGAGAGAGAGAGAGAAAGAAAGGGGCGACTAGCGCCTGAAGGTAGGATGTTCCCATCGTACGCTCACCCCATCCGTCAGATCGTACTTAAGACATCGAACTCAGCCGTTTGATTTGGTGCAACAAAAAATTTAGAAGTGTAACAATTAGTTTATAAGTTTGCAACAAATCTTGACCCAGATACAACAAACACGAAATAAACGTTCGATATGCCTACAGAAAGCCGCAACAAAAAAAATGATAGTGAGCCCAACAATGATTACTAAGTGTGCAACAAAACTCCATTCGGTGGCAACAAATCATAGCAATAAAGTGCTACAGCAAATCACATCCCCAATTGCAACAAAAAATTTATTTCAACAATCCTACTAGAGGAAAAGGGCGCGTGAGCGGCGGCGGCGACCGAGCTCATCGGAGGAGTTGGAGGAGGCGATTGGCCTGGTGCCTTATCTCCACCCCACAGCATTGCCACCATGTCATCCCTCCATCGCTCGTCTCGTATGCCCGCGGCCTTGCCAGACTGGCAAGCTCCAGAGTCCAGACACGGTGGCAACAGATACCGCAAGGTCCGACTGCTCCTCGGAAGGGGGCACCTCCGCATGAACTCCAGCGGTAGTGGACGGCCTCCCTAGAGCATGAGCAGCTGCAGTCTTGGGCCGGTGGCCGACGGTGAAGTTTGGGATACCAGACAAGAGGTGCGTAGAAAGTGTTGGAGCTCGCATGTAGCGGAGGTGGCTCGACTGGAGCTCGCTGCTCCCATGGGTGAGAGAGGGCAGAGAGAGAGAGAGAGAGAAGAGAGAGAGAGCGCGCTTAAGGAGCAACTGAGAAAGGCACTCACGGGAAGGAAGGAATGGATGGTTGGAGTTACATGGGGAGATGTGGATAACGTCCAGATGGAAGCTTCCCGGTCGTACGCCCAAACGCTACCAATTCCTAGAGAAAAAACATCAGAAAGATAATCAAACTGGCACCTGAATTAAGAAATTTGGTGATGTCTACGGAATATTTGTGTACTTTATTACTAAAAAAGTATTTAAATTATGGACCACATCCTTCCACCTCGACCACATACTCACCTCGAGTCATTGCCAACACAACGCGCCGCCTCACCACCCCCACCAATTTGGTGGTGCAGCCAATTGCGACCCTCGATTGCCACCTCCAACCACTTCATAGCCTTTCGTACCATCACCATACCACCCAGTGGGACGCGCATCCTCTGACATTGCACAACAATAACTACTACAAAAAAGGCTAATACTGGATGCCTCATCACAGACAGTTGACCAAAACCGTCAGTATTAAATACAATCACAGACGGTTTTTATTTAGCGGTCGTCTATGTAACTGGCCGTGCTAAGAACCGTCTGTGAAGAGGTAATACCACATACGGTTCATATTGAAAACCGTCTGTGAAGTATCACAGACGGTTCTTATTTAACATGAACCGTCTGTGACTTTCTATCCTCATCACAGACGATTTGTATTAAAAATCGTCTGTGATAAATTCACTTATTGTAGACCTGTCCCTCCCAGATCTGTCTTAAATTTCAGATCCATTCTGTGAGGAGAACCGGCTGCTGCTTTGAGGAGGTGGCGCTTTGAGGCGATTTGGTGAAAGGAGACCATGGATTTGGGATTATTTACAACTAGCATAGTATTAGCTCACTGTCCTAATCCAAACACCTTCTCTATTAGGATTTTAAAGGAAGACTGATTGCGGATCCATTTGTTCTTGACTATCTATGGTTAGTAATTTGTTCCTAATTGCATTATATTCTAGATCTAGCTTGGTAAAGGGAGAATTGAAGATGGTTTAGATCTAGCTTGATGTAGAGAAAAGATTATTTACATCTAGCATGGTTTAGGGTTTAGCCAATTCATATTCTATTTCTACTTAATTCATTTTAATTAATTCTTGCTACATATAGCTACTTTTCATCATATATATATATATATATATATATATATATATATATATTAATTCAATATTTAACACTAAATTGTTATATACGTATCGTAGTTGGACCGAAGATGGATGTACGCTGAGAACCGTGTGAGTGAAGAGTACATTAATGACGTACCTGCTTTTACAAGAGCCGTCGCGGAGGTATGTTGAATAAGGGGGTGGAATATATGTATTGTCCATGCATTGTCTGCGAGAATCTAAAGATGTTTAAGAACCGAGCGCAGATCGAAGCACACTTGATTTGAACGGGTTTCAAAAAGGGGTATACACGTTGGACCAGTCACGGTGAAGAGCAGATTATAAAGAGCACTAACCAGAACAGCGGTATCCACTACCGATGGGTTGAGGAGCTTCTACCATTGGCTCATAGAGGAGATTTGGGAGTTCGACTACATGCTTTTTAAGATCCCCCTGTTTCGGTGCCATTGGGTCCATCTCCCACAAGTAAAGGTCGACAAGTACAGCGTCACTACCGTGGACCACGAACGTGTCGGATACAAAGACGAACCATTCATACTTACTAACCAAGTTGTTCAAGTCTTCTATGTAGCCGACCAGACAAATAAGAAGCGCCACGTAGTTCTTCATAGAAAAAGAAGGATTGTCGGAGTTGAGAATGTAGTGGATGAGAAATAATACAATCAATTTGACGAATTGCCTCCTTTCATTAACGGCATAAGGGTCGAAGAAGAACAACGTGACGAAACTAGCTACATATGCGTCGATCATCATGAAGGGCTAATTTTTAAAGGAAATAAGCAAATGGAATGATGAATGAAATATTTATGTGTTATATGTTCTGAATGGTTAATTTTAGTTCATTTGAGTTAATTGATTTGTGAAATGGATGTGCTTGTTTCTGAAATGAATTTGAATTAGATGTATACATGTACTTGTTGTATTTCTGCTTGTTTCAGAGGGCATGACTAGCATTTCCTGAGGCTAGCCAATAAACGAAAATAGATTTAGCAGTACAAAAGAATATCACAGACGGTTCCTTAGGACAAACCGTCTGTGATACAAGCTATCACAGACGGTTTTATCTACAAAAGAATATCACAAACGATTCCTTAGGATAAACCGTCTGTGATACATCAGCTATAACAGACGGTTTCATCTACAAACCGTCTATGATAGTCAACTATCACAGATAGTTCTACTTTAGAACCATCTGTGATATGTTCAATTCCGCTTCGACTCCCGCGCGATGAGTCTCTTCGTCCCACGCGCCAACGTTTCGATGCGTCTCTTCGTCCCGCGCACCGACGTTACTCCTTGTTTTATAAGAATGATCATCTGCCACCATACTCCTCACACATCGCTCTACTCTCAAGCACAAACGAAATGGCTTCCCACTCTTCTCCCCTCACACCGGCATTGATGGCCTACCTGGCCATCCTGTACGAGCACCTCGCCAGCCATACGCTAGCGGAAGCTGCGAAAGGACACTGTGCTAATAGTATCCTTACTCCTTCGACAGAGGATATGCCGGCACATGTGACGGTGACGTTCCACCGTCTTGACCACCTCCTCCGTCGTGTCTTCCGGGTGGTCTGCATCTTTCGACGAGCTAACCAAGCCATCGACGTAGTCCTCCACAATGACATTGAACGTCTCCAAGGGGATTACTGTCGCTTGGAATGCGACATCGAGGCGGCGGGTGACCGAGCCGACCAAGCCGAGACCCCTCAAGCAAGAGAAGAGAGCCTATGGACGTATTTCTACTTGGTTCTTGAGGCGTAGCGTTTTTGGGCGACTATCGAACGATCGCGTCAACGGTTGGAAGTGTTTCAGGCTACCTACGCTGATCCTGAACCCTTCAATGCTGATGACGTCGCCTACGAAGTTTTGATAACGGAGATAGCATGCTACTTGGGCCGCTGGAAAACATACTTGATCTTTTATTATTTCTACTTTTTAAAAATCTTTTGTAAGAAGCGACTGGCCACCACTACTATAGAAAAAGTTTTCACAAACGGTTCAAAAACATCATCACAGGCAGTTTCGTGAGCTGTCTGAGTTTATGGGTCAATAATAACATGAGATCATCACAGACGATTTTTGAACCATCTGTGAAAAAAGCTATCACAGACGATTCTGAATAAGAACCATCTGTGATAAACAATTATCACAAACGGTTCTTAATCAGAACCGTTTGTAATAGTTTTTTCTATTGCAAAAAAAAAAAATCAGATTTTGAGACAAACCAATCGATTGCTAGACAGTAGTTTCCAGATGCAACCTCTAACAAGACAACTAAAATCCAATTAAAATTATGATGGCAAACACATTGTAGGAGAGACCTATCTAGCAAAAGGGAAACCAAAAGGTTTCACAACATCCACTCCGAATGGGAAAAAAAGAATAAAATACAAAGTTAAACTTGCTAGAAACCATCTCTGCCTCCAAGCTCCTAAAGAACTCATCAACTTCTTGGATTGGTCTTGTGAGCTCCTCTATGTATCTCACCAGCATATCACAAACTGTTCTTGCCTGTCGTCCGAATTCGACTTAAGCTCGTCGGCAAGGAAAAGGAGAGACGACTGAAAACCTCCGGCGGTGCTCCGACATTAGGTACAAATAAAATAAGAACCAACAAACAGCCAACAAATTGTGTATGTTTTAGGAATATACACGTACCTTCCAACAGTCTACCTCCTACGGCAGACATGGAGCTCCTGCGCGTCCCTCCTCCTCCTCCTTGTCGGCTGCGTCTCCTCGCCGAACCATGCCGCGGAATCGAGGGCGGTTGCTGGAGCTCGGCGTGGGGTGGGGAGATGGAGAGACTGATGGAAGACAAGGTGGGGGTGGGTATAATATATAAGGACAACGCCAAAATATTTCGCCTCCCGCGCAAGTGTTCAAAAAATTTCACGAATCACAGACGGTTTCAAACAAAAATCGTCTGTGATGAGCTAGTATCACAGACGGTTCATATTAAAAATTGTCTGTGATAAGTATCTCTCTATTTTACCTTACTCTGTGACTTGAAATGCCTAACTCTCTGATTTTACCATGTCTTGAAATCACTAATTAACTCTATGATTTTACCATGACTTGGAATCAAAGAGTCTGGTACATAAGCAATCACAGACGGTTTCAGCTACAAACTATCTGTGATACATAAGCTATCATAGACGGTTATTTATTGAAACCGTCGGTGATATGTATTTATCACAGACAGTTCTACTTTAGAACCGTCTGTGATGTCCAAGCCTATTTATATTCAGACTCTAGGGTTTGCCCGCACCCCCAACTCAAACGACTAAGTTTCTCTAACTCTCCCTCCTCCCCCAAGCCCGTCGCCGCTGTCCTCGACACCACCTCCTCCTCGAGCCCGACGCCCCTCCTCTCTCGAGCCCGGCACGCCTCCTCCCCGAACCCGCTTCCTCCCCTCCCCTGAGCATGCGTAGTCTCCTCCTCTCCTGAGCTCGGCACATCTCCCCTTTGATGCTGCCCTGCTGCTTCGGTGCTCCCTTCTCGTCCTTCTCCTCGACGCCCAAAGGTAACAGATGCCGAGTTGCTGACCCCAACGCCCCTTCCCCTCACTCTTGCTATCAATAATCTGTCATGCCCCTTCCCCTTCCCCTTCGATGCCACTCTGCTGCTCAGGCTGATTGTGTCAGCCCAGATCTGAAATCACCTTTAAAAATGAATCCATGTTGAATATCTACATTGCTCATATTGCTCAATGACTTTGATTGCCATATGCTTGTGAGCATCACAACATTTCAATTTAATTACCCATTTGCATTTGTTATGTTCTAGTCAGTGATTCATATTGTATTTGTTTGGATACTGCTACTAGAATATATTGCAATGTGGTGTGGTGGGCTTGAGATAAATGCTTTGTGATGATAATAGTCTTGTACTGAAATTGTTTTGATAATCGGGTTTGAACATGAGCTCTAATTGGAATGCTTACTACTGTTGATTAATCTTTAGCATTTAGTCTATTACTTTCGTTTGGTTAATTGGTTGAACCGCCAGGACGAAAGTATTTTCTGTTGTCTTTTGTTTAAAGATCATGTCGACAGATAAGTAAAGCACTATTTTAGAGCTCAAAGTTTGAATTAATGTTGCCAAATTCAATTAATGAAGAGTATAGACTAAAGTAGAGAGAAGGTCAAGATTAAATCTTGTGCAACTCTACATCTGAGAGCAATATCAAAATGTTAAATCTTAGCTTTATGCTGATTTCATTTGTTCACATGATGTTTGTATTGAGCATATTATTCCTTTTAAATGATAATATGTTCATGCGTGTCAGAACTTCTATTTCTTGTGAAGATGTCATTCTCTCATTCTTCTTCATCGTCGCCTGATGCGCCGTCGTCTGGAAAATCCAAGCGCGATAGAAGAAGAGGAATATCGAAAAGGCTCGAGGGCCGATTTACCATCATAGATGTTGATGCGTCTGGGACCCCTCTCAATCCTCGCCGAGCATCGTCCACATTCTGGAGAACAGTTAGAATAGTTACACGGAACGGGTCAAGATCACCTAGGATTCGTGGAAGCACTTGACCGAAGCTCAGAAAGGTGAGCTGGTGACGGATATTTTCCGATCGTTCGATATCTGGGAAGAACACCAGGCCTCCGTGCGACAACATATGTTGCTAGCAGCGTGCAAAGCGTGGAAGAACTTCAAGAGCACGTTTATCAAGCAATACGTGGAGAAGGATCTGATGCCCTTCTAGAAGTATCCGTTCATGGAAGAGAACTAACAAGACTTTATGACGAAGAAGACGACAGATGATTTTAGGAGTGAAAGTGTGACGTACAAGGCCCTCTAGGCAAAAACACGCACCCCCACAGACTCGGCACTGCTGGGTATGCAGGTAAAATCCCGCAATAGAGGAAGCAGGATGAGCAGGCAATCCATTAGGAGGCCACTCCGCCATTTGTCGGGATCCCTGATAAGCGCGCCCGAAACTAGATAAGAGCGAGGTCATCTACCATGTCTTCAGGGGCCATCTCCTTTCCAAACCCCGCAGACGAGGAAGTATCCCAACACCTGGTAAGATATCGAACTACCTAGTTTGTAATTACTTCATAACTTCATAGAAAGTGAAATAACATGTCGAGCTATTGTAGGAAGCGTTGAGTGCACAATCTTCCCAAGACTCATTCCAGACAGTTAGGGAGAGAGATATACTCTTCGCGGCCCTAGAAAATAAGGAACACCCGGGTCGCATGAGAGGTATTGGTCTTTATGTTCCATAGAAACATGGATTCTTAGAAGACTCCAAACCGTACCGAAGTAGGAAGAGAGTCAAAGCCGAGCGCGATGCACAGCTACGAGAGGAGATTCGTGAATCCCTTAGAGAGGAGATCACTGATGCTGTCAGAGATGATATAGGCCTATTGGAGTAGCTGATTTTATATCATTATGTAGGTGGCTACGAAGTGCAAGCTCCAAGTGAGATGTGCCTCCATTGCACTGGACGCTGCTTGGGGCCAGACATATCCATCCGGTGCCGGGGCCTTGTTGCACGGTGTAAATCTAGTGTTAGGTTTCGCAAAAGTGAATGTGGACGGTGTTCATGCCAATTTCGAGGTCGTCCATGTTGGGGTACGGGTAGGCTATGATAGCAACAAATCAAAATTTTCTACCATGTAATCCAGGAAGCCAAGCAAGTAGATGATCACAAATCGCTACCACCAGACGCACAGAGAAGTGGAAGAAGGGCTGGAGCAGCCTGGTCCAACGTAGAGCGCGTCGATGTAGTGGTCGTAGTCGATCATCCAGCCTCGAGCACGTCAGTGCGGTGGTCGTGGTCGATTGTCTCCTCCAGCGACCTCTACAGTTCCTTATGAAGATCGTGGATCGTCCTCAAACGCAACAGCAACCGCAGAAGCGCCTCTACGGTATCCACACGTCTAGGGAAGGAACAACCATGCGCTGGTGTGCTAGCACCAAGTCGCACAGCAGAGCTCTCAGGAAGATGGCGGCTAGGGTTTCGATAGAACAACTCAACTCACAACTTTCGTGTGTCTTATTTGTTACGTTCATCCGTACCTCCCAATAGCCTCAAGCATCTCCTTATATAGTGCTCGTGACGAATCCTATTTGAACACGTTTGACAAATCATATCTGTACTAGTTTGTTCTAACCCGTAAAGTGTGTGACCCTGTAGGTTCATGCGTAATCGGTTGTGACTCAGAAACCTTTTCCGATCACGAGTCATTAGCGGTTCCTAGCAGGACATAACGATTCCCGAGTAACACAAATTATATCGGACGAACCTTAATGCAATATGATCTACGACCAGGTCCCCATCACTTACGATCAGGTTCTATCTCTATACGACCAGTTCGTATTTGGTCACGACGATTCGTAACTCCTTCGACCAGTTTCGACCACTCTGTGATTACGTTCGACCGATCTCGACCAGCTCAGATCTCCATACGACCATCCAGAATCGATCGAACTAAGCATTTCTACTCGTGTATTATCCCTTTGCCTCACGATGTCCGGTTGAACTCCGGTGAGATGTTGTGTCATCCATGGATATTCAATACTTTCTCGATCGAGTGTCGATAACTTCACGTGGTCGAACACTTCGACCACTA
Organism: Phyllostachys edulis; assembly: GCA_036346405.1. Classification (NCBI taxonomy): domain Eukaryota; kingdom Viridiplantae; phylum Streptophyta; class Magnoliopsida; order Poales; family Poaceae; genus Phyllostachys; species Phyllostachys edulis. The sequence continues at coordinate 40,198,799 of CM070559.1, forward strand.
GTGGCATGGCTATACACTTTCTTTATCAGATCACCACGAGGGGCCCAGAGACATCTCTCCTGTTATGTTAGGAGGGGCAAATCCCATATCCGATGAGTCATATTCCTCCGCATGTTTCATAGCATACCCGGAAGCTACCTTTATAACTACCCAGTTACGAGTAGCGATTGGCAACCCCTAAGAGTGCTATTACACATGTAGGAAACCATGTTGATCTCAGGTCTAAGGAATATACATCATCATTGCTTGAGACCAATTAACGACACATAGAATCATAACAATTTCAATAGTGTCTCAAGGTGGGTCAATCCAACCCCATGTTCTCTAACATGTGTCCACATTATTGATTCGATATCTCTATATCCATGACCGATGAAACATGGTCATCAATTAATACATGTGCTGGTCGTAGAGTCACTGGTGTTCCGACCATTGACATCCAACCAGTGATACATTTAGAACGACATCATATAAGTTAAGAGTTTCACCAACAAGTCACATACTTGTTAATCTTCATAACCAATGATTCATTCAAGGAACATGATAACACATTATCCAATATTATGAACATAATGAAATACAATCATCTCTATGATTGTCTCTAGGGCATATTTCCAATAGTCCCACTGCAGATGCCCCCAAACGACGAGATCGTGACTATAGAGCAAGCCATTGGAACATTCATCCAGTAGCCTAAGAGGGACATTTGCCTGGAGCTACCTGCACTGATGTCAACTTCACGGGAAAGTCCTACAATGGTACTAAGTCCACGGGAGCTACCTGCACCAGAGTTACCTACACCGGAGCTACTTGCATCTGGGTTACCTGCACCGATCCGGCAAGAGCCCGGTGCATCAGATGCATCTTCACCTCGTGCCCGGTCGACTCTCGTGAAGTCGACCTCTAAAAAGCGAGGCGGCAAGGGAAAATCGAAGACGATCGACTCTGGTTTTGATATCCCCTTCTTGTCGTTGGCCCAGAAATTCGCGCTAGGCGAGCCGTTGGTCGAGACGGTAGAGCGCCACCCTACCCTAGGAATGGCTTGCACAAGATTGCATGCATGATACATGGAACAGGCCAATAAGACGGATGGATAACGGTGCTCAGGTGTAAACGTCAAGTTCGGGCCACATCATCTTCACCACGAGGTTCAAGACTATGTCTTCACGGTCACCTTCGAGGACTTGTTTGATCTCTTCAACCTCGATGCCCTCGATGCTTCACTCATGCGATGCTGGACACTGTAAGTGTGTACAATCATGGTCAACGTTCGTGTAATACCGATAAATGTTATATATAACTCCTTGCTTACACACACACACATGATTTCTGAAGCCGAAGCAAGGAAATCACCGGTAGGTTGCCTCAACCCACACTTGGTCTCCATGCAAAGCATCAAGGAGGATGCATCCTTCCTCGAAAAATACATGACGAAGTCATTGCTGGCTCACCGCGATAAGGAATTTATACTTTTGCCCTACAACCAGGGGTAAGTGCTGCACTAGTGGCTATACTTGTTGATTTGTACTTTATAAGCAACACAAACTTAGATTTAATGACCATGGCGACATACCTGTGTAGGTTCCACTGGATTCTAATTGTAATTATACCAAAAAGGAACAAGGTAATATACCTAGATTCCCTATAGAGGGCCGGTAACGACTTCACAGTTGTCTAACGATTAATCGACGGGTAAACATATTTTCTCCATAGATAACTCTATTGTAGTCTTTCCTTCCTTTGCAATGGCTAAGGCTAACTTTTTGGAATCACATAGGTCGTTCGCCGTGTACTTTGCTAAAGGAGGAAAATCCAAGGGAAGGATCCTGTGACACGATCTAAATTTCTCAGTATTCGCTAGTACACATTAATCCTATATAACATTTCATAGTAATGTCTCTCGAACTAACCAATTCTAATTTTGCAATGCCACCAGCAACCGCCGAGCAACATATGTGGATACTATGTTTGCCACAACATTCAACTACTCCTTGATTCCGTGACGACCAATGAAACTCAGGTTTATCAATCTTGCAATAATTATTTCATACTCATCAATTTATATATGCACGGCTTTAATCTTCCTAGCGACAGGTTGCGACCATCCCTACAACGGCGTTACAACAGGGTGATCTCACAAGAATTCAAGGATAGTTTGCGTTATTCTTGTTGCGTGATGTCATAAACCCTGAAGGGTTGTTCCACAATATAGATTGAACTTGATTGGGATAAGATTGGACATAATGGTACATGTGTGTATTTGTTCATGAATTGTTAATTTTAGTTTATTTGATTTAATTGATTTGTGAAATGGATGGATGTGCTTGTTTATGAAATGAATGTGAATTGGAACTTGTTGTGTTTCTGCTTGTTTCAGAGAGCATGGCTAGTATTTCCTGATGCTAGCCAATAAACAGAAATTGATTTAGCAATACGAAAGAATATCACAGACGGTTCCCTAGGACAAACTGTCTCTGAAACATCAGTTATCACAAACGGTTTCATCTACAGACCATCTGTGATATATAAGCTATCACAGACGGTTGCATCTACAAACCGTCTGTGATACATCAGCTATCACAGACAGTTATGAGTTAATAACCATCTGTGATAGTCTACATCACAGACGGTTCGAAAACTGTCTGTGATGATCTCATATCATTACTGGCTCATAAACTCAGACAGCTCACGAAACCGTCTGTGATGACGTTTTTTAATAGTCTGTAAAGACCTTTTTTGTAATAGTGAATGTCACGAGCTACAATGCTGTGACATTGGTTCGTAGCTATTGCATCAAAAAGCGAAGGACAAGAGCGCACGCGGCATTGTTACTGCAGCAAAACATTGTAGTAAGTACTGTAGTTGATGCTGTAGCGATGCTATAGCAGTTGATCTAGCCCGTTCTTCCTGAATCAGGTGGCTTAGATCGTCGCAATATCATAACACTGTTGCTCTCTACCATTTTCTTTGCAATGTCAGATGATCTGAATCCCACCCAGTGATCTAGTGTTGCCGTCCAACCCATAGTAAACCTGAAATCTAGCCTCTCATTTGAATTTGTTGCTAGTGCTGCCGCCATCGACATCGATCATCATCTGAGACACCGGCAGAGTGTGAATCACGACGCAAATCAAAGGGATAAAAATTCAAGTACACTTAAGGCAGTGAGAAAATACTCGAATATGCCTTAGCAAATCCGAATAAATTATTATTGAGTCACTTTCAAGCTAACATCGTGACAACAGCTTAAAAAGGACTACAAAAGTTCATACGGCAGGTGCACGCACGCTTGCAAATTATTCTCAAACCACGACCATGAGCAACCCTGCCGACCGATGGAATTGCTTAGCCGCTGCCGCCGAACAAAGCCTTGAGCTTCTTCACCTGCAGTTCGTCCAAGAAGGTGATCTTCTCCACGATGGCCGATGCCAAGTTGCTGGCGAAGAGCGCAAAGTCAAGGATCTGCAGGCCGGGGTTCGCGCTGCTGTACGCGGCGACCACCACTGCCTTCGTCGTGCCGACGTTGCACTGGAAGTGCAGCAGGCCCTGAGGGAACACAAAGATCTCGCCCTTACGCAGCGTCTTGGTGTACACGGTGTTGGACGCGGCAGAGATGAAGCTGGCGTTGATTTTGCCCTCCAGGACGAAGATGAGCTCGGAGCCGCCCGGGTGGGTGTGGAGCGGCACGCAGGCGCCGACGTCGATGTCGACACGCGAAGCGGCGATGCCGAGCCCGTTCAAGCCGGGGAACTGGGCAACGAAGGCCAGAGCGAAGCCAACCCCGAAGGGTGCGGTGGATTTGCCGGAGGTGGCCAGGCCGGTGTAGTAGAAGTCATCGGCGGTGACGTTGTCCGCGGCCTTGCACGGGTAACCGGACGGCGTGTCGCCGCGGGCCAGGTCGGCGACGCAGAAGTCCTGGGTCAGGGCGAGGGAGGAGAAGGGCAGCAGGAGGACGGAGAGGAGAGCAGGGAGCAGCACTGTCTTGGGCGCCATGGTTATCGGGATAGCTTGCGAGCTATTGGCTACAACTCAGCTAGGTGTGTGTTAATTTGTGTGATTCTTCGGGGTGTTTATATAGGAGGGGAGTGCAAGTGTGCCACGAGGCTGCATTTGACGAGGCGGGCGGGCGTGAGTGAGTTCACGTGCGTGGACAGCTCAAGGTGTTGATAATCTGCAGTATACGTCACTGGTTGCATTGCACTAGGAAACGCTGCATCATCTTTTGTTATACTCTTTTCTTTGTACGTGTACAATAGGCCGCTGACAGCTTCATCATCTTTTTATCAGAGGAAACGGTACGTGACGACTCTTTCAGCAATACGAGCACAAGGTACTATCGGCTTTGGGTCAAGTCCAGCTTACCTAATTTCGTAATTAAGTTGGCAGGTCATTTTCACGGTCCAACACAAATTTACGACATCCAAATTTCACCATATTTTTGTTCTGCATTGATCAGTAAACAAAATTCACAATAAAGCCTGACTCAGGAGTTCAAAACTCACGAGATGAAGAGACTTGTTTCGAAAAGACAAAGAGGTCGACTCATGGATGGCGCGCCTAAGATCAAGCCACATGCTGATTGTGTTGCTCTACCAAAGTTGCAGGATCGGGCCCATTAGGCTAGCACCTGGGCCTCAGTAGCACTAAATGGGCCGGTCAGTGGGCTTAAGAGGTCTGGGCCGTAGAGTTGCGGTCACCCAGACTAACCCATTGGAAAACTTACTTACTCTACTCGATGGGCAGAGCTTGAGCGCATTGGGGTAACTCAACTGGACCGATGCTTGTACTGTGGATCACCCCGCTACGCCAAAACAGACCCTTAGGGCCTGTTTGGGACCCTTCGGTTTTTCGCTAGGTAAAGCTAGAGGCCGTCCCAAACGGACGGCTTTCTTCTGCGACTTTTGAAAAAGTCAGAAGACGTTTTCAACGTGGAGAAGCCGAAAGCCACCACCCTAGGACAGCTTCCCCGTGGCCGCACATTGCCGGCCACCTCCTCCCGGCGCCTCCTTTCGCACGGGAGCCGCCACCGCCGGCCACCTCTGCAGGCCCCCATGGCGCCGCCTCCACCCCGTCGCCCTGCATGGCGTCGCCTCCTCCAGCGCCGCTACGGCGCCACCGTCTGCGTGTGAAGTCGCCGCCACCTCCTTGCACAGCAAGGAAAACCTAGGCGCCCGTTGCCCCTTTGACCCAGCGTATGGGGCCGGCAAGGCGGTCCTTGTCGGCGAAGCTCAGCGGGCGCTGCCTCCAGCTTGGAGGCGGAGGCGCGGGCGGCCACGGCCACGGCCGTGATCTTCGCGCCACCTCCGGCTACTCAGACAGTCGATGGCGGCGTGGCGCGATGGTGTCGGCCGGCCCCTTTCTCGGCATGGCGCCCGGCCATTGGGGGGGCGGCGGCGGCGGCGGTGGGGATGGGGGTTTGCGTCATTGGGGGCGGAGAGTGGGAGTGATGCCGTGGGTAGGTGGTGAGATCCGAAGTGAGTGATTATTTGGAGAGGGGATTGATTGGATTGGATTTGGGAGAAGCAAGCAAAGCAAGCACAGAGGGAGGTGCCACCCCTCGCAGCCTAGCGAGCAATGCGGGTCGACCTGCTTTAGAATGCTATGATTTGGTGGGCTATTGTGGACAGTTTAACGGGCTGTTTTTGCGGGGCAGGCTAGCGGCTTAGCAGACAGGCCCGCCCCACTTGCAACCCTATAAGCACTTCCTGGCCATAAAACTAAAGACTACTTATTTTGCACTAGCTTCTGTATCTCTAACGTCCATATATGTTCATACATCCGTCCTCTGCATGCATCTTGTTTAGTCCGGCATGACCACTGGAGTACCGCTGCTCTTCTAGTGCAGAATGTCGTATTGGACATGCCACTTTCTTAGACTATGAGATCCGAATTGTTGCACACACACATAGATATATGTTCGGAATTGCTAAAACTTAGTTATAATTTGTTGTTGCTTTGCCCGCCTTGATCGCAGGCCGTGGGCCATGGGTCGAGACCATCTTTGTCTTAAGACGACCCGACTTGCCTCCGGTGAGCCCAGGCCTGGCCCATTAGCATTGTGGCAGAGGAAGGAAGGTGGGGGCGGGGAGCACAGTGTCACTCGGCTGCGTGGTCATGTGGAGAGGGTCGTCACCGCCGCCGTGGGATGAGGAATTGTGGCTACATCGTGGCTGACACCAGCGTCGGTAGTCCGTCACCGAGGAATGCCTCCGGATACATGGCCACCTGGGCGAGCAGACCTATGACATCATGGCCGACATCCACCGAGGGCCCAAGGTGGAGGCGCTGAGGTCGGCAGTGGTGTGGAGGTGGGGCGGTGGAGGAGGGCAGCGGCGTGGAGGAGGTCGGACGGTGAGGTGGGGATAGGGGCATCGGCCACGGACGAGGAGCGCACACCGGTCGGCCAGCGGTAAGGGCATGGGGCATGGGGGTGGGGACGTGGACAGTGAGGTAGGGTAGGGGGCGACGATGATGAGGGGGGCAACGAGGAGGTTGGGGGACAGGGGATGATGTCGTCGCCATCGTGGAGGGGGAGGGGGTGTGAACGCCGCCTCTACCGCTAGGAGTCCAGCAGAGAGGGCAGGTGGAGATAAGGATGGGCTGGTTAGGGTGCTCCTGTATGGGTTGGGCTGAGTTAGTATTCGATGGTGATTGATGGGTTGGGCTGTGTAGATTAAGGATGGTTGTGACGAAAGGGCTACTTTCGTGTCGTGCCGCCCATGAGTTGAGTGTCTAGGCCCAGCCTACCCCGATCATTCGTGCCATACCGGCCCAGCCTAACGAAGTCTGTGCCGTGCCGAGCTATGGGCCATGTCGTGCTGGCCGTGCCTTGGGCCGGCCCATAAAAGCACCGTCCAAATCACAATTCTATTCAGGCATGGTCGAAACTATTGTGTGAAAATTTATGAGAATCTAGTGCATATTTGGCATCAGACTAAAGGTTAACATAGTGCTCCTGTGTTTTTTTTTTGATGGAAAGAGCTTAGTATCCTGCAAAACACCAAGATGGTTTTGGAAGAAAACACACACGATGGTCACAGATGAAGGTTAGAGAGTTGGGGTAGTTTTCTCTGTATTCTCTGAAACTCTGAAAACTCGACACTGAACTTACAAGTTACAGTAACTGAAGAAAGCAAAATAGAGCAAACAAACTTTGACGAAAAACTAGGAACGTGCAAACCCACGATCCAACTTAACAGAACTCGACGCACACTATGCCACCACTCCACAGGACTCGGACAACACGTTGATGAAGTCTAGATTAACTCCAACATTCACCTCCCTAAAGCTGACTTCATCACCCGATGCTCCTGATGCCCAACAGCTCCCTCATCTCTCCAAATTTGATTTTTCTGAGAGCCTTTGTTAGGATATCTGCACACTGATTCTCAGTGCTAACATGCTCAATAGTAATCAACAACTTCTCAACACATTCTCGTATGAAGTGAAACTTTGTATCTATGTGTTTGTTTCTTCCATGGAAAACTAGATTCTTCACTAATGCAATAGCTGATTTGTTGTCAACAAAGATGGTCAAATGATTCGGTTGACAGCCTATTATATCACTCAACAAACCTCTCAACCACAACTTGGCATGCTTCCACTGCCGCCACCATGAACCCAGCTTCACATGAAGAACAGACTTCTGTTTTGGTGATCCCTAAGCTATCACATTTCCACCAAGATAGAAAACCAACCCACTGGTGCTTCTTCTATCGTCAATGTCACCAGCACGATTGATGTCACTAAACCCAACCAATCTCTCATCTTTTCCCTTTGAATATTGCAATCCAAAGTCCATAGTACCCTTTACATACCTCATAATGTGCTTGACTGCTTGAGCATTCCTACTGAGTAAGTAAGGTCTGGCCGAGTGTGAGTCAAATACCTCAAACTCTCAATCAACCGTCTATACTGAGTTGAGTTTACTGCTTCACCCACTTCATCTTTGCACAGCTTGAGCTTTGACTCCATTGGATATAGTATTGCATTGTAGTCACTCATACCAGCCAATTGAAGTATCTTTCTTTCATAACTTGATTGCCTCAAGGTAATGCAATTTCTTTTCTGCTCCACCTCTATGCCCAGATAGTATGAGAGAAGACCAAGGTTGCTCATCTCAAATTCATTCTGCATCTGCAACTTGAATTGAGCAATTTCTTTGTCACTTGTTCCAGTGACAATCAAGTCATCAACATAAATCCCAACTACAAGAGTTTCATCTGCATTGCATCTCTTGTAAACTGCTCGCTCATGAGGACATCTCTCAAAACTGAGCTCTTTTAAACTTCTGTCTAACCGGACATTCCAGGCCCTTGGTGCCTGTTTGAGGCCATAGAGTGCTTTAGCTAGCTTGTAAACCTTCAACTCTTGTCCTCTCACCACAAAGCCTTTTGGTTATGAAACATACACTTCTTCCTGAACATCACCATTCAGAAAAGCTAATTTGACATGTAAGTGATGTACTTGCCAACCTTGTTGTGTAGCCAAAGCCAACAACAATCGCATGGTTTCCATTCTGGCTACCGGTGCAAACACCTCCTCAAAGTCAATTCCATGCTGTTGCACATACCCCTTTGCAACCAACCTAGCCTTATGTTTTACAATCTTTCCTTCGATGTCCTTCTTCAACTTATAAACCCACTTGAGACCTATTGGCTTGTGTCTAGGAGGAAGTTCCACCAATTTCCAAGTGCGGTTCTTGTGAATTGAATCAAGTTCACTTATCAAAGCCTCTTCCCATTCTGGTTCACCAGTGGCTTCCCGATAAGATGATGGTTCACCAGTTGCAGCCATGAGTAACTCATCATCTATATCAATGGGTCCAATCCTTGCATATATGTCTGCAAGTGTCTTGAGAGTTCTTGGTGTGTCTTCTGAACTTGCAGTTGACAAAGGTGATGCGGATGTTATGCTCGCACTGCTCCCTGGTGTGCCCATTGCAGCCGGAAATGTTTGCCGCGGCACCAGAATTACTTGTCATGACAGCAGGTACATCTATACTGCCTCCTACGCTGTCAGCCTCTATTGGCTCAGTTGGCTCAGGATCTTGGTTAACTGAAAAGGCTACCCAATCATGAGAATCATGAACATTATCTTCCCATTTCCAGCTCCCTGATTCATCAAATATAACATCTCGGTTCACATGCACTTTGTCGGTTGTAGGATCAACCATGCGATGAGCTTTGCTTCCATCTTCTACACCCAGATACACCATACTTTTGCTCCTATCATCTAGCTTCTTGGTGTGACCAGTTGGCACTTTCTTGGTTTGGAGTGAGTCCTCCTCCTCCTCCCATACATGTGTATGTATGTTCATACTATAAGTGTGTGTATACATCTTTGAGATAGAGATTGAGAGATGGGAGTTGACAGTTTCAACTCCAACACCTGAGTTCCCTTGGCGAGGTGCACTGGAACCACCCCGGCCTCCTTTGTCGCACCAATGCCATTTGTCACGCCCTTTTCCTCGGTCACCCCCATCTGGGTTACCGGAGCTGCATCCCTTGCCGCTCGACGATGAATCCCCACCACCATTTTTTTTGCCATGCCTGCCACTCAGTGTGAGTGAGCAGGAGCTTCCTGTCATTCCTCTCGCCTCGTCCATGTACACATTCCTTGTAAGCTTTGAGGCGCCTAATTGCCTCCTCAATCGGTGTTGTCTCCACATCAGCGAACTGCTCGATTGCGGTGACAACCTGCAAAAACTTGTCAGGTACATAGATGAGTAGCTTCTTCACAAGAACTGCATCCTCCATGCTTTCCCCAAGGCTTTGAATTTTGCTTGCCAGGGTATTCATCTTCTCGGCAAACTCATCAACTAAATTTGTGTCCTTCATGCGCAGAGCATCGAAATCTGTGGATATCATGGGGATATGCATATGATCTTAGGATAATGAAACAATTGGCAATGTGGCTTTTGGTTTGAAGTTTTAAGTGTTTTCGACAAAGTTTCAGATCTGTTAGGTCAGCGGCGGTCTGACTGGCTTTTGTGCAGTTTGATGATGTTAGTTATAAATTGATTATGGGTTAGGTCATATCCATATTTGTTAATGCATATGTGTTGCATATTGCATGTTTTCACTAACGTGGGTCAAGTTGTGAAGAACTTGTTCCCGGATTCGTGTTTGCTTGTCTATTGTTGTGCAGGTGGCTTGAAGGTCAACGACGGTCAACGGCGAGGTGGATCGGGACTAAGCTTGGAGAGCTGAGGTTCAGAACGATCAAGGATGTTGGGTGAGGTCAATGAATTTAAGCATGGCGCAGAATGGACACGGATGACCGAACGGGCGGTTCGTGCGACTGGTTGGATCAAGCGGCGCGGGGGTCATTGCAAGTGCTCAGTGGTGCCGGTGGGATCCGGACGGGAGAGACTTGACGACATGGAGCCGATGATCAACCTACACGTGGCGAAGCATGGGATTGCTTCATGATCTGTGGACTCGGTCTTTTGGAGAAGGATCGAGAAGGGGTATTTTGGTAATTTTACCAAATACCATCTTGGTGACCTTTTGGCTAAACCACGGCGCGGGACAGCACAAAGGAAGTGGTTTAAGTCAAGAGAATTGAAGACGGCGCTTTAAAATGCGTGCGTGTGTGTTCCATTGTTGTTGGGCCTTAACGGAAGCCCATTAAGGTTTTTAGGGTTAGAGACTGCCCTATAAAAGGAAATGGAGATGGGACATTAGGTTTGGCCGCTGTGGAAAAACTGGAGAGGGTGGCGGCGCCCTGTTGCTGCCCTACAAAAATGAACCCGGGGACGGCGGCCGGTTCTGAGCTAAAAAAAAAAGAAACCTCTTGAGGCGGCGGCTGCTTTATCAGTTTGTGTTTGTTGAAATGATTTGATGTTGGAGTTCTTTGTTTGACTTGTTGTTGCATGGAGATTAATCCGGTTGTTCTCTATCGATTCACCACATCCTTGTCTTCACATCATTCATGAGGTTTGATTTCTTTTCCCTGCGGTTCGCTGTTTTGGGCTGCTACTCCTGTTGAAGCCCCTATAGAAAAAACTGGGTGCGCCCGTGAGATATTGCAGCTTGTGGTGGCTGCTTGTAGCGTTGTTTGCTTTGGCAAAAATCTGAAGCCGGCGGCGCCCTGTTGTGTCCTGTCCCGTAGAAACCGGATCCGGGGCGATGGCTTGTCTCCTACAGAGAAGGAATCGGCGGCCTGCGTGACCGCAAAAACCGGCGTCTCAGCGGCGGCCTTTGATGGTATGATCTGTAGACCGTAGATTCAAGGGCTGGCAGCCTTTAGAAGGAGCGGTGGCTGCTTGAATGTGTTTATTGTTCGGATGCATTCAATGATTCTAGTGAGGTGTTGATCTCAAGATCCATCGAGTTGGTGTTTTAGTTTTTTATTGCTACTTTGATTGCCATTTGATGCATCTAAGCGATTTCCTGTTTGAGAAACCGAATCTGTTGCATGTAGTTGGTCCTGTGGTTGGCTGTTTGAAGATTTTTTTTATTTGCTGTCTTCATGATGCACTGGACTGTGCTGTGTGTTTCATCTTGCTGTTTTTGTTTATTGCCTTGAGCCGACTTCATTGCTGCTTCTAAAAAGCCCGCGGCGACTCCCTGTAGGCGCCTGCTAAAATCGGAAGTCCTGTGCAGCAGCTGCAGTAGATCGCCGTTCTTTTTGCTTCATGTCCGAGCGATTCTTACTGTGATTTTGCATTAAGTTTTTTGTTTGGTCTGTTGCCATCAATGTTAGCGATTTGCTGTTTTTCAGTTCTGATGGATTGCTGTGCGTTTTGCTTCCTGTGCTTGATTCGCAGCAGCTTTCTTTTTATGCGTTCTGTCGTCGGCGGTTTGTAGCTTGATGTGCGGACAAAAAGACCATGCGCTTGATTCTTTGTTTTCTGCTGCTTGCTTATGAGCGTTTGAATTGATCTTGGTGGTCGCAAGTCGTTTGCTTGTCCCATCAATTTGGGGCTCTCATAGCACTGTGCTTTTCTAGATTTGTTTATTTTGGTCGCACCTTTTTGCTTGACATGTGAGCAGCGGCTTGTTCTTTTCTTACTGGGTGCTGTGCGTTGGTACAAGGAGAACATGGCCAGCCTTCCTAACTATCACGGTAGAGACAAGTTCCAAGATTGTGTTGTCTGTAATTGATTACTGTCTCTTTGGCTGCCATCATTGATTTGACTGAGGTTTTGGTTTTAATTGCCAGCGGTTTGCTTTTTAGTTTTGTTCATTGCTTGTGGCATTGAGAAAATCCTTTAGAGCTGTGAGATTCGGTTTTTGCTTGTGCTCTGCCGTGAGAGGAGGCTTTGGATTTTGTGCATGCAGTTGTGGTATGGTTTTAGTCTTTTGCTTCAGGGTTTGATCGGATTCAACACAGGTCATCCGCCGTGCCTGTATACAGATCTTCATAGTTTTTATAGCTATTGGAGTGAAAGTAGTGTTGAGTTCGATCGAGGTGAAAAATAGAGAAAGCGTCTATTCACCCCCCCCTCTAGTCGCCTTTCCGGTCCTACAATTGGTATCAGAGCCAAGTTTGCTCTTTTGTGATCTTAACCGATCTTTGAGCATGGCGACAAATATGAGGACTTGTGAGCGGTTCCTTGCATCTTGTCGTGGTTCTTTTACCAATGGTGTTGGTCGTAACAAGATATTTGAATGTATAATAAGTCTAATGGCGATGGAGGAGGAAGTCTCCTGTGATATCTGTGGCAAATCCTTTTGTTTTGATTGTCCTAGTTTCAGGGATGAGTCACTTTTAGAGCCCGAGGAGAAGAAGCCTAGTGGCGTATGTGCAGCAGCTTTTGAGGATGAACATGATGGAGAGAATTTTGATGATGAGCCTTTTGATGATAGTGATGACTCTTCTGAGGACGATCCCCTACTCAAGCTAAGCAAGGTGAGCAAAGAAAAACTCATTGATGGCTTGATTTCATATTAATACAAATTGCATACTCTTAGGAAGAAAATGGAATTGCTGAAAAGAGAAAAGAATGATTTGTCTCCTGAGCTCTCCGAATTGAAAACCTCTATGAATGCTTATGATTTATTGCTTGTAGACATGGAGAACTTGAACAATTCTTTTGCATGCCTAAAATCTGAAAATGAAATTTTGAAATCAAATGTTTCTATGCCATGTGATTCTTGTATTGCCTTACATCATGAGCTTGATAATGCTAAGTTAGAAATAGGCAATCTTAGTTCTATGGCTAGAAATAATTGTGATTTTTGTGTAGGCATGCTTGCAGATTTTGAGAAGTTGAAATTGACTAATTCCATGCATCTTGAGCAATTAGAAAATGCTAGGGCTGAGATTATTGAAATTGAAGCTAGGCCTTGTAGCATGTGCTTAGAACATGAAAAATTGCTTAAGGATAGTTTAGTCTCTTGCAAGAATTGTGCTTGTTTAGAAACTTAAATTGATGCTTTGAACTGCATACTTAATTCGAAAGTATCATTAATTTCTTGCACATCTTGCATTTCATTGAAGAGCGAGGTTGAGTCTTTGCGCGATGATATGAGCGCCAAGTCATGTGACTCTTGTATTTGCCTTCACTCCGAGATTGATGTTTTTAAGATTTCTCTTGCATCTTTGCATTCGGAGTTGGAGTCCTTTTGTGCTAAACGTGAGTCACTTGGTGTTGGTTTTTGTGGCATCGCTTTGGATAGCTCTTCTTTGGTGAGTTTGACTCTTTCGGACTCTTCTTGTGTTGTCCAACGTATTTCTAGAGACAAAGGTGCTTCTCTCTCAAATGGTACTAAATCTTCAAAAGAGAAGTACCATTGCACCTTTTGTAAGAAGAATGGACACACTCTTGAGTTTTGCTTCCGCCGTTTGAAACTTGAGCATCGAGTGTGTCGTTGTACCTCTAGGAACACACATAGCCTTTCTCATGGTATGTGTGGGTCTAGTGCCGATGCGAGGACGATTTGTGATGTTAGTTCTTCCAGAACTTCTTCTTTGAGCGACAATGGTGCTTCGTCCTCTTGGACCGTGTCTACTAGTAGACTTTTACACCATTGCACATTTTGTGGGAAGAATGGACATCTTATTGACTTTTGTTTCCGGCGTGCAAAATAGATGCGTCGAGCTCATGCTTCTAAGTCTCCTAGTGGGCATAGTCTTTCTCATGACATGCACACTAAAGAGCCAAGCACGAAGACTCGATTTGTTGATGGCTTCTTTGACACCTTTTCTAGTGGTGTCAGACAGCACCGTGGACCTGGTTTGCATAGTTTTGGTTTTGGTCCACGAGCTACCCCGAGACAGGATTTCCACCGTCTTCCAAGAGGTGGACCTCGTTTTGTTCATCGAGGTACACACCCACGGCGAGGTTGTGTGAGTTTCTTTGATGCTTCTGTTGGTTCTCATCATGGTGCTTTCAAGCAAGGCCATCGCCGCTTTTCTAGAGATGGACCTCGTTTTCCTCTTCGAGTTGTTCACTCGCGGCGTGCCTCCAAGGATGAGATTGGATCTTCTTGCATGGACCATCATTTGCATCATGCTAACTCACATAATGTTTCGACTGCCTCTGGTGGTGGTGTGTCCAAGGTTTGGGTTCCCAAGCATTCGCTATCTAACCCTTCGAGACCCAAGACTCGAACACCTTGCCTTTCTCATGTGTAAGTACCAAGAACACGGGTTGGAGAACATGGACTTAAAGATTCTGATCTTTTGCTTCATCACATGATCGGGACACTTGATGGTTCTCCACCTCAACGATGGCCTTCAAGAGGCATGTGCTTTCATAATTGATGCTTTCACATGTATGGTGAGCTATCCTATACCTTCATGCCTTTATCTTCATGATTATTCATACTTAGCATGTTATGCTTGTCTTTGTGCTCACCTGTACCATATTGGCATGTTTTTCTCTTATGATATCTGTCATCATGCTTTTTCCTTTACCTTGCTTTGTATATCCATGAATCTCATAGTTGTTCCTAATTTCCATGGGTATATGAGTTTGATTTTGTGATCATGAGCTTGTGTTGTCTTGTACCCTTATTATCTTACTCATGATTGATTCTTGCTTATGTATCCTTGTATTAGACTGTTGTTTATTATTTCCATGGATGTATATGTTTGGTTTTGTCATCAAGAGCTTGTACTGATTTGATACATTTATCATCTTGCTCTTGTTGATTTTTGTCTTATGTATCCACTTGTTTACTTGATATCCATGTTAGCATACTTTATCCATAATTTGTTCTATAACTTGCCTTATGCTTACATGGTATTGTGCCTTACTGTTAATTGTGGATGCATGAGTCTTGCCATAGCTTTCACTAGCTTGTTTTATCTATGACTGTATTTATGATGGGTGATATGCTATGTGCTTGTTTGCTTGCTCCTATGCCTTATTGTGGATTAAGGATAGTTTGAGCTTTATCATATCTTGGATAGCATGTGCTGAAATTGTCTTATCTATCTCCATGCTCATATCTTAAATTATTGATTATATGCTTTTATGAGTTTTGGACCATTTGCTGCTATCCTTGCTAGTCATGTGTCTTGGTACTATTTCCCTAGATATTGTTTCACTAACCCAGTACCAAGGCATAGACTTTTCTGTCTCTTTGGTGTAGTCTTTTCAGTTGAGAAGAAGAACATGTGATTCATGATTTCAAACTGTTGGTTCTTCTTCATTTGTACCTTCAATGATGACTATCACTTCTCGGAGACGAAGGAATTTGAGATGAGGATGATGGGTGAGCGCAACTACCTTCTAAAGCTTCAAGGATTGTATCTTCATCTATCATGACTACATCTCATTGCCAAGCAGTGGGACTCAGGTTCGAGCTTCTATACCCTACATTTGTGTATGGTATCCCTAGTCTACCTTGCATTGCATCTGGTTCGTGTCAGGTGTTGGGTTTGTTGTGTTCAGGGTAGATAGGAGGCTCTGTTCTAGCACGTGTCCCTTCTAGGCACTCTTCTTATCCCATGATTTGCTAGGATGCATTCTTCTCACAGCCTAGGTCGAGCTTGTCTCCCAATCACTAGTGTTAGCAGGTTTTTGAGTTGCCTGTAAGCTTTTTAGTGTTGGTGTTTCGCTCCCTAGCTTTTCGAGTTGCTTTTCCTAGAGATCGTGTGGTGTTTGAGGTCTTTGTGCTAGTTTTTGTGGAGTCTAAGGCCTTTTGGCAGATCTTCCCCTCAAAGGTTTTTTTTTACCCAACAAGGTTTGTCACCTTGAGAAGCAAGTTAGGGATAATTTATCCCTATAGGTTGGTTTGAGGGGGAGTTGGTTCTTTTCTGAACTTTTCTTGTTCTTCTGAACTTTCCTTGTTCATGTGAACTTTTGTGTGGATCTTTTCTGATACCTTCTTCAAGTGGTATTTTCTTTGGATCTTTTTTTATCCTTGTGATCTCTTTAGGTTTTTAAGTTTTTTTGTGCATCTCATTGTATCATATTGCATACATATGGAAAATCCAAAAAGATGCATTGTTATATAAACTTTACCGCTTCTTTCTTTTAATTAATGAAGCTTTGCTTATTACCCTCTTGAGCTCTGGTATTTCAAATTCTTGCTCGAGATCGTGTCTAGTTCTTTGACTTGCTAGAATTATCATGCTTTTACATGTGCAGCAATGTCTTTGCTAAATGAGCTAGAACTTTAATACAACTTGAACTGAAAATTGCAATTTGTGGATCTTTTAGCTAGTTGCACAATTAGTGATCCTTTTGTGACATTGGCCCTGTCAAAATTGCATTGTTAGCTCTGGAATCTAGAATTGAACATCTTTGAGCTTTCAGTTCATTAAAAAAATCTAAAACAGCCCTTGTACAAAATGAAAAATGATATTTTTTATGCGAAAAAACTGATCTCACCAATTCTTTCTCATGAGACAGCTTGCCATTGTACTAGGAATGAACTCAGGAGGAGTTTTGGATGACCTAGACCACTCTTTTAAGCTTTTGTTGCTTGGGATGGTCGTAGTGAGGCTTGAGATCTAGCACATGGCTAAAAAGCAAATTGTCAAAATTGGTTGAAGCTTAGGAAGAGGTTGTGGATGGCTCCTAGTCCAGGATCTTCTTTACTAAGATAGACCTTTAATCAACTTGAATATTCATTGAAAATGAAAAATAGTTGAAAATTGGGCTTTTGACAAAAACTTGAGCTAAATGATTTATTTCAGGACTTTTGTCTCCTAGATGGCCTTTGCTAGCTTCTTGATCTCACATTGACATTCTGACAAGGCCATTATCACTTTAGGATACCTGTTGTTGAACTTGCTAATTTTGAAGCATTGTTTACTTTAATCCAACAACATGAGGTATTTACAGCTCATTAGCCTAGCTTTGCTATATATGTCTTAACATGATCTTGCTAGCTTTGTCAGGCTTGTTGTATCTTGAGTAATTGTCGAAATGCTAGCCTGTTCAATTGAGTAATCTCCAAAGCTTCTTTTACCTAAAAATTAAAAAATCAAAACAAAAATGAAGCCACTCCATTGCACTTCATGCATGCTCTTTCTTTTACTTCTTCCTTGCTTGTGCATTTGTCATCTCTGGATGAGAGGAAGGGATGATTCCTTGATGAATCCATTGTCAAAGGGGGAGAAGAACTAGCAAAAATATAATGTTAATAAAGAGCTTTTTGGTTATGGGGAAGAAGTTTTGTAACGGGGAAAAATGGAGAAATTGAAATTTTCATTTTCTCTCTTTTAAAATGATGATCATAGTGAGGGGGAACATTCATATTGCATTCTTTTGGTCTTATTGTCTTTTCTAAACTTGAATTGTAAATCTTGAAGCCTCACAATGATCTAAGGTCAAATAGAACAATTGTTCTTTCATATGGACCTTAAGTGAGATTTTTGTTGATTCTCTGGAATTGGAAGCTTTTGTGCTTTCTTTTGCCTTATCTCACTTTCCTATGCTATTCTGAAGCCAGCTTGGTCATTTCCATTGCTTTTTCTTGCTAATGGACCAAGTTGTGCCTTTGTGCGAAAACTGCGAGTTTTTTACTTTTCAAACCACAAACTTACATTTTCTAAGAGATTGCCAATGTGTTCATCAAGGAGGAGATTGTGGATATCATGGGGATATGCTTATGATCTTAGGATGATGAAACAATTGGCAATGTGGCTTTTGGTTTGAAGTTTTAAGTGTTTTCGACAAAGTTTCAGATCTGTCAGGTCAGCAGCGGTCTGACCGGCTTTTGTGCAGTTTGATGATGTTAGTTATAAATTGATTATGGGTTAGGTCATATCAATATTTGTTAATGCATATGTGTTGCATATTGCATGTTTTCACTAACGTGAGTCAAGTTGTGAAGAACTTGTTCCCGGATTCGTGTTTGCTTGTCTATTGTTGTGCAGGTGGCTTGAAGGTCAACGACAGTCAACGGCGAGGTGGATCGGGACTAAGCTTGGAGAGCTGAGGTCCAGAACGATCAAGGATGCCGGGTGAGGTCAATGAATTCAAGCATGGCGCAGAATGGACAAGGATGACCGAACGGGCGGTTCGTCTTGTTGGTTGGATCAAGCGGCGAAGTCGTTGCAAGTGCTCAGTGGTGCCGGTGGGATCCGGACGGGAGAGACTTGACGACATGGAGCCGTTGATCAACCTACACGTGGCGAAGCATGGGATTGCTTCATGATCTGTGGACTCAGTCTTTTGGAGAAGGATCGAGAAGGGGTATTTTGGTAATTTTACCAAATACCATCTTGGTGACCTTTTGGCTAAACCACAGCGCGGGACGGCGCAAAGGAAGTGGTTTAAGTCAAGAGAATTGAAGACGGCGCTTTAAAATACGTGCGTGTGTGTTCCGTTGTTGTTGGGCCTTAACGGAAGCCTATTAAGGTTTTTAGGGTTAGAGACTGCCCTATAAAAGGAACTGGAGATGGGACATTAGGTTTGGCCTCTGTGGAAAAACTGGAGAGGGTGGCGGCGCCTGTTGTTTGCCCTACAAAATGAACTTCGGGGGCGGCGGCGGTTTCGAGTGAAAAAAAAAAAACCTCTTGGTAGGCGGCACGCTTTATCGGTTTGTGTTTGTTGAAATGATTTGATGTTGGAGTTCTTTGTTTGACTTGTTGTTGCATGGAGATTAATCCGGTTGTTCTCTATCGATTCACGCATCCTTGTCTTCACATCATTCATGAGGTTTGATTTCTTTTCCTGCGGTTCATTGTTTTTGGAAATTTCTTGCTCTGTTGAAGCCCTGTAGAAAAAAGCTGGTCCTGTGAGAAATTGCAGCTTGTGGTGGCTACTTGTAGCGCTGTTTGCTCTGGCAAAAATCTGGCCGCGGTGCCTGTTGTGTCTGTCCGTAGAAACCGGATCCGGCGATGGCTTGTCTCTGCAGAGAAGGAATCGGCTGCTGCGTGGACCGCAAAAACCGCGTCTCGGCGGTGGCCTTTGATGGTATGATCTCAGAGACCGTAGATTCAAATTGGCGACCTTTAGAAGGAGCGCGTTTGCTTGAATGTGTTCTTGTTCGGATGCATTCAATGATTCTAGTGAGGTGTTGATCTCAAGATCCATCGAGTTGGCGTTTGATTTTTATTGCTACTTTGATTGCCATTTGATCGTCTGCGATTTCTGTTTGAAAACCGAATCTGTTGCATGTAGTTGGTCCTATGGTTGGCTGTTTGAAGATTTTTTATTTGCTGTCTTCATGATGCACTGGACTGTGCTATGTGTTTCATCTTGCTGTTTTTGTTTATTACCTTGAGCTGACTTCATTCTTTATACGAAAAGCTGTGGCGACTCCAGTGGCGCTGCTAAAATCGGAAGTCTGTCGCGCAACCGATGAGATCGCCGTTCTTTTTGCTTCATGTTCGAGCGATTCTTACTGTGATTTTGCGTTAAGTTTTTTGTTTGGTCTGCTGCCATCAATGTTAGCGATTTGCTGTTGTTCAGTTCTGATGGATTGCTGTGCGTTTTGCTTCCTGTGCTTGATCCGCAGCAGTTTCTTTTTATTGCGTTCCTGTGCGTGCGGTAGTTTGTAGCTTGATGTGCAGACCGAAAAAGACCATGCAGTTGATTGCTGTTTTCTGCTGCTGCTTATGAGCATTTGAATTGATCTTGGTGGCTGCAAGCTGTTTGCTTGTCCCATCAATTTGGGGCTCTCAAAGCCTGTGCTTTTCTAGATTTGTTTATTTTGGATGCAGCCTTTTTGCTTGACATGTGAGCAGCGGCTTGTTCTTTTCTTGCTGGGTGCTGTGCGTTGGTACAAGGAGAACATGGCCAGCCTTCCTGACCATCACGGTAGAGACGAGTTCCAGGATTGTGTTGTCTGTAATTGATTACCGTCTCTTTGGCTGCCATCATTGATTTGACTAAGGTTTTGGTTTTAATTGCCAGCGGTTTGCTTTTTAGTTTTGTTCATTGCTTGTGGCATTGAGAAAATCCTTTAGAGCTGTGAGATTCAGTTTTTTGCTTGTGCTCTGCCGTGAGAGGAGGCTTTGGATTTTGTGTATGCAATTGTGGTATGGTTTTAGTCTTTTGCTTCGGGGTTTGATCGGATTCAACACAGGTCATCCGCTGTGCCTGTATACGGATCTTCATAGCTTTTATAGCTATTGGAGTGAAAGTAGTGTTGAGTTCGATCGAAGTAAAAAATAGAGAAAGCGTCTATTCACCCCCCCCCCCTTCTAGTCGCCTTTCCGGTCCTACAAAATCACTTTTCAAGGTATGAGCCTTTGCCTTCTTCACTCGATCAGCACCAAGGTACATCGTCTTCAGGCTTTCCCATGCCTCCTTGGCCGTTTTCTTCTTGGCCAGCAGCAGCAAGACATCACAGCCTGAATGATGCATGCCAATGCCATCTTATCCTTCTTCCTCTCCACGACCGCTCCGGCCGTGTGCTCGACAGCGTCCCAGACGCCTTGAGCATCCATGAAGATCTCCATCTTGATTGCTCAAGTGGAATAATTGGTAGATGTTAGCATTGGATAATACAGAGACTCTCCACCTTCCTTCGTCGCCAGAGCCGCCGTGTGCTCTGTGATCGACATGTCTCGGAGGCGAATGTACTTGGGAATGCACCAAGCTCTGATACCAAGTGATGGAAAGAGCCCAGTATCCTGCAAAACACCAAGATGGTTTTGGAAGAAAACACACGCAGTGGTCACAGATGAAGGTCAGAGAGTTGGGGCAGTTTTCTCTGTATTCTCTGAAACTCTGAAATTCGATATTGAACTTATAAGCTACAGTAACTGAAGAAAGCAAAAGAGAGCAAACAAACTCTGGCGAAAAACTAGGAACATGCAAACCCACGATCCGACTTAACAGAACTCGACGCACACTACGCCACCACTCCACAGGACTCGGACAACACGTTGATGAAGTCTGGATTAACTCCAACATTTTTTGGGTGGTAATTAAGTGATTATGCATCTTCTTCTGATATTTGGAAATTGGAATACAACATTCACCAATTGGAATACAGGAAATATCTGAAAAGCTGTCCATAATCCACTGCGATGTCAAATGAAGCCTTTGACCAATCAAATGACCAGTGGCTATAACTTTGAAAAGGCCATCACAAAGCTAATTAAACCGATTGGATGCACTATTTAATCTTCATTTGAACCAATTACAATGACATCTAAAGAAATTATTGAAACACTTCAAATGAAATCAACATGAGCAGGCATAACTTGGAAAAGACTACAGACGTTCACATGACAGATGCACGCACGCATGCAAACTAATCTCACACCACGACGACCGCGACCAACCCTGCCGAAAACAACTTAGCCGCTGCCCCCGAGCACAGCCTTGAGCTTCTTCACCTGCGCGTCGTCCAAGAAGGTCACTTTCTCGACGATGGAGGACGGGAGGTTGTTGGCGAAGAGCGCGAAGTCGGTGATCTGCAGGCCGGGGTTGGGTCCGCTGAACGCGACGAGCGCCACCGCCGTCATCGTCGTGTCGGCGTTGTACTGGTAGTGCAGCAGGCCCTGGGGGAACACCATGATGTCGCCCGCGTACAACGTCTTGGTGAACACGGTGTTGGACGAGGAGGAGATGAAGCCGGCGGCGATGGTGCCCTGGGTGACGAAGAGGAGCTCGGAGGCGGCTGGGTGGGTGTGGAACGGCACTACTCCGCCCACGGCGATGTCGAGCCTCGCCGCGGAGATGCCGAGCCCGTTTACGCCGGGGAACTGGCCGACGAAGGCCGGGGTCACGGCGGCCTTGATGAGGGTGCTGGTGTTGCCGGCGGCGGCGAGGCCGTGGTAGTAGAAGTCATTAGCGCTGACGCTGGCCTTGCACGGGTAGCCGGCCGGCGTGTCGCTGCAGGTGATGTCGGCAACGCAGAAGTCCTGGGTCAGAGCGAGGGACGAGAAGGGCAGGAGCAGGAAGGAGAGGAGGACGGGGAGCAACACGGTCTTGGCCATGGCTACTTGCTAGCTAGCTACAAGCTACAGGTGTATGTGTGTATGTGCTGTGTGTGCTTGCTACGCTTATAGCTAGGGCTCGGTGTGGTTCTCGAGGCGTATCTATAGGAGGAGGCCGTGCATGTACGTCGTAGAACAGTGTAACGTGGGTGAATTTGGCGACGCATGCGTGAGTTCACGTGCATGGCGCTGTTAGGATCTGGCGGGAGGGAGCCAATGGACAAAGCGGCTAGCTGTGCACGGTCCACGAATAGGACGGCCTTGATGAAGAAAAGGTCTCGAATTGCTGCATTATTAGGGAAGGCCAGGACAAGATGAGGTTTTTTACGACGCTTGTGTGAGACGATGGAATGCACGCATGCACTAGACACCGGAACTTCCTTTTGCCTGGAGCACCCACCGTTAGGATGGCAATCGGTGCACGGGTAGTGGTCGCTCATATCCATACCCGAGAGCTGGCCGCCGGTCTTCACGTGTCTGGCCGACCGTTCCTTGGGTGATCTCGGCGCTGGCTGAGGGTGCGGAGCAGCATGAGGAGCACGCGTCCAGCCACGGCATGGTGATGTCTGGGAGGTGGGCACCGCAGGCGGAGATCCTAGCACACCATGCGGTGGGCGGCTTTGTGAGCCACTGCGGTTGGAACTCGGCACTAGAGGTCGTCTACGCCAGCGTGCCCCTCACGACATGACCGCTCTGCACCGAGCAGTTCCTGAACGAGATTCCTCGTGGAGGTGCTCCACGTGGGGCGTGCAGGTGTCGGAGGTGGCCAGCATAACGGACCTGGAGGCAGTGGTGCGCGTGGAGGGCAAGGTAATGGGAGGGCTAGGAGGGCAAGGCCGAGGCCGAGGGAGCTCGGCGTCCCGGCACGCACAGCCGTGGATGAAGGCGGGTTGTCGTACAATGATTGGGCATGGCTAGTACGTGAGCTTAGCCGCCTATGTGGCAAAACCACCCAAACGTAGTGCCACGTAAGCAAAAACACCTCGCAAAATAGTCATAGGGTTAAGTTTTTATGTCAAGGGGTTAAGTGGGCATACACGTATTGCTTGTGTATGAATGAGAGAGCCCCCCTTTGTTACATGCCCATGGGGCTTTACTTATAGGGGGCAAGACACTACCGGAGACGGCTTCTTTGCCGAGTGTCCCAGACTTTGCCGAGTGCTTTTTATCGGGCACTTGGCAAAGAGGCTATTCTTAGAGTGCGGATAGAAAGAACTTCGGCAAACATCGGCACTTTCGGCAAAGAGATGGTTTCTTAGAGTCTTGAGCACTCGACAAAAAATTACACTTTCGGCAAAGATCGGGTTTGCAGAGTGTAGAACACTTCGACAAGCGAAACACTCGGCAAGGGCACCACAGATTAGCGGCGGCGCGGCCGTTAACCCTTTGCAGAGTGTCTTCTCTGACACTTTCGGCAAAAGGCTCGCTTCTTAGAGTGTCATTCCCTGACACTCGGCAAACCATATTTTTTTCACTTTTGACCTCCAAACTTTTCTGCGGTCCTCATACAATACACAGTACTCCATGTTCCAATGTGGCACATTTCTCGGACTTGTTCTATATTTCTTTAATTTTTTCAATTAATTGAATTTTCTTGGATAATTCAAATTATAGCGCTAGTCATTGAATAATGAAAAAAAATGAATGGAAAAATGATATTCATGTTATTTAGTATAATGTGAGGCGTAACGAGAGCAGACCACCAATTTGAACATCTTGTTCACGAAACATGACCACGAACTTGCGGTCGAGTTGTTTTTAAATTGTATAAAAAGCAAAGCGAAGTCGAAAATCATGAAACTTGGGAAGATGTCATGATATCATATGTGGAGCTGTGATAAAAATTTGAGAAGGTTTAGCGCAAGTTGTCACGTCACGATGCTTGCAAGCAGAAGAAAAAGCGAAGAATCGTGACAACTTCTTGGAGATTTTTGGTTTACAAGCATCGTGCGTAACAAAAATTTTCATGGAAAAAATCAAAAGAAATGGAAAAGTGGCTCTCAAAAAATCTTTCGGCAAAAATTTTAAAAAATTTAAAAAACCCTCTTTGCAGTGCGGATCGGGGCACTTTCGGCAAGATTAACTTTCCATGCCCCCCCAGTCGGCCCACTTTACGCACACTTGCGCGCGCCAGCTCAGGCCAGCGCCGCCGCCTCCTTGCCGCCATGCGCTCAGCGCCGCCTTGCGCCCGCACCTCCAGCCTCCGCGCCGCCCGCCGCCCGCCAGCCCGCCCGCCCATGCGCCCAGGAGGAGGAAGAGGAAGGAGGAGGAGGAGGAAGGAGGAAGAAGGAGAGGAGGAGGAAGGAGGAAGGAGGAGGAGGCGCCCGGCCCGTTGCCACGTCCCAGCCTTCCCGACCGTCGCCTTAATCCACCGGCGCCTTGGCCCTTCACCACCGCCGCCCTCAGCGCCCACTAGGTATGCCATACCGCCGTGCGTCGTCGTCGTAGTATTACTAGTAGTTCTTGGTAGTAGTAGTGGTAGAGTAGCGATGGTGGTAGTCTAAGTAGTCGTAGGAGTGGTTGTGACATTGTTATATATATGTGGTTGGATATAATCTTGTGCATATCGGCCATCGTGCGTTCATATATATGTGCATATCGGCCATCGTGCGTTGGTTTTCTTCTTGAGTTTGGAAACCTCACCGTGCGAGGAAGTCTTCTTGAAATTTGTATTAGCAGATTTTATGTTTCTTTTTTGCGAGAGAAGAGCCGATCGGGCGGCGCGGAGTACCTCGGCGACCCGATCGCCTTCCTCGCCGCTGCTAGTCTGCACGCACCTCGTCGCCTCGCCCTTTGCACCGACCATACGGCCCGCTTCTTTGACTCCACCGCCACCTAGGTATAACCCCTCTTTCCGTATCATGGTGCGTAGATCCGTAACTTGATTAAGCGTCTCCGTTCGAAAGAATACGGTTGGAAATATCTGAGATATTTCCATATCTAAAACAAATGTCTGTTTGAATTGTCCACGTTTTTGGACAGCCGCGGATGCGTGGGTGGGGTTAGTTTCCATAGTGCCTTTCCGTCCGAGACGAGTTTGGCATCATCTCCTGTTGTTCTCCGGATACACACTCTCCTGGCGGGGCGTGTATTTGGAGAACAGCGAGGTCTTCCGAAATTTCTGTCTCGAATAGAGTAGAGCATGAAACTAACCTCATCTATGGATCTCGCGTGGGATTAGGACCTATCCTCACCTATTAGATAGTAGGAGCGTCGTGTAGATGCAATTGATGTTTATATTACTCGCCGCTATATATGTTAGAGGATGGAGGACCGTGAGTGGATGTACAGGGCGCGCAAGTCGGTCAGTCACCAATGAATGGATCGACAAGAC
The DNA here is from genome assembly GCA_036346405.1 of Phyllostachys edulis. Classification (NCBI taxonomy): domain Eukaryota; kingdom Viridiplantae; phylum Streptophyta; class Magnoliopsida; order Poales; family Poaceae; genus Phyllostachys; species Phyllostachys edulis. Next base: position 40,224,438 of record CM070559.1, read on the forward strand.
CGATGCTTTCTTGGAGCGGGCATTTGGCGTGGTGCTAAAGGAAGCGAGTAAAATTTCTTGTCTGCGACAAATGTGCAAGCGAGAAAAAGACAAGCGAAGAAGGTCATGGGGAACATCTTTGGAAGAATGGATTCTGGCGGACTATACGGTGGGTCTACCATGGTGAAGCCGTCGTATGAGAGAGGAGGTGGTGAGACCACGCGTCGAGGATTATGATCTTGATGCGGGGTAGCGAGACATGTTAAATGACTATCACGAGGCACAGTTATTTGAAGGGCGTCACGGAGGAGGAGCGAGAGCAACCGCAAAGGCGTTCTCGACATGTTTGCAGCGACACGAAACCCCTTCACGGCGGACAAAGGTTTCTCAAGCTGGATGCCATTGGACGCATAATGGCGTTAAAGTCGATATAGCTTTGAGTCGAGGCGCCGATGGTATGTTGGCGATTATTGGCGACTTTGCTTCGGTCACCTACGCCAAAGAGCATGCGAGTCACGAAACTCGCCGTGCACTTAAGATGCCGTATGGCGGATACATGCTTGCAGAAGAGTGCGTCCTATTTAGGAGCGAATCGTGGAAGCAAAATCTTGTCCAAAGTGTAAATCATCTAGGTTCTGGAGGTAGATTCGGTGATGGCGGAAGAGGCGACTTGACATTCCGTGACAATCCTCGGCACCTTCCGTTCATCTGAGGATCCAGCGGCTATACATGACCGAGGAATCATGAAGCAGATGACATGGCACAAAAATAGCAAGCGATACAATCTGACGGGATGGTACATGCATCCGATGGTGAAGCATGGACCCACTTTGATGGCATTCATCATGAGAAAGCTAAAGAGGCTCGTAATGTACGTGTTGCGCTGGCAACAGATGGGTTCAATCCTTATGGAATGATGGTGCCCCATACACATGTTTATTTTGCATCTCTTTCTAAGTACTTCTTGTTTATCTGTGCTTATTGGTTTACTCTTTTTAATTGCGGTGATTGAACAAAGATGGTGGGCGGTGGGATGAGAAGCTAACGTCCTTGTCTTAGAAGACAAGGACCGTGAGCCGAGGGAAGTAGGAGGAGGAGCAACGGCCCTTGAGGAGTCGTCCTTTGCCGCCCGTCGCGTGAGGAGGAGGAGGAGGAGGAGAGTGCCCAGAGGGGCCGAGGAGGCGCTTGAGGAGGGCCTGACAGGGGGGCAGCGAGGCCTTGAGGAGGGCCTGCGCAGGAGGAGGGCAGCGAAGGAGGCGGCAGCGAGGGGTTCCGCTTCCTCTAGTTCGTCGGCGTCTACTTGCGAGGTCCGCGAGCCTCCTCGGCGACCGATACCTCGTGAGACACACCGTGATTCGACCCGAGGGGAAAAGTAAGTAACTTTAGATGTTATCACTACTTTATATGATATGTTGAAAATCAAAATAGAAATTAATAATTTTCTTAATCACTTGGGCGAGGCGGGCGATTGTGGCGAGTGGAGGTGCTCACACACGCCAAGTCAATGGCATCCTCGGTCTTACGTGCAAGGAGCACTTCCTGGCTTGGTTGAGTCTGCCGGAGTGTGGGGCCGGCCTACTCGTTTGACCACTCGCCGCCGCCCGATCTTGCAGATCGGACGCAGGTATTCAACAACAAAGCGGGCCGGGTGAAGCAAGAGGCGTGGGTAAGTCTTCCTCGCACTACATTGCTCAATACATCGTATTCATTGGACATTCTTGAAATAATGAATGGATACATCGTGTTTGTATCACGAGATTTCTTTAGATGCCGGGGCGGACATGAGGCCGGGGCGGATCACGGTGGCTACCAAATCTTTGCAAAAACTCGTCGTGGACATGCATTACGGTAGCGCATCCGGGCCGTCGTAACTTACCACAGGACCGTCCTTGGAGCGAAGGTCACCAAAAGGGACACAAGAACCATGGCGCCGACCGGGACCCGATACTGCGAATAAATCTGAGAACATTATCTTGATTCCTTTTGAGATTAAGTAGGCTTAATTTCATCTTCGATATGTCATGTACTTGATGGCTGTAGATGATTCCTTATTGGTCGCCGCGCATCGATCTTTGAGGAGCAGATGGTGCACAAGTGGTGCTCACAGCAGTGGAGAGACGCACAACTTGTGCGGGGCGGCGTTTGATGATGCAGTGTAGCACACCATCAAGGTAGCCGCAACCTCGGCGGATCTGTGAAACATAGATGCTGTGAATTCATTTATTTATTCTAACGCTCAGTGCATGATTTCTAATCATCTTCTTTGTTTTTCTCGCGATCGGCGTCACATGGTGTGACCTTGCTCCATCTTCAAGGCATTTGCTATGGCCCACAAGGGCAAAGGCGACGTCCGCGTCGACTACAACCCGGAGGACGGGCCGAGGTGTCTGACAATGCGACCGTCCACAACCGCCTTAGTGAGTACACATCGATGGCAAGGGAGGTCCATGGGCGAGTGCGATTCGAGCACCGAGGACCTTGATGGAGAAATCGTCATGAGGGTGGGAGGAGGCAAGAAGCATGGGCGATCTTGGATTAGGCGACAGCGCCAATCGACTCGGCCGCTTCTCGATCTCTCCCAGTTCGAACAAGCGGCCTGAGCACGAGCACGCCATCGACCTCGGCGGGACACTTCACACCACCGGTGGAGGCACTCGAGGTTATTCTGGTTTATTAAATGCGTTCATTGGTTTTTCATAATTTCCTTTGCATTATTGTAACATTGGGGTGAATATATTGTAGGCCAATTTGGAACAAGAGAGGAGGATCTGAGCGGATCTGGCGAAGATGGAGAGGTGGAGGCCGGCGGGAGGCCGGCAGCGGAGGATGGCGGAGATTCTTGATACATGCAAAGTCTTGGCGCCGCTTCTGGTGTAGCTCGCCACCTTAAGCTATTCGCTCCACCTCCACCTCCTTACTATTCTACTCCTGTGAGTATAAATGTTTTAGTTTGTATGTTCATGCTTACGGTCAAACCTAGTGGAGTATGAAAGTTTTATTCATGTATGGTATATATTTATCTTGTCTCACACATGCAATCTCTTCTCCTTTGTGCGAGAATCAATCGTGGGATCGAGCGATCCTCATGCTTGATGAATCCTTCACCGTCGGTCTCATTGGCCATCTTGGTGATACTACTTGTGGTTGTTAATGGTACTTCTATTTGCAATTATGGTTGTAGATGATGGAGCACTTGGATTACTTGTGAAGTTATTTGTGATATATTGTGAGACATGTGGCGTTTGTGATATATATGTGGTGTTGGTGATATATATGTCTTTGTTGATGATGTTTGTTATATATATATCTTACATTTGTTTGGATGGGATGTAAAAACAAATAAAAAAGGCTGTTTTAGGTCACTTTGCGAGTGCAATGGCCATGACACTCGGCAAAGTGACCACTGAAACATGCTTTGCCGAGTGCCACGGGCGGGCACTCGGCAAAGATGGCTGTTCTTGAAGTGTCCTCCGGTGGCACTTTCGCACGAGCCTCACCTTTGCTAAAGTGTTTGATTCAATGGCACTTTCGGCAAAGCGAAGACTTCTGCCGAGTGCTTGACCTTGACACTCGGCAAAGGCGTCGTCAGTGGCGCTTCGCCGTCCGCGGCGACTTTTCTTTGCCGAGTGTCGATTAGCACTCGGCAAAGCCATTGCCGAAGTGCCCGATAAAGTGCACTTTCGGCAAAGAAATCTTCTTGCCGATAAACTGTTTACGGCGCCCTTTGCGAGTGTAGCACTTTCGGCAAAGCCTTTACTAGTGTATATCGGCCTTTGCTTAGTGCACGAGGCACTTTCGGCAAAAAGCATCTCGGTTGTGAAGGACATTTACCTTCTTGCCCCCATAGGCGAGACAGAGAGAGAGGGGGCATTTTAGGTACATTTGCCTAAAATACAATATACAGACTAGGTTTACACATGTACGTTATCCTCGACGGCATACCGGTATCCTTGACGACTCTAGGGTGCGGGGCACTCCTTGGTGCCCAGCTACGACAACTCCCTCGTCTGCATGGGCCGAGGTCGTGAGGACAGGTCCCGTGGTCCCGAGGGGTGAGCGGACACAATCCTGTCGCCCCCCGGCCCCTCGACAGTCGGGATACTCCGGGAGATGTAGGTGAACCGGCGAAGGGGCCCCTGAGCCGGCCGAAGGCGGAGCCTCGAGGAGGCTCCGAAGGCGGCTAGTGGCGGGGCGCCGATGGTGTGCCGGAGGAAGATCCATGTCAGGGTCGTCCCGCCGAGGCTATAGCCTCGAGGCGGGCGGCGGGCGTTTGAGAGCCTAGAAGCTAGCGAGGGGGGAGGCGAAGCCGATCGTCGTCCCCCAACTTTCTTTGCTTGGGCTCGTTTGAGAGCCCAGAAGCTAGCGATGGGGAGGCGAAGCCAATCGCCATCCCCCAACTTCCTTTGCTCGTTTGAGAGCCCAGAAGCTAGTGAGGGGGGAGACGAAGTCGATTGTCGTTTCCCAATTTCTTTGCTTGGGCTCGTTTGAGAGCCCGGAAGCTAGCGAGGGGGAGGCGAAGCCGATCGCCGTCCCCCAACTTTTTTTGCTCGTTTAAGAGCCCAGAAGCTAGCGAGGGGGGAGGCGAAGCTAATTGTTGTCCCCCAACTTTCTTTGCTTGGGCTCGTTTGAGAGCCCAGAAGCTAGCGAGGGGGAGGCAAAGCCGATCGCTGTCCCCCAACTTTCTTTGCTTGGGCTCGTTTGAGAGCCCAGAAGCTAGCGAGGGGGAGGCAAAGCCAATCGCCGTCCCCCAACTTTCTTTGCTCGTTTGGGCATTCGCTTTGCGCGTGCGCAGTGGTAGGAAATGGGGTTTTGGGTGGTTTTGAAAGCTCCTGGATAGACATGCAAGGAAGAGGGTCCTATTGTGATGCACGCTCACCCAAAGCGAGAGGAACGCGTAGGTGTGTACATGCCAGGCTCTGATCCAACGAACTGTCTAAACCCGTTTGCCCTCCCTACAACTAGCAGCAATCATTCCTAGCTAGGCAAGCTTCTATGTGCCGCCTGACCTTTGCTGACCTAGCCGTTGTTTGCGAGTAGGGTTGCGCGCTGGGCACGATATGAGATCTCTCCGCCGGTGAGACCTCGCGGCGGGAGACTCCCTAGTTGCCGACACAGGGCCTCTAGAAAGACTGGGGGTGCATGTTTGAGCGCGATATGAGATGTCTCCGTCGGGGTGAGGCCCTCGCGGTAGGAGACTCCCTAGTCGCTGAGGCGAGGCCTCCAGAATGACTAGGGGGTGCGCGTTTGAGCGCGATATGAGACGTCTCCGCTGGGGCGAGGCCCTCGCGGCGGGAGACTCCCTAGTCGCTAGGGCGGGGTCTCCGGAACGACTAGGGTGCGCGTTGGAGTGCGATTTGAGATGTCTCTCCGCCGAGGCGAGGTCCTCGCAGCGAGAGACTCCCTAGTCGCTGAGGTGGGGCCTCCGGAACGACTAGGGGTGCGCGTTGGAGCGTGATTTGAGATGTCTCTCCGCCGGGGAGAGGCCCTCACGGCGGGAGACTCCCAATCGCCAAGGCGGGGCCTCCAGAATGACTAGGGGTGCGTGTTGGAGCGCGATTTGAGATGTCTCTCCGCCGGGGTGAGGCCCTCGCGGCGAGAGACTCCCTAGTCGCCGTGGCGGGGCCTCCGGAACGACTAGTGGTGCGCGTTGGAGCACGATTTGAGATGTCTCTCCGCCGGGGCGAGGCCCTCGCGGTGGGAGAATGCCTAATCGCCGAGGTGGGGCCTCCGAAACGACTAGGGGTGCATGTTGGAGCGCGATTTGAGATATCACTCCGCCGAGGCGAGGCCCTTGCGGCGAGAGACTCCCTAGCCACCGAGGTGGGGCCTCCAGAATGACTAGGGGTGCGCGTTGGAGCGCGATTTGAGATGTCTCTCCGCCGGGGCGAGGCCCTCGCGGTGGGAGACTCCCTAGTCACCGAGGTGGGGCCTCTGGAACGACTAGGGGTGCGCGTTGGAGCACGATTTGAGATGTCTCTTCGCCGGGGCAAGGCCCTCGCAGCGGGAGACTCCCTAGTCGCCGAGGCGGGGCCTCTGGAACGACTAGGGGTGCGCGTTGGAGCACGATTTGAGATGTCTCTCCGCCGAGGCGAGTCCCTCGTAGCGGGAGACACCCTAGTCGCCGAGGCGGGGCCTCCAAAACGACTAGTGGTGCGCGTTGGCGCACGATTTGAGATGTCTCTCCGCCGGGGCGAGGCCCTCGTGGCGGGAGACTCCCTAGTCGCCGAGGCGGGTCCTCCGGAGTGACTAGGGATGCGCGTTGGAGCGCGATTTGAGATGTCTCTCTGCTGGGGCGAGGCCCTCGCAGCGGGGGACTCCTTAGTCGCCGAGGTGGGGCCTCTGAAATGACTAGGGGTGTGCGTTGGAGTGCGATTTGAGATGTCTCTTCGCCGGGGCGAGGCCCTCGCGGCGGGAGACTCCCTAGTCACCGAGGCGGGGCCTCCGGAACGACTAGCGGTGCGCGTTGGAGCGCGATTTGAGATGTCTCTCCGCCGGGGCGAGGCCCTCGCGGCGAGAGACTCCCTAGTCGCCAAGGTGGGGCCTCCAACGCGATTTGAGATGTCTCTCCGCCGGGGCGAGGCCCTCGCGGCGAGAGACTCCCTAGTCGCCGAGGTGGGGCCTCCAGAACGACTAGGGGTGCGCGTTGGAGCGCGATTTGAGATGTCTCTCTGCAGAGGCAAGGCCCTCGCGGCGGGAGACTCCCTAGTCGCTGAGGTGGGTCCTCCGAAATGACTAAGGGTGCACGTTGGAGCATGATTTGAGATGTCTCTCCGTCGGGGCGAGGCCTTGCGGCAGCAGAATCCCTAGTCACCGAGGCGAGGCCTCCAGAACGACTAGGGGTGCGCGTTGGAGCGCGATTTGAGATGTCTCTCCGCCGGGGCGGGGCCCTCGCAGCGGGAGACTCCCTAGTTGCAGAGGCGGGGCCTTCGGAACGACTAGTGGTGCGTTGGAGCGCAATTTGAGATGTCTCTCCGCTAAGGCGAGGCCCTCGCGGCGAGAGACTCCCTAGTCGCCGAGGTGGGGCTTCCGGAATGACTAGGGGTGCGCGTTGGAGCGCGATTTGAGATGTCTCTCCGCCAGAGCGAGGCCCTCGCGGCGAGAGACTCCCTAGTCGCCAAGGTGGGGCCTCCGGAACGACTAGGGGTGCTCGTTGGAGTGTGATTTGATATGTCTCTCCGCCGGGGCGAGGCCCTCAAGACGGGAGACTCCCTAGTCGCCGAGGCGGGGCCTCTAGAACGACTAGTGGTGTGCGTTGGAGCACGATTTGAGATGTCTCTCCGAAGGGGAGAGGCCCTTGCGGCAGGAGACTCCCTAGTCGCCGAGGTGGGGCCTCCGAAACGGCTAGGGGTGCGCGTTGGAGCGCGATTTGAGATGTACCTCCCCCGGGGCGAGGCCCTCACGGCGGGAAACTCCCTAGTCAACGATGCGGGGCCTCTAGAACGACTAGGGGTGCGCGTTGGAGCACGATTTGAGATGTCTCTCCGCCGGGGCGAGACCCTCGCTGCGGGAGACTCCCTAGTTGCCGGGGCAGGGCCTCCGGAATGACTAAGTCTTTGTGGGATTTTTTTTCAATATGTCTCACACCCGCCGGGGTGAGCTAGTGTGCACCGTGGTTCAGGGCCATACACGGCGTCTTTTTTTATACACTTCACACCCCGGAGGGTGAGTTAGTGTGCACCGGGCCTTGGGGCTATGCGCGGCGTCTTTTTTTATACGCTTCACACCTCAGAGGGTGAGTTAGTGTGCACCGGGGTTCGGGGCCATGCGCGGCGTCTTTTTTATACACTTCACACCCCGAAGGGTGAGTTAGTGTGCACCGGGGCTCGAGGCCATGTGCGGTATCTTTTTTATACACTTCACACCCCGGAGGTTGAGTTATTGTGCACCGGGGCTCAGGACCATGCACGGCGTCTTTTTTATACACTTCACACCCTGGAGGGTGAGTTAGTGTGCACCGGGGCTCGGGGCCATGCGCGACGTCTTTTTTTTATACACTTCACACCCTGGAGGGTGAGTTAGTGTGCACGGGGGCTCGGGGTCATGCGCGGCGTCTTTTTTATACACTTCACACACTGGAGAGTGAGTTAGTGTGCACCGGGACTCGGGGCCATGTGCGGCATCTTTTTTTTTATACACTTCACACCCCGGATGGTGAGTTAGTGTGCACCGAGGCTCGGGGCCATGCGTGGCTTCTTTTTTTATACACTTCACACCCCGGAGGGTGAGTTAGTGTGCACCGGGGCTCGGGGCCATGTGCGGCGTCTTTTTTATACACTTCACACCCCGGAGGGTGAGTTAGTGTGCACCAGGGCTCGGAGCCATGCGCGGCGTCTTTTTTTTATACACTTCACACCCCGGAGGGTGAGTTAGTGTGCACCGAGACTCGGGGCCAAGCGCGGCGTCTTTGTTTTATACACTTCACACCCCGGAGGGTGAGTTAGTGTGCACCGGGCCTCGGGGCTATGCGCGGCGTCTTTTTTATACACTTCACACCCCGAAGGGTGAGTTAGTATGCACCGGGGCTCAGGGCCATACGCGGTGTCTTTTTTATACACTTCACACCCTGGAGGGTGAGTTAGTGTGCACCGGGGCTCGGAGCCATGCGCGGCATCTTTTGTTTTATACACTTCACACCCCGTAGGGTGAGTTAGTGTGCACCGGGGCTCAGGGCCATGCGCGACGTCTTTTTTTATACACTTCTCACCTAGAGGGTGAGTTAGTGTTCACCGGGACTCGGGGCTATGCGTGGCGTCTTTTTTGTACACTTCACACCCCCGGAGGGTGAGTTAGTGTGCACCAGGCTCGGGGCCATGCGCGGCGTCTTTTTTATACACTTCACAGCCCGAAGGGTGAGTTAGTGTGCACCGGGGCTTGGGGCCATGCGCGGTGTCTTTTTTTATACACTTCACAGCTTGGAGGGTGAGTTAGTGTGCGCCGGGGCTCGGGGCCATGTGCGGCGTCTTTGTGGGCCACGGCAGTGCACAGCATTCCTTATGCAAAGTAGACTAGATACGAAAATGATTTAGATTTAATGAGCTTCTTTTGTACATGCTACAACACAAACATTACTCTGTTAGCCTCCACTATGCTAATTGATCTCATCCGACGAAGTAACACTACTATAGCCAATATTGGTGGGTTCTGACAGTTACTGTGCTAAGCTTTTCTAGTACCAACCGATTCCACAGGCCTCAGCATCACGAGCCATGAGCACTATGACAATAAAAAGCTATGTTGAATGACATGTCCAACACTGAGAATGCTATGCCAAGCGCAAATCAAGCTCCAGGGCGCAGCTCTAAGTGGAAACCGAAAACTTAGTGATTTCGGGTTTCATGAAATTCTGCAGTTTACACTACCCAATCCTTGCATAATAAACGCAGTAGTGAGAACCTACAGGGACTTTGAAGTTGGCGTCGGAGACGCCAGGGGGGCTCCGAAGTGGCCGGAGCGGGCGGAGAGGCACGGCGTCCCTAGGGCGCCCCGAGGTGGCCGGAGTGGGTGCGGAGCTGAGGCATCCCGAGGGCACCCCGAGGTGGTGGCTGTGGCGAGGAAGGGGCCGCGTTTGGCCTCCGGAGGTGGCGACGAAGGGGAAGGGGGCCTCCTGGCAGTGGGTGCGTGCTCCAGGGTGTGGCAGGCGGGGACCTTCGGAAGTGGCGCGAAGGTGAATGCGGAGCAGGCGAGGGGGCCCGAAGAGGATGCAAAGGGTCACCAGGGGGCTTGGGTGGTATGCTTGGTGAGCAGAAGGGCTCGCTTGCAGCGCCGAAGCCTTGCGATGGTGGTGGTCCGTCTTGGCGAGGGCCGAAGTCTTGAGGACTCTCCGGAGGCTTCTCACTGACAGGCCGCGCGAACACCGTAGGAGGCTCACCGAGGACCGCGCGCGGACGCCCCGGAGGGGACTCGGAGGCGAGGAGGGTGAATCCGGGTGAGTGGCGACGTCCTTAGCCGAAGAGGTGGGGGCGCCCGAGGGGCTCTTGGTGTTGACGTCCCTACTACTGTTGCCGGAGGAGGACCCGAGGGGACCTCGCTGCCGCACCGCCGGTGGACCCGAGGGGGTGGGGCCTCGCTGGGCCTTGCTACCGTGCCGCCAGTGGACCCAAGAGGGGAGGGGGGCCTCGCTGGGCCTCACTACCATCGTCGTCGGAGGACCCGAGGGGGGGCCTTGCTGCTGTGCCGGAGGAGGACCAGAGGAGGGGGGCTCGCTGGTCCTCGCTGCCGTCGCTGGAGGAGGACCCGAGGGGGGGCCTCGCTGCCGTCGCTGGAGGACCCGAGGGGGGAGGGGGGCATCGCTGGGCCTCGTTGCCGTGCCGGAGGCAAGGTGGCTTCACAGGTGGCCACTTCGGGCGAGGGTGCCGAAGGCAGGCAAGGGGCGGGAGGCCGGCGCTGCTGGCTCCGGGTGACCTTCGGAGGCGACGGTGGAGCGCCCGAGGGAGCGGGCCTTGACTCCGTGGAGTGTGAGCCGCTCGGCGCTCCGGCCTGCTCTGAGGAGGTCTGGCAATAGGATGAGCTTGGCCGAAGGTTCTGTGGTGAGATGTTCGGCTTCAGCCATATTTCTTTGGCTTAATTTTCTTGGCCGAAGGTGGGATGGGGGCTTTGGCCATTTTTTTTTTGTCGAAGGTGCTGGGTGGCTTCGGCTCCTCTCTCATGTAGCTTCTTGTTCGATCCGCACGGACGGCGCCAACTGTCGTAGCTAAAAGACTAGACAGTGGGTACGAAGTACCCTCCGTACCCTTTGTCTTGAAGAAGGACCGAAAGGAGAGAGGGGCAAAGACATGTATGAGTATGTGTATTGCTTGTGTATGAATGAGAGAACCCCCTTTGTTACATACCCATGGGGCTTTACTTATAGGGGGCAAGAAGGGACATTTACCTTCTTGCCCCCATAGGCGAGAGAGAGAGAGAGATGATATTTTAGGTACATTTGCCTAAAATACACTATACAGACTAGGTTTATATATGTACAGTATCCTCGACGGCACACCGGTATCCCTGACGACTCTAGAGTGCGGGGCACCCCTTGGTGCCCTGCTACGACAAGTATTTATTTGGTCATTTGACATATAATTTGATTGATAAATGTCTAAATCGTAGTTTAGATTCTATACCATTCAGAGCTACAACTAAATTATTTATTTTAACAACTTGCAACTACCTGAACATTTTACATAAAAAATAAAATAAATAAATAAAATATTTTTTATTATTCCAAACCTCCAAATCTTAATGTCTAACCTACTAATTACTTAGTACTTATCATACAACTTGAATTGAGGGATATGACACAACCAAACACCTAAATCTTTTATAATTTGAGGTGATGCGTGATTCTACCCAATTCTATCACAATTCTACCGCGATTCTACCCGATTTTACGATTAGGAGCGCGATTTTACCATGATTCTACTAGATGCGGCTTGGATCGTATTGGTGTTGTTGGATTGTATTGGTGTTGTATGATCGTAGAATCGTACTATTCTACGAGTAGAGTTGCTATTTTAACAACCTTGTTTAGAGGGGTAATATGGACTTTTTCCTTGCCAAAACTTGGCTAACTCATGTGCAATGAAATTCACACATACGAAATTGAAATGGTGTTCATTGGACAGGAACCAAACACAACTATCACAATTTTTTTTTATCTCGACCAGTTTAATTTCCTCCGTGCGGCGCTAATGACAAGACAACTACATAGTGTTCTGTTTTTTTTTTCCTAACGTGGAACTTTCGTGCTAGCTTTGGTTTTTCATGAAAGGATGTTTTGTCATGATCGATCAGGTCATGAAAATTAGAGCTGGATCGATCTATCTGTTCGTGCAGGGTAAGCCGTATGCGTGGCCAATGGTGAGTTAATTGGTACCAAATCTTGGTTGTTGAAGACAGCAGAAATGCAGCAGGTAGCAATTAGTTCATTCACCAATACATGATCGGTACTCACCAGCATTCAACCAGTAACTGATGACTAAATCTTAGTTGGTTGTTGATCAGTTACATGATGCGTGGTACATATGACCAACTTTCCTAAAAATTAATGGGAAATGGGAGAGGCAGAAAGCAAACGTTCTTTTTAAATTTAAGGAGTTCAGACAAGGAGATTGCCCATAATCTTCCAACATGGTCGACGTTCATCCTCCCATCCCTTTCTTCTGAACCCAAAAAGGGATATGATGTGATCAATAAGCATAACATTATATATCTTCATTTGAATGAAGTATATAACTATATGTGTGTGTGTTTGCCAAGGCTATGACGTACTCTTGAGAGAAATCTGGAACCACTTATATATAGCCCCTGTTCCAATAAACTTTCAATGTTATAATACGTTAATTTGCATTGCATATAGCCATATACATACTTGCTACTGCTTGCCGCCCCTTGGATAACACAAAACCAATAGCTACCAAATATATCTTGATATGCCATATCGAGGTGCATATGGATCAGAAGTGGAATATGTCCTCCATTTCGACTGATCGAGCCACGCACCAGGCCGAGCCCCTCTTGCATGCATGGTGACAAGGGCATCAACGTCCTTTCACACGGTATCATGGCACCATCACATATTTTCTTCAAAATATCTAATATATAATAGGCATATTAGATGTATATGTTATTAATTAGACCAAAATTATATATTTATATCTGTAAATAAATTCAGCTGTTACTTCCCACACCTTGCGCGGCACCATCAGAGAGGCTAAGGCAGAACTTGGTACTTGTTAGCGCGCGGCCGGAGCGTATCCTATGCCGTCGGGTACGTGCTTGCAGGAGTTTTAAGGCCGGTTTGCCGTTGTTGTGCTGTGTTCGGTGTGAATTTATTCCTCTGGGTAACACTGAGAATAGGGTTTTAATTAGGCTCTCACTAACCACATATTAGACGGATTTATTGTGAAATTCCTGGATCACATGATCTCTCAGATGGATAAACTGAGAAGAGAGTTTGGGCTCTCAGCTTGCCACTAACCATATGTCGGGCAGATTTGTTAGAAGAGAGTTTGGGCTCTCAGCCTGCCACCAACCATATGTCGGGCAGATTTGCTGTGAAAAAACGGTTGGGTTATTGCTTTGCACTAAGATAGCTCTGTTAAACCTCCCGTTTCGAAGACTGATTATGTGTGGATACTTTATCTAAACAAATATCCATTAGAGGGGCTATCGGCACCAAAGCCCATAATTTGTTTAGTCATATATTACTTATTCATGCATGAAAAGGACCTCCTCCCCCTATATAAAGAGCGCATGGAGCTCTCTTTGTACACACAAGCCTCGTCCTCACAGTCACAGTGCGGACGAGACACCACGTGTCGTCCTATGGCTTGTCCACAAGATGAACGTGCGGACGAGGCGTCACGTGTTGTCCCGTGTCTTGTTCGTACCGTGACCGTGCGGACAATAGCGTTATTTTTACAATTGCGGCTGTGAGAGCACCATTTTTGCTAACGCCGCTTTAAATAGTGTCATTTTGGCCAAAAATTTTGTAACATCCCTATTTTCTGGGCTTTTTGAAAATTTTGAAAACTTTAAAAACTAGCCATTTGGTTTTATTAATTCGCTAAAGCTTAAATTGTAATTTAGAATTTTAAAAGCAATTTAATTTGAATTAAATAAAATTTCAACTAATTCAAGTTGGTTTAATTGAGTTTTCTAGATCTTAATTGGATTTAAAAATCAAAAGTGTTGTTTTAAGTCTTTTCTTGGATTTTGTGGATCTTAATTGGTTTTTCCTTTTGCCCTAAGTTAAAAATAATTATTTGCAAAAATTAAAAGCAAAAGTTAAGCTGAAAATATTTTTATTAATTTCCATTTAATTCAAGAGATTTCTGTGAATTTTTCTTGGATTTTTGGACGGCTTAAGCTATTCTCTAAAAATGCTTTTCTATTTCTGGTATTTTATTTAATCGAAAATCCCTAAAAACCTCCCTATTCATCTTGTGCCGAATTTCTTCGGCCCGTTTCCTATTTCGCCTGTGCCCCACCTCATTGCCCAGCCTGCTGTGTACCAAGGCCTCCATCGGACGCTGTCCGATCTGGATCGGACGGCTCCTGTCCTCGCGTGTTTTCCGTTTCCTCCGCTCTCATTTGCCGCAGTGGGGCCGCCTTATCGACCACTACGCCGCGCCGCTCATCGTCTTCTTCGAGCGTTGGGTACCCATGCTTGCTCGCGTCAATATCCACACCTAACCCCACCGCCTCACTGCCTTCGCGCCCTCCTGCTGTCGCGTCACCTTCGACCTCCGCGCCCGTCAGCCGCTTTGGCCCCCCCGGTCCTGGTCTTCGTCTTAGAAGCCGTCTGAGACCCATCTTCTTGGCGTCATTGGCATAACTTTTCTGCCGCCGCACCAACTCCCGTCGCGTCGCCCTGACGCGCGCATTGAAGGCGGACGACTTCCGCGCCCACTGCCGCCCCTACTTTCCCCCATGCCCTGCTAACCCCTCCCTTTCTCACCTGCCGCGCCGGATGGAGTCGCCATTAAAGCTGACACGACCTCCACGCTGTCCTCCTCCTCTGACCATCCCCGCACCTATTTAAGGAGCGCACCGAGTGTGCTTTGAGCTCCTCTAGCTCCTCCCCCAACCCACTCTCCCTCTCTCGCCGTCTCTTCGCCGGATTTTGCGAAGCACCGCCGCCGGCCATGAGGTGCGCCGCCGCCTCTAGCGCCACCTCCAAGGACCCTCCGGCGCCTCCGCCTCCACCTCTGAGTTCATGAGGTCGAGGCTTCCCGTCGCTGCAAACCCGTCCCCGAGCCCTCACAGTAGCGCCTTGCCGCCTTCCTCGCTCCTCCCCTTGGCCTCCCGTGCAGTAGCGTCCCCAAATTCGTGAGCACCAGCATCGCCGTGGCTCTCTCTTCGCGTAGGTGCCCTCGCCGATCGCTGGGGTGCCGCCGTTTGCCGGCGAGCCCTCGGCTCCCGTGCGCCGCCGCTCAGGCTGACGTGGCCGAGCCACGTGGCGTCCACGTTAGCGCCACCTAGGCACCACCTCCCCTCTTTTTGCATGCGTGGCTGTCCAGTGGCGCCCGCATGGCATTTTCTTTCTTTTCCTTTTGGAAAATAATTCCAAAAATCAGAAAAACCCCTTTTTCTTGATTTTATGCAATTCTCTATCTTCCTTTGGTCATAACTTCTTCATTCGAACTCCGATTCGAGTGATTCAAATTTCTAAATTCATCTAAATTTGTTGTCTTCCTATTAGTATTTATTTAATATTTATTTGGATTTTATTTGGTATTTGTTTTATTTATTTAGCTTTGTTCGCACGTATAGATCCCGATGTTTTGGACGACTTCGCAGACCCAACGACCGAAGCACCTCTACTCTTCAACGAAGGCAAGTCATAGACCTTTGATCATATTGAACCCAATTTATAAAAGTATATTTTTTGATATAAACATGCATTGCTAATTTTATAACAAATTGTTTCGGGAATTAGTTAATTACCTAATTGCCATTATGCCTCCTTGGTAATTTGTGAACGACATGTACCCTTGAATGACATAAATCCTTGGACACCCTAGGATGGATTATTTTAGTTGGACATTATTGAAATACCAACATGGGTACCGTATTATGCTTAGACAATGCTTTAGTTATACGATAGGCTCACAATCACTTACTCAAGAATGATTGAATTTTGACTAAAGGAAATATGGAACAGTGGCAGAGCCACTATTGATAAAAGATGTTGTGCCATGACTAGGGTGGTCAATTGGCGGGTTGAACCCAAATGATTTATACTCAAAGTAGTGATCGTGCGATAAAGGGGATGATTTTGGGATGAGGTTGCCTCGCCTGAGTAACCACTAAGGACTTAACTTTGTGCGCCATTGATCTGGGCCATACCGTGTAACCACAAGTTCATTTATGGGGTGGACCTGGCCAACTAAATAGCAATGTTTTGGTTCGGTTCTGTTTTGGTTGGGAACGGCATAAGAGGGGGCCAGATCGAGGCGAAACCTTAGCGAACAGAACCGAGTCAAAATAGAGCTTTGTAAAAGCCTTGTCACGTGCTCTAGACTGCTTACCTAAGGTAGTGAGCGGTGGCATAGATATATGCTGAACAAACTAGAGAATTCGTGGCTTGTGGGTCAAGCTGTACAACCGCTGCAGAGTGTAAAACTATTCGAATAGCCGTGTCCCCGGTTATGGACAATGCCTGGTAATTTCACACGAGGGGTAGACTTTTGTCAAAGATGTTGGAATGGGTTGGTCGCATCTTGTAGATAGTTGATGGTTGGGAAGTGAACAGGGTGTTCACTAGTTGTTTCAAAAAAACTTGATTACTTATATATTAATCTTTAAAATTGTGCTTTGCAATCTACTTACTGTATTTACTGTCTAATATTGCTTTCTGCAAAATAGCCATAAAGCTATCCTTGTAAAACCTTGCATGAATATCACTTGCATACATTTCCCTATGATTTGCTGAGTACATTCAAAGTACTCACGGCTTTGTGCCCTCTGGTTGATTAGTCGCTGAAGAAGAACCAGGAAGCACCGAGTTCTTTGAAGAGGACTACTTTGAAGATTATGCGAATTAGGTCGCGTCCTTCACTCGATTGCCGGTGGGCATATTGGGTGACCTCCACCAGTTGTTTGGTTTCCGCTGTAAGTTACCTTTTGTCGTTAAGCCCTGCGTGGCAAACTTTGTAAGACTTGACTCTAAGGTCTTTTTGCTAAATAATATTAATTTATCTGCTTCATCTTAGGTTGGTTGTATGGATATGATTACACCAATGTTGCAACTGTGTGAGCTAGCTACTGATCATAGGACTAGTTCAGAATGCACAGAGGATTAGTGGTAATTGCAAATCAAGATCCATCAATAACCATGTAAAAATAGTTTGCAATGGGAAATCCGAAAGAAGGAATTTGGGGATGAGAATGCCCTTACAATCCATCAATAACAATATAATATAGTATGCAATGGGGAATCCGAAAGAAGTACCAGGCAGCAGTTGCAAATCAAGCTCTTAACGTCCTTTAAAATTTGTGCTTTTCAAAGTTGCGCTTGCTTCAAGGTTAAGAGATGGGGTTAGTGGTTACACACCAAACACTATAGCGGCCGATGGGTTAGACAGGGTAAAAGGTAGAATAAGCTAGCCAACCGCAGTTAACTCTCGAGTTTTGTTTTTACCTGGCTAATCTGGCAGGACAACATTTTCTATTAACTGGATTAGTTATCAAATATAAAAGTAAGTTAAGTTAATCTACTGGGTTAAGGTTAGCTAACTTAGTTATTCAGTCTGAATGCCCGAACGAAAGCAGCACGTAGAAGCACTACTCCCGAAGAAAATGGGAAACGAGAGATGCTAAATTGCTGGGCTCAGCGTAATTATGAGAAATATTGAGTTTTACGCGACAATGGATTTACCCAAAAGCTTAAACTACTAGAAAAATATGGTAATACTTCAACACTTCCTTTTACATTTATGCACCTCCAGATCATCCTTGTTGGAATTAATACAGGCTAGGCCTAAATTTATATTCTAATTAATTCCTGGTAAATCTCAAAGGCCCATGTGTATATACTAAATCTGTTTAGTCCCATATGGAGAGATAAAGGGGAGTTACACAATTTTATAAGATGGAAAGTGGTAGCCCCTCTTGTGGAATTAGAAAGAGCCAACACACGCGGGCGCTCGCTCGCCTCGCCGAGCCGAGCGGTGCGTGTGCGCGTGTACACAGGCATGTCAGGTGCGGGCACGATTTTCTTTATCTATTCGAAAACCGAAATAAACTGACTCGTAATTGATGGCGAATCAATGGCAACTTTTGGTCTTCTGGTCTCTTTGGTTTTGGCTGATAAAAAGAACAAAGTTCTGCTTCTTGATGGCGAATCAATGGCAACCTTTGGCCTTTCGATTCTGCTTATTGATGGTGACTGTTGGCCTTTCGATTCTGCCGAATCAATGGTGACTGTTGGCCTTTGGACTCCTTTCTTTTGGCTATTTAAGAGAACTGAGAATACTGGTTCTGGTTTGATCTTTCCACTTCCACAATTCAGAATTCCACAGTTCTTGTTGCTGTCTCTGGCGATCTCCATCCCGACGAGGCGTGTGTACGGCCGCACTAGGAGAGCAGGCCTCCAGAACCTTCGTCCTTGAAGGCTTGCACGAGCGAGGACGAATAAGGTTTTTAGGGAGCGTTCGCGCGACTGCTCGCTGATCCTCTGCTACATCTACATCAACTGCACGACTACTACCACGACGTCCACTACGCCATGACGAACAATGTCCTCATCAAGAACTCTACTGCAGCTTCGTCTTCCACCTATTCTGGGTATGGCTATCTCTTTCTTATTACTTGGTTTGTTTTACTATCTGTTGTTGTCTTGAATACTGAGATAGTTATGCTAGCTTCTATTCTTCTAGAATCTAGTATGGCTATAGTGTTCTTGGTTATTTTCTTTATGAAAATAGCTAGAGTATTTTTCATGTTTTATCTAGTATATTTCTGAATTAAAGTAATTCGAAAAATACTTATATACTCAACAGTTCTCAGGGGATCAAAGTGATTTTTTTTCTTAAAATTGTGCAAGCCAGATCTCAAATTCAGCGTCTCCTAACTCTGATATCATATTGCATTTTATGCACCAACTAGTTAACCCAGAACTAGTTAACCCAGAAGCTGAAGCAATTATAGAAAGGTGGTAATACTTCAACAAGAAAACAAGATATAGCTAAAACTCTCACGGCGCACTAACGTTACGGTGTCATGTGCTACATCCGGCCCAGAAGGCTGCTGCGTCGGCTGTTGGGCATCTATAGTGGGCCTATCTAACCAGCCAGCGTGTGCCGTATGGCCCATCTTTAAAGGAAATGGGCCTTTAGTCAATTACTCGTTCCATAATAAAATTCGGCAAACTTCCTACGTTTGAAACACGGTCATCGGACGACTCACTCGTGCACTGAAAGGCTAATATTTATTTACAAGGTATACCTAGCTATAAACAATCTTCCGCTTTGCTAGTTCACGGTAGCCTGAAAATCAAGGAAGTTTCAGTCGATTTACTTACTATTGGATTGTGCATGGAGATTCGTGTTCAAGGTCCTCTTTTTCTTCTCCAATCGTCGGCGACGGCGGCGTCAAGTTAGGGATAGGGTTCACTGGTGCCCCAGAGCTTAGAGGGAGGCCGAAGTGGCGGTAGACCGGCGGTGGGCGACGGCGTCGCCGCCAGACGCGGACGAGGAGGAGGGCCATGGACGGTGGAGCTCGGCGGGGGTGACGAGACCGAAGTGGTTAGGAGACGGCGGGGCATCTCACCGCATAGGAGGGAGAAGAGGCGGCGGGGGCTAAAGAGGTGAGGCGGAGGAGGAGGGAGGCAGGCGAGGTGCTCGTCGGCGGGGCTCACCGGCGCCGGAGAGGCGGCGGAAGGCAGCACACAGGGAGGGCTCGGACGGCAGCAACAGGAGAGATAGATGGGGGTGAGAAGTGGAGTGGGGTGAGTTAGGGTTATAACTCTTGCACGAATCTTAGGGCAATCAAAGCCATTGAAAAGTGACTGGTATTTACCAAATTTTAGGCGACGGATAAATAGACCCTCCCAATAATCTTTTAAAAAAAACTGCAGGAGTTGCATCGGTTCTCTTGCCTCTGTGGAAATAAGGAAATCCTAAAGCCAAAACCGGACGAACAGCTCGCTTGTCTGCTTAAACAATCAATCAACCTTGGGGGTTTGCGAAGAGTATCCTACTAACCTCCATGCGATCCACGCACAAGGAAAAGCGAGCGACGATACGATCTCGCTTGCTCCAGATAAAGTCGACCGCTATATTCCGGCGAACCCGGGGACTGTGCAAAGGCTTTTGCAAGATTCTGCCTAAGCCAATGCCCTTTTTCCTTGATTATCTTAGGAGGAGGATTCTGCCTTGCCCAATGGCAGTGGCATTCTCTCTCCTTTTTTGTTTTCAAAATTATCTCGCAGAAAGTAACGGAGACTACTATTCTTGTGGCGTTCGTGCAAATAAAAAAAAAACACGAGTTTCGAGAATATATTTGGTTTTTGCGCTGCACATTATACTAGTAAAATTTATGTCTAGAATCCGAAGTTACCAACCTACGGTACAACACCATCCTAGCCTTTTTTTGCTTTTAATTGTGATGCATTGTAGACTGGATTTTAACTTGAAACGTTTTTTTTTTTCTGAACAAGCTGCGTAACTCTTTTTTTTGTTATCGGTCCATTACAAGTGGCCTGCGGTTAATTTCGATGTTTTCGTTACCTTGATGAGAGGTTTGAGGCCAACTCCTTTCCTCAAAGTTAGTAGTAGTTCCTTTCTTGTTGCGTGCATGGCATAGCATGCATGGACGCGGCAGGGCAGGGAAGGGCAGAGCAGAGCAGAAGGGAAGAACCAAGCCGAGATCCGCCTCGTGACAAAAGCAAGACAAGTGTTGAGCCCATGTTAACCTTTTGGACACACAAACTTATTAAGGAGTACTGTACTTAACATAAACAAAAGACAGGATTAGCACTAGTAGGATACTGTTGCTGTGTTGTTGGGAAGTGAAATCATGGGGCTATAATTGCATGAAAACCCCAGAGAGATAGAGAGAGAATCCAATAGGGGTTCTTCCTTTTGCAGCAATCCTGGCTACCCTCCTTTTAAGGAGAGGATCTCCTCTGTTTGGAGTTGTTTACATCCCCCTTCTTTTGCGGCCTGTCTGTCTGCATCTTTTGCAGGGTGATCTCTGCATCTCTTGCTGCATCGATGTACAGAATCTGAAGGCTGAAGCTCTCTGCAGTCTGCATGCAGCAGCATCTAATGCTCCTTCCGTAGATCTTGAGCTTGATCTGCCTTCAGAGAGACTCTGGACAGTGTCAGCATGAAAAATCTTTAGTATTCATTCGTGAAACATGATGCAACTCGTGCCGGTTTTGAGGCACATCAAAAGATCCTTTCATTGTTGAGTTTTTCTTTTCATTAATCTTTTTCTTTGTTTTGTTACTATTTATTTATTTTTCTTAGGTTGGATGAAGCCACGCAGGCACGCACGCATTGCAGCTGTGGGCGCGCACTGGATTCAAGCAGCGTGGAGTTGCACGGAGAATCAGATGCTCTGCCCATGAAAAGACTCTAACCTAATCTGTCTTTTCCTTTCTTTTGCATATTCCATGTGGGGGAAAAAGGCACGGGGTGGTGAGTTGACAATTGACTTTGACCGTTTTGACACAGGTTCATGACAAACCTCCTGAGAAATTAAAAGAAGAATGTGCCAATGTGATGGTGTCCATGACAGAAAGGCAGCTTTGTTTATCTTACATGTTACTTACAAAAGTAAGGATAGATGCTCAAAGGTAAATGTACACACAATAATTAAGCTCTCATGTTTTAATTAAGCTCCTTTCTTTTTAGATTTGCGAAGTAAAATTGTATAAGACAGCAACCTTTTCCCTCAAATGTCATGATACAAGTTCAGGGATGGCTTTGGCATAAATGCGCAAGCAACTGCTTACTTTGTTAGGTCATTCGTGGTGTACGTTGCTAGAGAGCTCGACGCATTGTTCGATTTTATTTCCCCATCACTCTCTTTGTTGAATGTTCTGCAAGCTTTATCCCCGTTTAATTTGAAGATATTGTTGGATATGAGGTAGTGTTATCCTTTCTTCTTAGGATATTGACAGTGTCTTACGTCCGGAGCGATAGGTTTGATCCGGACACTTCTATTTGCCGTCCACGTGTAGTCATCTTGTCCACTCCTACAGCTATCCATATCTAACATTAATCCATCCACACCACCACAAGGCCAAACACTAACCACTCATTCTGATGCTTTCTAACTTCATGCTCCCCCAACTCCAAATCGCTCAATCGATTGCCCAGCATGCGGCAACATGATTAGGAACCAAAAGTCCAAAAAAAACCAATGTTTGAGAGCTAGCTAGCTACCATGGTCACCGCATGGAGTCTCTCCTTGACCCGACTGTGCTCTTCCTCTCCCTCTCCCTCTCCCTCCCCACGCCAACGTTGAGGAAGGAGGACTACCTCATCATCTACCTCGCTGCGCTCGCCGGCACTGGCGAGGCCGGGCAGGGGGAGGAGCGCGCCATCAGCAAGTGGTGCTCGCACTCCGCGATAGCGCAGGACCTCTGCTTCCGGTGCTCGATGTGCGGGAAGGTGTTCGCCTCGTACTAGGTGCTTGGTGGGCACAAGTCCAGCCACCACAAGGCATTTTGGAGAGGTTCTGTTGGGTTCTCACGGCTCGCGTTGGTGTTTGTTGTAGTCATAAGTTTTTTTTTGTTACAGCTATAAGGTTTTTTTGTTGCAATGGGTGATTTTAGATGTTGCAACAATTTCTTAAAATGGAATTTTTTTCCTCAAGATTTTCTCGATGTTGCAACTATTGTCTCCAATTGTTTCACACATAAAATTAAAACGTTTCATAAGTTAGTTTTAAATGTTGCAAAATTCTTGATGTTGCAACAATTATTTTTTGGATGTTGCCACTATTATTTTGAAATGTTGCAATATTGTACTATCGAAATTTATTTGATTGTGATATTTGAATTAGTTTTAAAGCACAGCTAGGTTCTATAGTGATGATTTTCATTCAATTTCGGTGAGAATATGTTATTTTCCTAATCTTTTTTCGAGTCGATGTTTTTTATTGTGTTGGGGGTGCATGATGTTGCATAGGGTTACTTTCATTTATTTCGGGGGAAGTAAAAACACATCAAGATTGGATGACGATACCCCATAGCGTGAGATCGAGTAGTAAGGTGCGGCATACGACGCTAGTGTTTATATCGTACGTATGAGCGCTAGTGGCATCCTTCTTCTTATCATGGTACATGCATAATTATTCGTTGGAACGGAGTAGAATTGTAGCGTACACCACGGTTTAAATGAATATCACTCCCATGGATCTTTTTTAATGCTTTTTACCTTTTTTGTGTAAAAGCCTTTCTGACCGAATGTGCATGAGATTCTGTTTTCATCCAATATTTTTAGTACCTTCAATTTGGCTTAGATGTACACGTTAGAATTAGAAAAACTCAAAATTCAACATGAAAAATGCTAAACAATGCGCAAGTGAGATGCTCCCCGTGTAAACCATCAGTCATAAGATTTTTTTTAGATAATATCAAGAAGTCATAATTAAGATATGGCAGAATATTAGCTCTATCTCCAAACACCAAACCAATTAAAGAAATGCCGATAGCTAAACCTAGGAATCAGAAGTTACAAACGCTACTGTAGCCAGCATGACAAAATGCAGTATCACGAGAAGGGGGGGAGAGAGATGGAAAAGCTTTGAGCTTTCTGAGGATCACATCCACACCCACACAACGCATCAACTTTGAACGCACAAAAGGAAATCTCAAAGACAATGCGCAGGGCTTTCGAAGAAGTGGCAGGGAATAAATATGTTATCCTCGGAAAGGAGGCCGAGTATACAATACTCGTATAGTAGTAGGATTTTGAGGCCCTGTGCTGTGCATGCATGCATGGCTTCTCAGCTCGATCAGCTTTGATCATCAGAGCATCTCCCGTTCTTTTGCTGGCCGGGCCGGGCGGCATATCGGACTCTGCCTCGGAATCTTTCCTTTATTGACAACGCTGCCCGTTTTGTTGTGCACTCAAAAGCCGTGGCCGCGCAGAGAGAGAGAGAGAGCATGGTTGGTTTAGTAGTCTCAAAAGCAAGCAAACTAGCAAAGCAACCATGCCGTGGATGCAGTCATGCAGAACCTGGGAACCGGACGGCCTTTTGCTAGCTTTGCTTTAGCGCCCACCCTTTCCATGCATGCAGGATGCAGCAACGCTTCTCACATATGCATGTATGCATCCTAGCAGTACATACCCTGATATCGTCGAAGCTGGCAATGGCGTCCGCACATGGACACAGTGTGTATTTTTGTGCTTGCCGATTTAACCATGACCACTGTGCAAACCAAATCCTCCTGCACTAGTCCTGAACTCCTGATGATATAGGACCATCCATCCATGTACCTCAAAACGGCGTTGAATAGAGTAATTAATCTACACTGCACCTGCATGGCTGCATGGCGGGCGAGAGAGCGCAGAATCTGCTGATCTTAAAGTGCGCTGTGAATAAAGCGATACCCATGCATAAGATGCATCCATGGCTGCATGCGTGTAGTAAAACTCAGTGGCGAATCTCCTAAACCTAAGGCTGAGAAGGTGATACTGTGGAAAGCTTGGCGGCTTCTTTCTTTCACCCTTTCCGGAAAACAGAAAGCTTTGGTTTGAGCTGAGTTGGGTGCTCCTGCAAGAACAGTCTGCCTCTGCGCCTGCGAGCTGTGAGATGTTCAGTTGTGCAGTGCTGGAGCTAGCAAGCAAGACAGGCAAAACGTTCTGCAAGGAGGCAGGAAGATGTATTCAGACGCAATGATTCATCATTCTTTTCGTTGACGTCTCCTCTCGTATACTACTGAAAAATCGTAGATCCTCTTCATAAAAAATATGATAAGCCTTCTTCCTTTCGGCTAGTCTGGACTGGCCTTTAGATGGGCTAGGCTTGGGCCTTTACTTCATCCATAAGATCATAATCCCGAACGGTTTTTTTTTTTTGATAGAAGGTTTGCACCCATTTCCATTAAGGAAACAACATTACATGAGTTCAGAGCCAACACTGTATATATACAAGACTGAAAACTGAAAAGCAGACACTAAGAGCTAAGGGTAATTAAACAAAATGAAGAAGCTCAGACAGCCACTTAAGCGCAAAACAAATTCAGCATCATCTCCATGAGATATCCTGCTGATCCATGGTGCTCATCTACTTCTAGCTCCAAAAACTTCACTAGTAACCTTCCCAATTGCTTTAGCGCCCTTGAGGAGCACCTCCCGTCATCCCTCCTTCTGTAGATTGGACCAAAAGTCAATCCAATAACAGATAATATGAATCACTGAGATAGGTTCGGCAGACCATTTTTTATGGAAACACACCGTATTGCGTACTTTCCAAATGCCCTACAAAATAGCTGCTACCCCAACTATCACCAATTTCCTGGTTTTTCTAGCAAACTGCCCTATCCATACAGAGAACAGTCGAGCTGTATCTGCTGGAGGGCTGGGCAGGCCAAAAGTACAGCTCATGATATTCCAAATATACCTCGATAAAGGACACAACAAGAACAAATGGTCAATGCTTTCATTAGCTCCACAAAACATATATTTTTTGTCTCCCACCTAACCCCTGTGAGTAAGGATGTCTTTGGTCAGAATGCTTTGCTTCAGAATTAACCAGATAAACACTTTAAGCCTTAGGGGAAGTTTAACATCCCGGATGAACTTATGAGGGAAATCAAAACTCTGAGCCCTCAGAAAGTTATAGAAAGATTTGACAGAAAAGATCCTCGAAGGAGACAACAGCCACACCAACCTATCATTCTCCTCATTTAGTGTCACACCATTGCAATCTGCTATAAGCCTATTCCACAGAACAAGCCCTTCCACACACACCAACCTTCGAAAACGAATATTTTGATACCCGTGCTCAAAGACCTTCGCTACCGACATATTTTTGGATATGGCAATATTGTAAAGTCTTGCATACTTCACTACGAAAGGCACATCCCCAAACCACCGATCCTCCCAAAATCTGGTTCTAGTGCCATGTCCCAACTTTCTTCTGCTGCAAGACAAAAAGATACCCCTTATCCCTAAAACACCTTTTCAAAACCATGAATCCCCCGCTTTAGGCACCACCTGAGCCAACGTGTTCTTACTAAGATATTTCCTTCTAATCAGCTCTTGCCATTGGCCATCCTCATTCTCCAACATCCATAACCATTTGGCTAGCAAGGCTGAATTCATGGCACCCAAATCTAGCACACACAAACCACCCTGATCCTTAGGCCAACATACCATTGACCATCGAACCAAATGGTACTTCTTTCTACCTTCATCAGAGTTCCACAAAAATCTGGATCTAAAACGGTCCATTCTTTTCCTAACCCCCACAGGAAGCTTGAAAAGCGACATCATATATAAAGGTAAACTACTAAGAAAAGAGTTTCCTAACACCAACCTTCCCCCTATGGAAAGGAGTTTTCCTTGCCAACAACTCAGCCTACGTTCATAATCCCGAACGTAGTTTTTTTAAAAAATAAAAATAAATCAATGCTGGGGATGAAGATGGACAAGAGATGATAAAAGAACAAGGGGGGAAGTTCCAGTTAAAAAAGAAAGAAAATTAAGTTGCAAGGGCCTGATCATTTCAAACCTAGTTACATTAATCCATATCATTTGATTTCTGGCTCATCTTCGTACCAAAAAGAGCTAAGGGGGCAAATGGCTTCCTTTGCTATCAACCCCATGCTTGTAAGTTGTAACCAGGGGCAGAACTGGGCCTCGGGCCTCTCGGGCAATGGCCCGAGGCCCAACCAAAAATTGCCAGTTGAATGGAAAATTTTCAACACATAAATCTGAGGAATGAGCCAATGCATGCTGGGCCGGCCCAAGGTGTGGGCCGGCGCTGGCTCCGCCCCTGGTTGTAACATGCACAATCCCAATTCAATGGCACCGAAAAAAAATTGCATTGTTCATGCATCTGTACTTTTCATAGTGAAAGCCTAATTTTGATGCATGAATCAATGGGAATCAACGCATCTATATTCTAGCTGCTGTCACACAAACCACGAGCAAACACCTCTGCTTTCCACGTCCCTTTTATGAGCTGATGGAAAACACGACAAGGTGCTTCGATTCCAATAACAGTTTTATGTCGTCTCACAGTGGGAAAAAATAAAAACAGTTTATGTTTGTGAAAAATTCTGATATTATTTCCCCAAAGGACATTGCTCCCGTCGGAATTATGCTTTATTTGACAACCCCCACTTTCTTCTTACTATGTTATGAGCACATTATCAGTGATCGATCGAATGTGATACCCAGGAGCAGAAGTCAACTCCACAGAAGGCAACTGGCCCCATAGTGTAGGAGTAGGTGCCAATTTGCCAGATGAGTAGTGATGCTAGCTTTAGCCTTCTCATAAGTCCCAGAGTAACTTGTTTGTGTCTGTGTTTGTGTCATACATGATCCATGATTACATTGTCATTGCTAAAAGCTAGTGAGTGAGTGCAAATAGGCTCAGAAACTTCTCCCGGAAAATGTGGCACTTTAAAATTTTCCTTGATGAAATTTGAGGGGAAAATCTTCTATCATATTTCATATTTGAACAACATGAGTTAGATTTTTAGGAGGAAAAAAAATGAATGACACCACAATGGAAGCAGGATGAACGTACTAGTCAAATGCAGTGAATGTTTCAGCTGTCTGCAAGAGAAAAGCAGCGTAGAATGGGCAGGCCGTGATCTCACTTTTCTCTGTCCCTGAACTACGGCTCAGGGTCCCTAACCTGTAGGGGCCAATGCAAAGCTTCCATGCTTATCAAACAACTGCTGATTGATTGATGTGAGGCAGAACTGCTACTAGTGAAAGTGTACCTGTGTGATGTGGTCCTAATATTCCCACTAGCTACTTGGTTTCACATGCCAGGTAAAAAAATTCCTGGCGATCTTTTATGCTAGCTGTCAGGGGAAAAAATCTTAAAAATCCCGAAGAAACCGATATAATCATAACATAAAATTTACGATAGACTAGTTTATATCTCTAGCTAGTCGCCTTTCGTGTTATAAAACAGTTAATGTTTAAGAGGATCGAATCAGCACCGTTGAGCCATGTGACAGCTCAGTCGGTCTTTCCCCTTTTTTTTCTCCATAAGGGGATCGCAGCTATAGTTAGTTTCTACTACTAGGGCGCCATGGTTGCGCGTTCAAGGGTTTTCTAGAGGGTAGAGATAGCTGTAGCTTCATCTCGATGTTCATCTACCAATCGAAAGACCGCACGACACACAGCTTTGGTCATCGCAAAAACATGAGGTGAGCATTAGAATCAATGAGACTTGGGGGGTTACATCCACCGAACATGAGAGAGAGAGGGAGGGAGGAAGCAAGCAAGCAAGAAAAGATCTTTGCTCGATGATTGCGCAGCTGGCTAGCTCTCAACGAGTGATCAGCAGATCTTTTCCTCCCTCAACTCAAGCACCTTTGCAAGCATCGATCACTGCATTGACTAGTGCCAACTCACTTATTAGGAACGTTGGACTGCCACTATCACTTACTCATTCAGTTGCCTTCGTGCCATTATTAGGAACGTTGGACTGCCACTATCACTTATTCATTCAGTTGCCTCCACTCCCTGGTGAATGGCCGGCTGACACGTTGTCGGATCCGGATTTTATAATCATGAATCCTCTGTAAAAGGCACTGTGCTATTCTCTGGATCAGTATATAGCACTCACAGACACATTGCTGAATCATTTCATACATAGCGTAAAATCATACCATTCATTAATTTAACACATCAGAATTTACATAGACCGCATTTGGTCAAATTTTACAATAAGGACTGAACATGGCCAAAGATTACATTACAAAAATAGCGGAAGTGACAATGAAAGTAAAAGGATGAGAGCACATCTCTCCACAGATAAGTGACTGGGGAAACCCATGTGCGTCCGATATTTCTCGAAAACTCAGATAATATAGGATGCACGTAAGCACCGACGGAATCAGCTAGACTGAGGCGAGATGTATACTAAAAGAACAAAACTACTCCTCATCCTCTGGATCCTCGTAGTAGTCGTAATCTTCCAGATTTCTTGCTTCTGAGGGTTTTGGGGAAAAGAGCGAGGATGAGCAAAATTTCCGTGCTCGCGAGCCAACACACAAGATGCAATAATATACATGCAAGGTTTAACAAGGATATCTCGGGTTCTTTTATTTGCTAAAGCAATGTTTTCAATTATCATAATTATAAATTCCTATCACTTAGCATTTTAACCAAATTGCATTTTATTAAAAAGAGTAATTGTGCAATATTTGTAACAGCAGAGGTTTCCTCCGTCGAAAACTCTACCTTATGCTTCATTTGATTGGAGCTACCTCCATTTATTAACACCACTGAGTCCGACGACCTAGAAAAATCCAATCTCAGGGCTAGTTGAGCCCACCACATGTTTCATACCAACCCCAAAGGTTTTTGAAATAGAACTAACTCTAGTTAAGTTCTCATATCCGCCTTTGACCGTAGGCACGACTGTTTAAACTGTTTAGACTCTACAGAGGTTGTACACTGTACCCACAACAGACGATCATACCTGTTACCCCACATGATTCCGTAGTCATGTAGTTGAGCAATCATCACAGTAACCTTTCTAGATATCTCACCTCTTCCGTCATCTCACCCATACGGGGTGTTCCCACTTATGGTGGGCCTCATAAGTTGTGCGAGATGTCTACCACCACGACTAGCGTAGCTGGCAACGTTACCATCGGTGTCTCTTCCCAGCTCACGCTTGCACTTCTTCACTCCTCCACCAGTGAGATGATTTTTAGGGTCCAATAAATTTACTAAGCTAAGTTGCACTTTGCAGACTTGTGGTTGTACTTGTTTTACATGGGAGGTCATGACAAGATTAAGTCCTTAGGGTTATCTAGACGGTTCATTTCATCTATCATCCACAAACCAACATTTTCTTGGACTATATTAGCACCCACCATCATATCGTTCATCATACCATCCACCCAGATAGTAACAGCAAGTTATTAGGGTTTTTGAGAAGCAAAAATACATCAACTCAACCATCTCAGTCATTTACCCACAACGACTGCCCAAAAGCACTTTTATGTTTAAAAGATGATGATTAAGATATTTAATGTCCCAGTACTTATGCAAGACTAGCATATCGCTTAAGTACAACTTATAACTAGCAATTACCATATAGTTACTAGGGTGACATGGAATAATGGATTCAATTATCAATAGATGGCATAATAATTAATTAATCATCAAATGGGTATTTAACTACCTTAAGCTTTAACATATATTTGATTAAAGAATTAAAGCATGCAATTTTTGTAATTTAAATGAATATAATTTACATAAAATATAGGCTCAATATGATAAAAGTATCGACTCGCCTTAGTTATAGGTGAGAGGGTCTTGACAATCTTGAGCTTGATCAAGTTGGAGATCTCCCGCGTCTTTGAATCCCATTCGGATGAACATATCGGAAAAAGGCACAAACACGCAATGCGAGCAAATAAATACTAAAGGAATAGCAAATGAGCTCCAAATAAAACAAGACCAGTGCCATTAGCAAGATCTTGAATTTATAAAATTTTAGAAATAAATTTCATAATTTTTGGAGCTACGACGAGGGAGGACAGGACTTTCGCAGTTCGGATTGGAAATAAATCGGGAAAATCAAAAAGGGAAGAGAGAGTGTGGCCCACTGACATGTGAGACCCAACCCATGAATAGTGCTCGGTCCATGTGCACAGTGCATGGACCGGAGGTCAGCATGCACTGTGCACCAGTCCATGGTGCACTGGGTGCACACTGTGCAGGGGCCCACCTGTTAGCCAAAATGGGGAAGGAATCCCGGGTGATTCAATAAATGGCAGCCATCACTGTTCAGGCCTGGGCAGTAGTGAGATCAAGAGGCTTTAATCCACTACCATTACCATTGGCAGGTCCGTCGGTCAGAGATCCAATGGGGGCTTAAGCCGACAGTTTAATTAAATCAATCAATGAATAGGGTTTTAAGACAGGATTAGAGGCTTTTAATGGCGCATGAATAGGAGCTGCTCGAGCGTGCCAGCATAGGGAGCTTGCGGCCATGGCTTGCCGCCAGCGGGAGAGGACGCGGCGGCGGCGGGGAAAGACACAAACGAGAAGCTCAGGGGGTGGCGGAGCTACTGACGGGGGTGGCTTGGCTAGCAGCTCACCGGAGCGACGGCGCGGGGAGAGGAAGAGGCGGCGGCGGCTCAGGTGGCCCGGTGGTGATTTGAGCCGAGGGAAAGGAGCACGAGGTGGCGCTCGGCGAGGTGGGCCTACCAGGTCAAGAAGGAGGGCCGAGGAGAGGTGGTGAGCGGAGATGGGTGGTGGAGAAGGAGGCGGGCGGAGGCAATGAAGAAGGCTAAATCCGGCGATGATAGCGGTCCAAAGCCGAATCCCTTTGGGGGAAAGACTCCTCGGCGACTGGGGCGCACGGTGATGGGGGCGGCGTGGTGAAGGCGGCGCCGGAGCGGCTAGACGCCAGCGGAGGCGGCTCGGCCGACAAGGGAAAATGTGGCGATTCTTGAGTGGACTTACGAAGGAGCAAGGGAGGACGAAGCGGGGGGAGAACAAGCAGCACATGGGTCCTTATAGGCGCCGGTGGGAGGGAGGAGCCGTTGGGAGGAAGTTTGGTCCTGAGGCGGCATGGGCGGGTTGGCAGGCTTTGGGCGCGGCGACGACTCGCGCGGCCTAGCGAAGCGACGAGGCAGGGACCTAGGGAGCCATGCTGACGCGGGCACGTCACCGGTGACATGGGCGCGTGTGCAAGCGTAGCGCACCCAACACTCTGAAGCGGGCAAGGAGGGCATGGCGCGGTTGAGGTGACAAGGCGAGGAGGAGGGCGCTGAAGTCGCGGCGGCAGAGGGAGTAGGTGCGGCGCAGAGGTTTTAGGCAGGGCACGTGGTGACAGGGAGTGGTGTGGGCGCGGCAGTGCTAGCCAGGCGATGGCGTCATGGGCATGGCCGGCCGGGTGAAGGTAGAAGAGGGCAGGGGGTGGGAGCTGGGCCACGCGGCCAAATGGAGAAGGGGAGCGACCTGATGGGCCAAAAAAGGGGGATGAGGAGTGGGCCGGATGGGCCAAGGAGGGTAAAGGAAGAATGGGCGAGGGCCCAAAGGGATTTCGCGGGCTGAGCCCAAGACAAAGAGGAGGGGCAAACAGGAGAAGGGGCCCAAAATTGAAAAAGAGGAATTCGAATTCGAATTTGAATCCGGGATTTTGCAAAAAGGTTTGAAATACAAACTCGAGTTTAGATAGAAGTTAGAAGATTTGAGAAGATACGATAATTTAAAATAAATTTTAAAAATCAAGAACTGAATATAAATACTATTCACCGTTTTCGAAAACAGGGTGTTACACACATGCCCGGCTTCTTCTTTCCGCTATGTCGCGAGTTGGTGGGCATCGGCCGGGTTCAGGATCGTCGAAAATGGATTAATGGTCCTTGTAACGTGAATGACACAGTGCCTGCCATTTGGCAGCGAGAAAGAGGTGATGATGAACTGGACTGAATGAACAGGCTGAAAAGTGAAAACCAGCTGATTTTAGCAGCACGCAGAGTTTCAGTTGGGATGAAAACCTGATTTGTTGCCGACATGTATCAAGTGTGAATAGCTGTTTCACTTGTTTTGATGACTGGATAGTTACAAGAGGGAATAGTGAAAGCATGTAGTACTAATATTCATTCAAACTAACCGTAGTTCCAGACCAGATTGCTGACAGCCGCCGATGCATTGGATGGTATGTGCCCACATCAAAATGTGAAAATCTCAACATATGTTTTAGAACATCTCGATCAACATAGTTTCTGTCTGTAGTTAAATTGGGTATTTTCTAGTCATTACTTTCCCTTCTTAATGCTTGATAGCTACAACAGTTCAAAATGTTATGAATGTTGTGTGTATATTGAAGAAACTTAATGGGCAATATATATAGGGTGTACAAGGATGCATGCCATATACAGATAAGACAATATAAAGAACAGATAAGAAAATATAAAAAAATCTTTATTCTAACACCCCTCAAATGCAAGGCATATGCAATAGCGTTATATTTGGAAAGGGTTGATACTAAAATATAGAAAATTCGAAGTCCGAGTCTTGATAATGTCGTCGTAGCATGCAGCTCTTGAAAAATATGTCGAGTATCAAAAGATCTCTCATCCGAGGTTATGCAACAGCCCATAAAGCACAAGGTGCAGGGGCTGAGAAAGTCGACCGCGGCAACACGACGAAGAAGATGATGAAACCGACATGAATAGAGAGAGCTGTCAAATCAAACCAAACAGAAATAAGTGGAAGCATGACAACGCAAATCGAAACCCAAGACGGCGGCGGCGCGAAAGAAGCGCGGCGGCTAAGAAAGCGGCGGCATCATAACGACTTCTACAATCTGCATGCGGCTCAGAAAGAAGAGTGAAAGCGGCGTCTGCTGCCATGTATAAGACAATTTCTATGCTTCTATGACTGACAATAAATTTGTGGATTCGTATGGCTTAGACGAACTCAAAAATTGAGTGGTACGGACTTGGATGGACGCAACGGAAGAAACGACACAATGAAAGAAAAACCTAAAGGATAGCTAGCAGAAAATACTGACAGCATCAGAAGGCATAACTAGTAGCGGATACTTTAGCAAAAACTAACAGCACTCGGCGTGTCCACCGAAATCTCCCATCTAACTAGCTTCCACCGAAATCTCCCATCTAACTAGTAGCACAGATCCATCATGACAACTCCTTAGCTTTAAGCAAGATCATTAGCAAGCACCAACATAGCTCCTCGCCACCGACACCAAGCCAAATATGCAGGCGCCGCCCACGGCTCAAGAATGACCTCCGCGCCCGGCGCAAGCACGGTTGCCATGGCGATCGGAGGGGGTGCATCGGTAGGAGGAGTTCCCCTGCGCTACACCTCCACGAAGCCCAGCAACGACCTCCGCGCTCCCAAGGCAGGGCCAGCAGCCGGATCTGTGCATCGGTAGGAGGAGTTCTCTGCCGCGCCCACGGGCCGGCAACAACCTCCACGCTCCCAAGGCAGGGCCAGCAGCCGGATCCGTCGAGGAGTAGGGGCGCCGAGGCAAGCCGAGGCGGAGATGGCACGAGGCAGAGGATCTGATCGGAGTCGGGGGCACCGGATCCGAGCAGGAGGCGCAGCTTCGGACAGAGGATCCGGTCGGAGTCGTGGAAGAGCACTAGCGACGAAGAAGAGCCTGGCGTGGCAAGATGTGACTCAATCTGGAGTAACGACGACTTAGGAGGCTAGGCGAGAGAGCACGGGCAGCGATCCAACGGCGAGAGAGGACGCTGGCCAAATCTGGCGGAGATGACTCGAATCCAAGACCGGCAGAAGCCGGCAAGGCATTCGGCGTCGGATCCAAGTGGTGGCGATAGGATCCGAGCGGGGAAGCCGAGATTGCTGCTTCTACAAAAATTTAGAACAGAAGGCCACCCCGGGAGCGAAGATTGGTCCTTCCGGGGGCAGCGACAGCGGAGGCGAGGAGGCGGCGGCGCTACAGTAACCCTAACCTTTGCTCTGACACCATATTATGAATATTGTGTGCATATTGAAGAGGCCTAATAGGCAATATATAGGGTGTACAAGGATGCATACAATATACATATAAGACAATACAAATGACAGATAGGGAAATATAAAAGAGTCTCTATTCTAACACAAAACAGCCCATATTGCTGAAGTTTTATTTTCGCACTTGGTGTTTGTGTTGTCAATTTAGTTTTGACTACACAGCAATTTTCTATCACCGAGCAAAAACAAACTTGACACATGTTTGTTCAAGTCAAGCCACTCTCAACCTCTCATTACAAAAAGATTAACCATGACAGTTACACTATGTGTTGTTAATATCTTGACTATTCAGTGATTCCTTCCCTTCCCCTCGCCGTCCCTCTCCTTCCTACACTTACAGAGTAAAGAAACCGAGCTCGATCAGTCGCAACGCTAGCTGATCGCTCCGTGCCGTTAGTTTTGTACGAACTGGACCAAGTGGGCCGTTGGAACACGGTGCACCAAGATTAGATTTCGTCGTCGCCTTCTTTCTTTCTTTTAACTATCTAAAAAAAAGTTATTAAAGATGGATCAGCTGATGGATGGGTATGCTACCCTTGGACACTTCTCATAGATAGATAGATTGCGTTGTACGAAAGACACCACTTGGACTAATATAAAACGGCCGGTGTCATATTCCCGGCTGATCTCTGCTGATCCCTTTGCCGATCTCAGGCAGCTATCCTGCGAGCGCCTTTTGTCGCCTAAAGGCTCGTAGGCGCGCATAATCTGAACCAATTTGCGGTGCAACTTCCTCATAAACAAAGCACTAGGTTAGTGAATAATTCTCTCTCGATCGATCCATTGCAACAACGGGGACAGACAAAATAAAGGGAGTGAGAGCTAGCTAGCTCTAATAGTTAAATCTATCCAGGAGTCACCTTCGGTTACCTAATCCTGGCTGGGGATAAGTTTCAGGATTTTATAGGATAAAAAAACCCCTTAGGGCGCTATGGGACCAAGCATTTGTTAGTGTTATGCCCTAAGGGGCGATTATGGAGATGATTGTATCACGTCTTTGTTTATGCGTTATAAACTAAATGTTATTTTGTTCCTAGATGAAATTTCATTTATAAAGATTAGCAAGTACGTGATTTGTTGGTGAAACTCTTTAATAGTTGTATGTCGTTATTCTAAAAGAATCATTAGTCGGATGTCACTGATCTAGATACTAGTGATCTATAGAACAACACATGTATTAATTGATGACCATGTTTCGTCGGTTATAGATATGGGGGATATCGAATCAATAGTGTGAGCATATGTTAAGTTGAGACACTATTGAGATTGTTATGATTATATGTGTCATTAGTTGGTCTCAAGCAATAATGATGTATAAATCCTTACACCTGAGATTGGCATGGATTCCTACATGTGTAACAATACATTTAGGGGTTTGTTGACGATTGAGTCGCCGATCTTACGAAATAAAATAGAGGAAAATGACACAGATTTCTTGAGAGATAATGGAACTGCTCTTTATTGATATGAACTGGGTATTACAGGGGGTGCTTACGACCAGGCGGTGGACTCATTCTAGTTACACCGAATATGATGCTTGCTATACTATTAAATCAGACTTAGAACATAGATCTGAGGCTGATTGCACTGCTCTGATGCTCTAATCTGATGCCAGATGATCAATCCCTTCTTTCGCCCGCGCTCCATCCTTAAATAACTTCCGAAGAGATGGCAGTTGCTCCTGGAGAAGACGTCCGTTGTGAAGAGTTGTGGCTGGTCGGAGTGAGGCGACTGTTGATGAAGTATCAACCACTTTGCAGTTGAGCGTTTGTGAGATACTCAACCGTACGGTGGTTGTTTGTCAGTGTCTTAGGATTATATAACGTCGTGTGGTATAGAGTATACAACACGTGTTCCATTCATTACACGGTAAAGAATATACTTGGAATTAGATCCAGATACTAGTTCATAAATCCTACGAGCAGCTACCTGGTCGGAGACTAGGTATAGGACCTTGTCCGACCAGGGTGCCCATTATGTAACCTCTGGAATTCTTACGACCAGTGAGATCGTTAGCCTTAGGGGTTACGACCATGAAGACGTATGGTCTTTTATTATGTATTAAAGTAATACATAGAGATTTTAATCCTTGTCAGCTAGCCCCCAAACGTTAAATGAATAGGTCGTATGAACACTTTCTCCCAACGAAGTCGTATTGGGCAGACCCTCATTTAATGCCGTGACATACGAGGTGGTCTGTATTTATTTTAAAGTTGTGAACCTGCCTTGGGAATCAAAGAGTTTTTTTTGTCCGTTGGACTTTAGATAACTCCCGATTGCAGTTAAAAAATCTGAAGCTATAAAATCCCTATTGCTGGGCTTTAGAGCTTTCACGCTTTTAGATCTTCTATCAATTCTCCTCGGTTTCTTGCCAAGAACTATTTCCGACCTCCGCCTTCTTCTCCACCCAAAGCTTCCTCCGACCACTATTCACCTTTTTGCGAAATCCCACCATGTCAGACTCGATCACCAAGTGGGTGGCTTCAGATTTGAGCAAGAGGAAACTCGAGGCGCTTGAAGGAATCAGAATGCTCGTGGACAAGAACTTGATCAAGTGGAGGTCAGTGGCCGGAGAATACTTTCCGAGCCGTGAGGAAGGGGAAATCCCTATTTTCCTCGCCTACATCGAGTGCGGACTAAAGCTGCCGGCGCACAAATTCCTCCCCCGAGTTCTGGAGTACTATGGGGTAGAGTTGGTGAATTTGGCTCCAAACTCCATCGCCAATATCAGCATTTTCGTTTATCTATACGAGGCGCACCTGAGAGTGCAACCGAATTTGAAGCTCTTCGGGTACTTTTATCGAATGGCAATGTTAGGAAGATCCACGGCGGGTCCTGGTGAGTGAACGCTACGCCTTCACGATGGGAAGGCCTATGATTGCATCCCAATGTACTCGAAATCCTTGTGGTCGTCATGGAAAAAGAACTGGTTTTACTTGACGGTCACAAACGACGACAGCCTTTACTTCACCGGAAAGAGTGCGAATGAGAATACAAAGTGGAGGGGAACCGTGGAGAAGAAAGGGATGGTGGGAACATGTGTGGAGGCTATTCAAGACCTAAGGATAAAAGGCTTGACTTCCTAACACGTAGTGAGGGATTTCATTATACGCCGATTAGTCCTTTGAAGCTCCAAGACCATTCCCTACTCTGGTACATTGGTCGGGATGAAGCAATCAAGACTCAAGGGATGGTAAGTCTTTGAAGATGCTCCGACCAGTATAACTTATCAGTAGATTATCATATAACCTTGAAATCTCATTTGTCTTTTTTTTAAGTCCTTTCCCTTGACGAGGTCAAAGAGCAGATCAAAATGATCTGCGCCAGGGAGCCTGATGAGAAGGTCAGATTTCTCAGATTTTGGCGATCGCTTTCGATGAAGAGAAACCGAGGAGACTTAAGGTAGATAATCAATTTCTTCATCTTTATATATATATATATATATATATATATATATATATATATATATATATATATATCCTCCGACTGCTTTCTAAGTTTGTTCTTAATATGTAGGCGGTGGATCAAGGTTATACAATCCGTGAGGATCGTAATCCTCTTGTGGTGCCGATCGATTCTGCCAGAGGCCATGGATGAAGATGATCTTCTCGAGGTAAAAGAGCACTTAACAGAAGATACATATTTAGATGGAAAATTTCATCACCTAATCAAATTTGATTTTTGATTTAGGTGGAAAAGATGGAAGGCCCGCAGAGCAAAGCTGTAGAAGTTGTAGACCCCAAAGTAGTCGTTCATGACCTGACAGTTGTTACTGAAACAACTGCTCTAGAGGTCGATGAAACCACACCTTCCGACCTGATGGTCAGGAATGCTATTCTCGACCAACTGGTCGAAAATATCGCGTCCGACCTCATGTTGGAGGATGTGAAGGATACAACCAGCCATGCCGGTTTAGAACCGGTGAAATTGGTTGAGAATAAACTAAAACCGGGGTACTCGTAAGGTACTTCTTAAGTTCTTCAAAAACATCGTTTGCCTTTTTAGTCCACTCGAAACTTTCATGTTTCCGGAGAAGCTTAAACAAAGGTTATCCTTTTTCACCCAACCGTGCTATGAAACGACTTAGCGCTGCCATATAGCCAGTTAGTTTTTGAACTTCTTTCTTCGTGGTCGGAGGGCGCATTGGGTTCATGGCTGATATTTTGACTGGATTCTCTTCGATACCTCTAGCCGAAACTAGGAAATTGAGCAGTTTTCCAGCGGAAACTCCGAACACACACTCTTTCGGATTTAACTTGAGGTTATGCCTTCTCAAGTTATTGAAGGTTTCTTGTAGGTCTGGAAAGTGATCGCCAGCGTTGACGCTCTTCACGACCAGATCATCAATATAGGCTTCTAGATTGCTGTAACGACCCAGCTCTAGGGCACCCGAGAGGTCCTCCAAGACCTTCTGGAAAGTCCATCAGGACTTCCCAGGAGGTCCACAAAGGACCTTTTGGACAGTCCACCAAGACCTCCCAGGAGGTCCAGCAAGACCTCCTGGAGGTCCAAGAGAACATGACCCGAGAGAGTCTTGGAGCCAGGGAGCACCCACGGATCTGCCACGGCCACAATCAGAGACAAGCGAGGAGGTCTGTGGATACCCTAAGACCACCCACGACCCTCCAGAGGAGGTCGTGGAGATCTGAGACCACCTCAGAACCTCACACGTTCATCTCATTATGAGGACATGGAGGCCCGAGCTTGCTCCCAAGTTCCCTGTGAGACCCGAGCTAGTCCCAAGGATCATGGCTAGCTCTTCACAGCACAAATACACAGTGGTAACATCCCGAATACATCTTTATTAAGGCAAAATATTTACAGAGTTGTTTACAAGTTGGCCTTGGGCCCAACATGAACACAAAAGAGCAAAAGAGCAATAGCCCAAAGAAGACACCACAGTAACCGATCGAAGGCACAACCTATTCGCTGATCTTCTTCATCGACAATATCTTCTCTGGCAAAGATTGTAATGAGCAAGAGTGAGCACAACAACCGTGTTCGCAAGTTACACCCGTGGGTTAGCAACATGACATGCATATATGGATAATCAAAGAATGGCATAATATGGTTATTTTGCACAAAGCCAATTTTCTTTCAAATACCATTACTAAGTTCCAAAGTAGGTCTTTAATAGCTAAAATTCATTTAGCAAAGCAATTTTTCAGTTGGATAGCATTCATCAACAAATTGGTGAAGGATACCCTCCTGACATTAGGCTCCCTGCTCAAACCCATGGGATAAAATCCCAAAAACAGATTTGATAAACCTTTCTGGAAACCCCAAATCCAACATCTAACTTCAAGTGGCCTTTGCCAGCACGTCCATGACCGTGGACACAGCTATTCGAATAGATTTAACTCTGCAGAGGTTGTGCACTTTACCCACATGACATGAGTACTCTAATTTGTTTGGCATGCGCGAGTGCCACCTCTCAATGCTGAAGGTAAGAGGTCTAGAGTTCATGACAAGGCCTTTACAATGCATTGCTCCACCACAGCCTTTCCTTGCTAAGGTTTCACCCCCCTATGGACTACAATCCAAATGAAGCCCCTCTTGCACCAAAGGGAACAATGAGGTCATAAAGACCATCACCCTACAAGACCTCCCACACCTCCAATGGATCAAAGATATGGTGAAGTTTTGCAAATTACTCACCAGTCCCACGCCCCATTCTAGAGACATGTGGTTGCACGATTGTGGCATAGCCCATTATAGGCTTGGCATCAGTCGCTCAAAGACCGGTCCTCAAATGACTAGAGCGACTTCCACAAACCCAAGGGCATCGATCTACCATAAAGGCACGATCCCGCATAAACTTGCACCAACCAAGCCAACCAGTTAAGCGATCATCAATCCATTTTCATTTTCTTTGCTTCCCAAAGAACCTTTTATATTCCCATGACACCCCAATGTCATGGTCAAAACATTTTAAGCAATATTTGGTCAAGTTGGTAAAGATTTCCCCAAATCAATATTTTTGGTCTAAGCCTGACTAAGCACAAGTTTTTCAAATGGTTGGGCTCACACTATTGGATGACCCAATTTTGATCTAAAGGTGACAATGAGTTTAGTCCAAAGTCAACAGTGGCCATACAAAGGAAGTAGGTATAACTATGAATTTAAACTAGGTATTGAAATACTTGGTAAAAATAAGCATGCATTACACTTTGAAACTGAACATAATTAAGTTGAAGTATTGGGTGCAATATGATCAAGAGTGTAACTTGCCTTGCTCACTGTCCTGAGATTCTTCCTCTTTAGAATCCTCGGACTCCCTGGAGTCTTCGCAATCTACACGCGTAAAAGAGCAAATTCAAAGAAGACTCAAATAAAGATCCAACTAAGAGCAGTAAGAAAATCAAGAAGGACCCCAGAGGAAGTCCAACACACAACCAACAGGAAAGGTCTAAATTCCAGATTATGTTCTTAGGCAGGAGGTCTAAACTCACCAGAGGAGGGTGGTCTTTAGCAAAAGACCCCAAAGGAGTGATGTAAACGATGAAGCAGGGAGGTCCTGAGGAACAGCCCTTGCGCAAAAGTCAGGGAGGAGGTCCCCTTACAAAGGCCACAGAAGTCCAAAAGAAATCCACAAGAGGAGGTCCTGTGAAGGACACGATCATCACAATACAGTGGTAACAACAAGAGTGGAGCAGATCACCAAGGGACTTACCAGGGAGAAGAAGAAACAATGGATGGAGGGAAAGTCGGGAGCAGCAAGGCTTTCCCTGGGAGCCACTGATCGAGAGTCAGGATAACAGAGGGTGGAGAAAAGGAGGAAGGTGAGGTGGTAGAATTTCTTGGTCTAATTGTAATCAAAATGGTGAAGAAAACTAGAAATATACGTGTCAAGGATAAGTATAGAAATGGGTCAAAGGTAGGTAGTGGCAGGGCAGGTGTCACTACCACCCTGGTTAAAAAGTACGAGGAAGGACAACTTATGTTGCTTTGGGAAGGGACTAAGAAAAATGTCAGAGTACAGCTAAGTGACCCAATTCAAAGTAATTACCACGATGTGGATGCATTTAATGTGACAAGACATGCATTAAATGCCCAAGATATTTTGGCGAGGAAATGAGAATGACCAAGCCCGTGAGTGGGACCACCAACTTAGAAACAATCGGGTTAAGAGGGGAGGTCTTGCCCATGAGAGGAGGTCATTGAGGAGGTCCGAGAGGCTTAGGAGGTCTTAAGCCCAACGGACAAGGAGGTCTAAAGGTTGAGGAGGTCCAGACACACAAAGGAGGTCTGAACATGGGGAGGTCCTGACGGTCAGGATCAACAAAGGAGATCCTGACGGTGAGGATCTCATCAAGGGAGGTCTGGCGAGGAGGTCCCGAGCCAGGTTTAAGAGGCCACGGGGATGTCTTGGACAGGAGGTCCAGGAACTTCACGAAATCCCGCGGTTGAGATTAAAGGCAAGTTGAGGTCCAGCGGTTGGATCTCCGAGAGGAGGTCCAACGACCAAGATCAACGCTGGAAGGGGAGGTCCCTGAAAGAAAAGATGCACGGGGAGGTCTGGGCCTTTAGATTCAAAATGAGGGGAGGTCCAAACCGTTGGATTCAAAACAAAGGGGAGGTCCACGAAGGGACATAATGCATGGAAGGTCTGGACCTTTGGATTGGAAATAGGAGGAGGTCTGGACCGCCAGATCA
This sequence comes from Phyllostachys edulis, assembly GCA_036346405.1. Classification (NCBI taxonomy): domain Eukaryota; kingdom Viridiplantae; phylum Streptophyta; class Magnoliopsida; order Poales; family Poaceae; genus Phyllostachys; species Phyllostachys edulis. Next base: position 40,266,239 of record CM070559.1, read on the forward strand.
AGTACAAGGGAGGTCCTAGGGGAGAAATTCACGACAGGTGGTCCACAGGAGTTCACAAAGGTCCAGGCAACCCTAGGGAGGTCCTTTCGGCCAAGAAGGAATGTCAAGGGGTTCATATGAACTCAGGAGGTCCGAAGGCATACAAGAAGTTCACTGGAACACAAGGAGGTCCCGACCTAAAGAGGTCTCGACATATGAATGTGCCCAGGCAACAAGGAGTCTATACTTAAGAGAAGTCTCGAATGAAAAAGAGGTCTGACCCCTAGAAATTGAACCAACAAAGAGGTCTAAATGACCAAACTCAAAGGAAGGAAGGCAGGACATACGGGTATATCCCATGAGACAAGGTCTAAGCTTTAAAGGAGGTCTATAGTGATCAAACTCAAAGAGAAGGGTCAGGACATGAAGATACGTCCACGTGAGAAAAGGTCTGAGCCCCAAGGGAGGTCTAACCTTAAGAACCCCTGGGGAGATCTAGGCCACAGAGAGGATCTAAACCTACATATCCAAAGGAGTTATGCCAAAGGGAAGTCTACTGAGCATACCAAACGGAGGTATCAATAACTCAAACCTCTCCAACCGAACCAACTTGGAATTCTCATTAAAATAAAATAGCTTTAATTTATTTTACACATTTAAAAAGGATTTAGAAAATCAAAATGTTACAATTGCGACCTATCTGTGGATTAAAGGTTTTCTGCATCAACCTTTGAAAAGTTGCACCAGCATTTTTGAGACCAAATGGCATCTTAACATAACAGTGAGTGCTATATGGGGTGATGAAGGAAGTTTTCTCTTCATCTTCTTTACTCATATTAATCTGGTGGTACCCTGAATACGCATCTAAAAAACTTAATAACTCGCACCCAGAAGTAGAGTCTACAAGTTGGTCAATATGTGGAAGGAGAAAGTCATTCTTCGGACAAGTTTTATTAAGATCTGTGAAATCAATACATATTCGCCACTTCCCATTATTTTTCCTAAACATTATAGGATTGGCGAGCCACTGAGGGTGGTCGACTTCACGAATAAATCCAGCCTTGAGGAACTTGTCAATTTCCAACTGGATTGTCTCATTCCGATCAGGTGCAAAGCGCCTTAGCTTCTACTTGATCGGTTTCTTATTAGGCTGGAGAGCTAGCCTGTGCTCGATCACCTCCCTGGGGACTCTAGGCATGTCGGACGCCTGCTAGGCGAATATGTCCTGATTTTCTCGGGAGAAAGGAGACGAGTGACTCTTCCTATTTGTGGTCGAGTCTTGCCCCGACCAGTACTTTTCAGATAGATGCGTCAGTGTTTCCTGATCTAGGCAACTTGGTTCTCTCCGAAGAAGCGCCCTTGTCGAGTGGTACCTACTTTGTCTGCTCGAAAGGCTTTGGTGTCATCTTTGGCCTCGAGTGCTTGACCTGCACGGTAGGTGGATTAGTTTCTCTGGTCGGAAGTTCATCAACCAGCTCTAAGGATTTTTGATCACATGCATAAACCATTTTTTGATCTCATCAAACCGTGATGACCCCTTTTGGTCCTGGCATTTTCAAACTCTGATAACCGTAGTGCGTGGCTATCAGGAATTTTGCTAAAGCCGGATGACCAAGAATTCCATTGTACGCGGATTCAAAATCCACCACATCAAATAGAATCTTTTCTGTTCGAAAGTTGTCGGGTCTTCTTCCAACGTAACCTAGTAGGGAAAGTCATCCTATCGGTTTGATCAGAGAACCCTAACTATACCATGGAAGGCATATTTCACATGTTTCACCTTTGACTTAGGAACTTGCATCTCCTCTAATGCTCCTGCAAATAAAATGTTTAAAGAACTATCTCCATCTATTAGGACTCGATTAACCCTACAGTTATTAATAGTAGGTTCAACGACAATAGGGAACCTACCTGGTCGAGTCGAAGAGATGGGGTAGTCTTCTTTGCTCGACAAGGTTGACCTCCCGCTCCATGGCTTTCAGATGACGCCTTGATTCGTATGAAGAAGACCCACCAAAGATCATATTGACCATATACTGAGGTTCTTGGTACTCCATTTCTTCGTCGCTATCCTTGTCCTTCTTGGAGCTCATTTCCCTAAGTTCCTGTATTGAGGAGAGTGGGCCTTTACCTGCATAGTAATCTTTCAGCTTCTTTTGCCAGGCTCAGTAGGTGTGCAAGTCATGCCCTGCCTGCTGGTGAAGTGGACACCACTTCTTGTTCTTCTTGTATCCTTCGGGCGGAGCTTTTGCTTTACCACGACCGGTATAATCTTTCTTACCCTTAGTAAACTTCTCAAGAACCGCAAGGATCTCCTTATCATCGGGTCTGCGGTTTTTCTTTTTCTTGAGAGCCTTTTTATGCTTTTTCTTTGGTTTATCCAAGCCAGGTTGGGGATTTTATTCTTCCGATCAATGGGCTCGTACCATTCAACCGCTTCGTTAGCGGTTGCGTATTTGTCGGCCATATCGAAAAGTTCGACGGTCGTTTTTGGAGGGTGCATTGCGATGTCATCCGTAAATCATTGATTGCTTAGACCTGCTTTGAAAGCTTGGATGACAAAAGATTCTGTGACCTCTGGTATTGAATTACGAACTTGGCTAAATCTTTTGATGTACTGACGGAGTGTCTCATTGGATCCTTGCCGGATTCGGTAAAGATCATCTTCCTTTCCAAGGCGGTCGTACGTGCCTTGGAAATTCACAATCAGGAGGTCGCAAAGTTGCTCCCAAGTGTAGATCGATCCGACCAGTAGGTTAAGTAACTACGACCGGGCAGACCCTTCAAGTACTGTGGGTAGATAGTTTGCCATCATATTTTCATCACCACCAGCGGCTCTGATGGTGGTGGTATAGATTTGGAGAAATTTTAATGGGTTTTAAGTCCTATTGAACTTATCCATGTTGGCCGGTCGGAACCTGTTTGGTCAACGTACAGCTTGGAACCCTATAGAGAAAGCTCGACGACCTGTAATTGATTCATGGCGCTTTCTTTAAAAAGGTGCCGGATTGTAATCGGTTGGAGACTGGTTTCTAAAATTAGAATGCCGGAGCTCCGGTGTCGCGATTCGGTCGTGGATGTTGGTATGACGCCGATCGACCGCTTGGTTTACATGATGTCGGAGATCATCAGGGCCAAGCGATCTCTCTTCTCGACGAGGTGAGAGAGTGGCTGCTTGAAATAGCCTTTTTCCCTCATGAATCTTTGGTCGGAATCATTGAAGAGGTCTCGGTATCTATTGGCTTCCAATCCGACCATGCTGCCCTCTACTGAGGGAGGAACGTTGGGATGAAGTCATGGTTTGACTTCGTAAATTCCTTTGTTCTCGGTATGCTTCCGTTCGTTGCATGGTCTACTGAAGAATTTCTGATACCTGACCTATAAGTTGCACAAAACCTGGGGTCTCTACTAGGGCAGGGTTAGAATTGTTTAAAATATTTTAAACATGCTGCAGATTTTGTACTGTTACCGAAGGTCTCGAAAGATTCATGCCGGCAGTAGGTGTCCGAAGATCTGAACTTTCTCCTGACCTTCTGGTTGGTTTCGTCCGATCTGTTACCCTTGGTGGGGTAGAACCAGGCGAATTAACTGATGGACATCTATCAGTTCCGTTATCTCTGGCATTTGGTGCTTGATGGCCCGTATCATTTCCACTAGCACATGGTGGCGTAGCAGATTGTGTAGGACCGTACATGGCATTTTGATCTGTATCTCCGATCATATTGACCTCGTGCCTCCAACAGCGATCTTTCGATGAGCTTCCATCGTAACTAATGGAGAGCTTTTCAATGCTTCTGCAAGGAGTTTCCACGATGGGGAGCGGTCGGAGATTAGCACCTCCTAAGGTTTTTGGGGTGAGCTCAGCCTGATACGGCGGATTTTCGATCGTATGCTAAGCCTTATCATTCCCACTTGGCTCACAACCAATGGGAGCTTCATCGACACCGTTACTAGATGTCAATTGGCCCCTGGTATCGCTAGAAGCCATTGGTGAGTACCTGTCAGCCATGATCTCATTGAGAGTACACTGATCCTCGAGTTGCGGTGCTAAATTTTTGTCACCTTTTTTGCCGATCGAAAGGACCGGGCTTGGAGAGGTCCTTGGATATTCCGAGCTGGTCGGAATGATTGGTTCCTCTAAAAGCACTACTTGTCGTAGTGGTGTATCCTCATCCATCCGGTCGATTTCGCAAATGTCTGCGACCTGCAAGCCGACGAAGGAGGGGGATGATGACATCCCATTTTCCTGCATGGCACTGATGCATTCATCCATGTCGAGGTTGGAGTAGTCCGCCAAGTCGAACCAGTTCTCTTCGTCCCAAACTCCTGCCATAGTCGCATGAGCGATTATGAGGAGTGAACGAGAATTTGATGAGCGAAGAATTCCTTCAGAAAATCTGCGCCTTCTTCCCCACGGACGGCGCCAGCTGTCGACGATCGAGTCGCCGATCTTACGAAATAAAACAGAGGAAAATGACACAGATTTCTTGGGAGAGAATAGAATTGCTCTTTATTGATATGAACTGGGTATTATAGGGGGTGCCTACGACCAGGCGGTAGACTCATCCTAGTTACACTGAATATGATGCTTGCTATACTATTGAATCAGACTTAGAGCATAAATCTGAGGTTGATTGCACTGCTCTGATGCCCTAATCTGATGCCAGATGATCGATCCCTCCTTTCGCCCGCGCTCCATCCTTAAATAACTTTCGAAGAGGTGGCAGTTGCTCCTGGAGAAGACGTCCGTTGTGAAGTGTTGTGGCTGGTCGGAGCGAGACGACGGTTGATAAAGCATCAATCGCTTTGCCGTTGAGCGTTTGTGAGACACTCAACCATACGATAGTTGTTTTTCAGTGTTTTAGGATTATATAACGTCACGTGGCATTGAGTATATAACACATGTTCTATTCATCACACAATAAAGAATATACTTGGTATTAGATCCATATACCAGTTCATAAATCCTACGAGCAGCTACCTGATCGGAGACTAGGTACAAGATCTTGTCCGACCAAGGTACCCATTATGTAATCTCTGGAATTCTTACGACTAGTGAGGTCGTTAGCCTTAGGGGTTATGACCATGAAGACGTATGGTCCTTTATTATGTATTAAAGTAATACATAAAGATTTTAATCATCGTTAGGGTTACTAAACGATACTTCATAACTAGGGTAGTTATAAAGGTAGCTTCAGGTATGCTATGGAACATGTGGAGGGAAGTGACTGGTCGGTATAGGATTTGCCCCTTCTAGTATAACAGGAGAGATGTCTCTGAGCCATTCGTTGTGGTCGGATAAACGAAGTGCATGACCGTGCCACAAGTGGTCGAAGAGTCGACTACACGAAGTTATTCGTCACTAGATCGAGAAAAGATTGAACCGTCCATGGATGATATATATATATATCTCATCTGGAGTTCGACCAGATATCGTGAGGCAAAAGAAGAATATGTAAGCAAGTCGTTTAGTCTCACCAGATACGAACTGGTCGTATGAGGATACAGACTGGCCATGAGCTGGTCGTACATTATCACAAACTAGTCGACAAACTAGTCGTGGCCAGATGCGAACTGGTTATAAGGAGTTACGAATTGGTCGTAAGTGATGAGGATCTGGTCGTAGATCATATTGCATAAGGTTCGTCCGACTTGATCTTTACGAGTATTCGGGAGGCGCTATGTCCTGCTAGGAACTGCTATCGACTAGTGATCGGAAAGAAGTTTTCGGGTCACAGCCGATTACCTATGAACCTACAGGGTTACACACTTAACAAATTGGAACAAACTAGTTCGGATTTGATCCGTTATGGACTCTTTATAAGGGGAGTGGGACTTTTAGGATACGAGTTACACCACCCACCGAAATCCTAGTCGCCATCTCCCAGAAAGCCCTGTCGTGCGTGTTGGTGCTAGCACACTGACGTACGGTGTTCCACATCTGAACGTTGGATACCGTAGAGACACTGCTACGATTGCTGTCGTGCTGATTGAGGACGATCCACGACCTACATAGGGAACGCAAAAGGCCGCTGAAGGAGTTGATCGGTGGTCAAGGACATTAGATGATTGACTACAACTACTACATTGACGTGCGAAACATTGGATCAGACTGCTCCAACTCTTCTTCTATTGCACTGCACGCCTAATGTTAACGATATATGATCTTTTATTTGTATGACTTCTTAATTTACGCGATAAAATTTTAAATTATATGCTAGCGTAGCCTATTCATATCTGTCCTGGACTAGCTAGGATCATCGATCGGCCTCGACAAGGTCATTAGCAGCAGCCTGTAGCGCAACAGCGATCGATCCCTGTGAGCGAGCTAGCTAGCTGTGATCGGGCTCTGCTGGGAAAATGTTGTTCCATTGGAGTAATATCGATTTTTTTTTTCCTGTGCACAACATCGATCGGTCAGCGTATATTCTGCGACCACATGTGACGAGGGTCTGACAGCTAGGAAACATAATAATATCCCTAAACAAGGTACAAAATTACCAGTCTTTGTCGATCGATCGAGCGACCTGGCCCGAACTGTTCTAGAACCAACATTGATTTGTTACCACGGCTGAGTTGTCATGACATGCTTTGCTTAGGAGGTCCTACATGATCCAGAATTTGCAAGTCCTGCCATGCCAAATGATTATGCATATTGCATAGGGCTAATTAAGTGGCACGGCAACACGGGTTCGACGGCCTCACCGATTGCATGCCCATGTCATTCCTTCAGTAACTAACCGAACGGGGGCAATTGCCACGACTTAAATTTGCGATGCAATTTACCCTGCAGTCTAACACTAGTAGTACCAACTAAAAGGGACGTTTCCCGCAAGCACATATGCTGTTTGTCACTATACGGATGTTGGTTACAGTAGGGCGAATCTGTCGCAATTCGGCCGCTTTTCTCAAACACAAATCCCAAACCAAAAAAAAAAAAAACGACATACCCTATTGGCCGGTCACGTCCGATGTGGCCGCCACTGCTGGCGATACATCCCGCGCACAATATCGGCGCTCACGGCTCACGTGTGCAATGCGACCAAGTAAGCACAAGTGCACAACAACGCTAAGCCCCCCACCGCCAAATCTGCTACATACATTCTCCGATCAAAAACGGCACCAATTATTCATTCCTCCCGTCCCGTCCCATCCGTGCCGCGGGATCGATCAAGACGACGGCACGGCACGACAGCGCGAGCGCGCGCAAAAAATTCTCATCTCATGAGCTCCGAGCCGCCGAGCGCGACCCGCCCGTTTGGCCGCACTGCACGCGCGCGCGCGCGCTAGCTTCTGCACGCTTCCCACTTATTCGCCGTCGTTGTACGCTGCAAGCAACCGGCAAGGGGGGATAATCGAACCAACGGCCGCGCGCGCATGTACGTCGCGATCCCGGCCTTCGGATCGGGCTCGTTCCTACTTCCTATGTGGGGTGCCGGGGCCGGGGCCAAACCGGCGAAAACTACGCAGAAATGGAATAAAAGCGAGGGGGTCAGACGGGAACAGCTGGTGAACGTACGCTACGCCTGAGGGTGGCAAAAACGCTGGGAGATGGGAACAATTACAACTCACTCGTCGAGGGGCCGCTTCAAAATGGACAAAACCCAACGAAAGGGGCCGCGAGATGTGTGTCACCGTCGTTGCATCTCAATCTCACCACCCGCTCAAGGGCAAAGAACAAAAAAGAAGAAGAAGAAAATGTTACACCTTTCATTTTCCTTTGCCCCTCCCTCCCCTGCATCTCTTCACACATCCATCGATCCCCTTTGCCCCCCAAATGTACCTAATAATGACCCTATCATCATCATTGTCCTCGTCGCGATCTTCATCATCACCATCGTCCAGAATCAGTAGGGTAATCGGCATCATTATCGCCAACAACAGCATGATCGTCGTCGCCATAATTTGATGGTTTCCATTGGCCGGCAGGCCTCGCCCCACCCCTATTACATGATCACAGGAGCGGCGACGGAGGAGGGGGCCTAGGGAAGATCTTCTGCCCCGGGGCTAGGATCGCCAAGGGGTCGTACCGGGCCTTCCGGTCGACGAAGCGGCTCCACTTGGCGCCGAAGTGGCGCGCCCAGTCGGACTCGGTATGGTAGCGAGGGAGGTATATCTTGTAGTCGTAGCCGTTGGACCGGCAGGCGTCAATGATTGCGTTGTTCTGCGCCACTAGCTCGTCGACCGGCGGGCCACCCGGGTAGGGCCGGCAGAATCGGAGCAGCGCCACCAGGTAGAAGATCTCGCCCTCCGGGAGCGCCACCGACGTGTTCGGGTCCCACCTGCAGCAGCAAGCCACACAACGTGTCACGGCAAAGTGAACAAATTATCCTGAATCAACCGAAATGGATGAACGCAGACGCAGGAATGGTGAGCGCAGTGCAGTGCACTATCAAAGTGCCGGGCCCACGGGACATGGAGTCGAGCCAAGCCGGGCAAAAATATTTATCAATCATGGGACGACCTGAGTTAGTGGCTCTTAGTGGCTCCTAATGGGGCAGATGACAAGGCTTAAATCCAAAACAGAACGGGGTGGAGAATTGGAAACCCGTCCGTCTTGTTATAAGTACGGACGGCAGTTATCCGATCAGACAGCATAATCCCAGTCAACAACGCTGCCGCCGCCGCCACGTCAGCGAAACGAGCAGGGCAGGCTCACACGCGCGATCGCTGCCGCTGCCGCTGCCCCTGCCCCAAACGGGAACTCTGCCACCGAACGGGCAGTGCTGGTACGGCAGCGCCACAAAAGTGGCTCAAACAGGTAGGAACTAGTGTGCATCAATGCATCATCATTCATCGGAGTGCGCATAGCATACTCACTTGCTCTTGAGCATGGGGTACACGAGCATAGGCCCGTCAACGCCGTCGGCGAGCATGCTGTTGAGCACGGCGCGGTCGAAGTCGGCGATGTCGCGCGCGGAGATGAAGATGTTGAGCCACGGGTGCGGCGCCGCCCAGCTGCCGTTCCGGCGCGCCTCCTCCTCCACCCGGTTGACGCGCGACAGGAACTCCACGTACCCGACGTCCGCCGCGAACTCCAGGCCCCGCACGTACTTGAGCTGCTGCATCATCTGGCTCACCCTCTGCGCGGGGGCGGAGCAAACATAAGCACGAGAGAATGGATGAAATTGGCAGAAGAAACAACAGCGACGCTATCGTGTCACGTTACATGACTAGAGCTAGCTAGCTGGTATATAGATGAGCTGTTCCGTGGGGACAAAACGCGAGGAGACTGAGCGGCGAGGGGGGCTGTTGACAAAAGACGGGATCCGCTTCGTCACGGGCGCGGCAGGGGAATCGCGTCACAGCCGCTGAGGTGAGGCGGGATTGGGCTCGAGCCACATTGTACGCACGCTCGGGCGTGATCACCTCACGCGAGATCGGCCGTGATCCGGACGCAGCCGTGCGGTGCGGTCGTGGGCTGCCTGCCGCTGTACAGGAACGGCCGGGCCCGGGCGCGGGCGCGCACAGCGACCAGCGGGTGTAGTGTAGATGGGTGGGGGCCGGGTGTTTGGCGGGACGCGCAGGGGCAGTTTGGGGAGAGCCACCAGTCATAGAATCCAGCGGAAGATACACGACGAGGTAGACATCCCCGCGGGGGGCAATTACGATAGAGTTCGCGTTGCCTTGCCTACCTTGTCCACATCGTCGCGGTGCTGGTACAGGGCCACCTCCAGGCAGTAGAGGACCGGGCCGGCGGCGGCGGGGAGGAGGGACGGGTCGAAGCGGGCGCCGACGGGGATGGGCACCGACGGCCAGCCGTTGACCGGGTCGTCGCTGCGCACGAACGCGAAGCCCTCCACGTAGTCGAACGCCGCGTGCGAGGGCCGGGTCACCAGCCACTCCGCGTCCGCCGCGTAGTCCACGAAGCTCGCGTACACCATCCGTGTCCACCGCACCTGCAAGGACGTGAGCTCGACGGTCAGTGTGCAGTGATTGGGCGTCGTCCGACGGTGAGGTGTTGCCGTGTTGGGTGTTCTTGGCTTGCTTGCTTTACCGTTTGGGGCGCGGGGAAGAGGGGGATGCGGGCGCGGGTGATGACGCCGAACTGGCCTAGGCCGCCGAGGACGGCGAAGAAGAGATCGGGGTGGGAAGAGGGGGAGCAGACGTGGCACTTGCCGTCGCCGGTGATGACCTCGAGCTCGTCGACGTTGGACACCTGGGGGCCGTACCGGAAGGACTGCCCGCTCACGCCGCCGTTGGAGAGCGTGCCACCGACGGTGAGGCGGAGGTAATCCGTCCAGGAGGCGGGGGCGAGGCCGTGCTTCGAGACGGCCCAGAGGAGGACCTCCTCCCAGAGCGCGCCGCCCGGGACGTCGGCGAAGACCGCGCCGTCGCGGACTGAGAGGACGGGCTGCATGCGGCGGGAGAGCGCGCGCATGTCGAGCACGAGCCCGCCCTCGGCCATGGCCTGACCGGCCACCGAGTGGCCGTTCCCGCGGGCGGCCACGGTCAGGTGCGCGGTGAGCGCGGCCGCGCGGATGGCGCTGGCCACGTCCTCCGCGCTCGCCGGGCGGACGACGGCGGCGGGCGGGCGCTCACGAGCCCGCCGAAGTCCTCGCCGCCGCGCACTCGGCCGCGTCGGCGGCCACCGTCGGCTCGGCGGCGGCAGCGGCGTGGTCCATGTACGCGAGCATCATCTTGGGCGAGCGTTTCTTGCTGCTGTGTTTGTCTCTGCAGCTCAGGCTGAGCCGCTAGCTGAGCTGAGCTCTCTGTATTGTGGTGTCACTGCGCGCTCGCTTTGCTTGCCTCTGTCCCTGGCGCCCTGCCTGGTAGTTTGGGTCGAGGGGTTTATATCGAGTGGACACGCGGACGTCTAATACTCGTCACGTCTGTCGACTAGATTTGTTTTAAAATTTATAGCGATAAATAGTATAATTTAGATGCTTCAAAAATGTATTTACGTATCTTATAGCTATTTAGATTTTTAATATATCATAAATATTAGAAAATGACAATAGAAGTTTGAAAGAAAATACAACTTGAGTAATGTAATTGAAGTATGAGTTTTCATGGAAGAAAATCTTGAGTATAATAAGTTAACCACTCTCTATTATGTAAACATCATGTAGATGCATGTCCTTAACTTTTTTCCAAAATATTTGCATGCACATGTATCTATGTTAAATTCAAGCAATAAATTGATTATATGTGCAACAAAATTATCTTATTAGTTTACATGATATTATAGTACTTTGCCCACGTATACACCGATGTACCATGGGCAACCTACCTTGAACTTATCTTCCCTTACGTCGGTTGCCCTACCGCATCGTGTCTTCTATCTCTTCTCCTCGCAAGACAATTTTTCGCTTTCAACCTCCAAGAGCAAGCTCAATTCTCGATCAATATCTCTCACCGCTACCACTTCTAATGCAATACTCTACCACATAGTTATCTTCTACTTCTCTCAATTATCGCTAATGGGACCGCTAGACATCTACACGATATGCGTGCAAATATCGCCGATCCTCGCCGGACACCCGTCACGCCTTCCAAAGGGCCCCAAGCCTATTCCTTACCGTTCATGATTCTACTCCGAGCTCTTTGATCCTTTGTTTCTGTATGTCCATGCTTCTATTCGTAGGATGCATATACATACTCGATGTCTTCTTTTCTTGTGTCGGTCGTTCCTCTTCTTCGACATTGTCCAACTCAACGATGTGGCTTCCTCACTAACTGCGACAACCTCCCATCTTCACTGATGTCAGTATGTCTGTCTTAGTCGTTGTCTAACGATAGGGAGAATCTTCTCACCATCACCGGTGACGCCTTGTCACTCACCATCGATGGCATGCTCCTAACTACCCGATGATCACATATCATCGATAGCTCGTCTTTAATCCAATGCTTCATCTCCTCTCTTCTATGTCTTCCCCATTATCGAGTTTCTTTGGCCATTGACTTCTTTAACAACGCCTGTGCACACCATTCGTCATCACAGCACTTGGCTCCTTTGACTTCGGTCTTTCTCTTCAACGGATCCAGCGAGTAGCACGACATTGTCCTTGTTGAACAGCTAAGGTGAGCAGCATGGAATTGCTCTCATCTTCGTCATCGCTGCATCGGCTATTCGCTTCCTTGTGGATCAATGTCTTCTGGTAGGACAGATTGACGCCATTGCACTCTTTCGTGGTCTCCTCTGACACCATTCACGATATCCTCATTATAACTTATATTTAATTTATTCAAAATTTCAGTTATTAAGATATTTTACTTTGGAATTCGTATGGAAATCAAATTGCAAATTTTCTTTTATTTGTTGTCCCTAATTTCAATTATTTTTTGTTGGAATTCGTAAACTAATCCAATTGTTAGTTTTTATATTTTTATGCCGAATTACAATTATTTATAGATTTTACTTCAGAATTTGTATCAAAATCAAAATGCTAATTTTATTTTATTTTATTTCAATTTCAGTTATTTTTGCATTGTATTTGAGATGGACTCTTATTTCTATATTGTTTTTGACATGGACTCTTTCGTTTAATCTAAATTGTTATAATTTGGACCCACCATAATTAATGGTGTAGATGTTTCTCTTTTTTTATGGGAATTTCTAGCCCTCGAGAACGAACGTGGTGACTTCTTTTTCTATCGCTTTAATAATATAATAGATTGATCTTTCATGTAATTTTTAAAAATATTTTTTTGGACTTTCTATGATTTAAACCGGCGTTACAAGCCCACAAGATACTGCAATAGTCGTGTGGAATTCACATTTTTTTCTCTTTATTTATTTCTGGACTGAAGCCACCTTTTGCTTTTCGAGTTCGTAGCAAATATAGCGCTTTTTCCGTACGCAATAGCAAATGTAGCTTTCTCTCTGCGTCAAATGTAAAAAAGGCACCTCGTTCGTGCGCTAGAGGGCCAGAGTCGTCAACGTAGCGACACGTCAATGTGTCCATGTGACCGAGCCACGGTGCCAAGACGCTCAGGTCCTCGGGAGTGGAGCCGACTTCGTTCTGCAGCGCTTCCGCCACGCCAGACGCCACGCCACGCCTTATGTGCTCCCACATCCGTGTTCTCGGCAAGACGGACTCGACACGTCCGTGCCTTGGACGCAAGGACTCGGCTAGTCCATTTCTTGGGCGCACGGACTCGGCGCCACCGTGCCCCGGACGCACGGATACGACGACGTGTCGTTCCGCCGACAACTCTAGCCCTCTGACGCATGAACTCGATGATTTTTTTTTTATTTAGCGTCGAGAGAGAGAGAGAGAGAGAGAGAGAGAGAGAGAGAGAGAGAGAGAGAGCTATATTTGCTATTACAAACGTCAACGATACTATATTAGCCAAAAACTCTTCTCCATAACTTCCAAGGGGTTTCATTAGCTATGGTTGCTTGCATGTACAGTTCTTAGTTCTCCATTGGAAATGCAAACCCATTGCAGCAACTCTATGGGTTACATTTTGGTGTTATTCGAATTTCCTGCATTTATTTGAATCTCTATCAAGTTTTGAATGTCAAGAAACAATTTGCAAAATACAAACCTAATTTAAATAAACAAATTATAAAGGCGGATTAAAGTGAAATCTGAATTGAATTCACCAAATCAAAAAAAAAATGAATTGGAATTTGAATTTAAAAGTAAAATAAAATAGAAAGGAAATTAAAAACATCATAAATCTGCCGTTGTAGCCATGTTGCTGCTAGCATCATCGCTGTCCTCGCCACGATCAGGGGCGGATCTACAGTAATCCACCGGGGTGCATAGGACACCGCAAAAAAATCATTTTCCTTTAGATATAGCCATGTATATATAGTATAGACATCCCTAGCCCAAGATAAGAGGACACCATAAGCCACAAATTTGCTTGATAATTAAATATGTGTGATATGTATGGGAATTGGGGACCCCAGTCATTTTCGTTCTATATCTGCCACTAGCCACGACAACACGCACCCGACCCACGCCGTGCATTACCGCCTTGTCACCCCGCACAAGAGTCGCTCATGTGGCACTCGTCCGTCTCACCAAGACCGAGCCCAACTTCTCACGCATTGCTTCACCCTTCTTAAGCCTTGCTGAGATGTACACTGGGCCCGCCTCGTCGCCACCTCCCTTCCCCTTCTCTTCCCTGTTACTCTCACGCACCAAAGAAGGCAAACCGAGCCGAGGAGCCCACCGTCATCTGTTCTAGCCGCAATGCTCCGCCCAGCTTGCGCCACCACTCTGGTGAGCCTCGACCAACACCATCATGCCCTTTGGCATCGCCTGGGCGTCCTCTTCCCCGTGTTCACATCCCTTTCCTCTATATGCAACAAGAGCACAGGGAATGCCCCCTCCCCGTCTTCTTCTTTACCGGCACCCGGTCACCCGACGTTGTCACCTCCACCTCGCCATTCCCGTCGAATCTGGTGAGCTCTTCCCAAATCAACCGCGTCACGGTGTGTTGTAACCTTCAAGGAAATCTGCCCCTCGGTCAATGTCTACCTTCCTCCACAAGAGCTTCACCACTGTCATCTTCCCCAAAACTGTCTGAATCCGCCTCCACCACCATTGTTCATCACCCGGTGAGCTCCTCCTCGATTTCTCTCACTCGGGGCACCCCCACACCCTCCTCAATCCCTTCCCATCACTCACTCGAGTTGTTCTTCTCCGCAGCGCCACTGCCGCATGGACCTCCCCACGTCGCCCCGTGTCGCTGTCGCCAACCTGCCTCGGACCTTCCTCGCCTCCACGTTTCGCACTGGTAAGCTCCTCCCTCCTCCCTGATGCTCATGCACGCCTCCTTTTCCTCCCTCTCCCCTCTAGCTCAGCAACTACCTTAGGTCAGATCGTCGCAGCCACCACACGCATCGCAGTCACCGCACGCAGTTGCACCACCGCTATAGACCACCAAGCTCGGCCTTGAGCATGCACATGGTGCCTCCATGTTCCAGCAGGAATTGGGGGAGTAATGTATCAACATCATTAGCGGTTAATGACGTAATTAGTAAATAGATTAATTATTAGATAATGTTAGTATGACATGTGGGCCTAACGTAATTAAAAAATCTAACTAGAACCTAATTTAAGTTCTGAGCCTATGATATGCGGGCTCCACCCCTTTAAAAACATTGTGTAGACTCGATCCGTAGACGACTTGTGCCACTGACCTATGGGCCCTCGGCCCATGCACTGTTGTCGTGGATCGATCCCACGTGGACCATGGCCCCACCTATCACTGACTCATGAATTTCCTTTAGGGAAATAATTAAAATAGAAAATAAAAACCCTGGAGGCCCCACTTGTAAGTGACTGTAGCTATTTTCGATTAGAAAATAAATTAAAATACCATGGGCCCTACCTGTCAATAAAGCAAGAATTCTAATTGAAAAATAAATAAATAAATAATCAATGGGTCCCAGTTGTCAGTGAGATACACCCTATCTCCTCTGTTTATTTTGGGGATTTTCCTTGAATTTAAACTTTGGAGAACTCGGTCTTTCTCGTTTTAACTCCAAATTTGATGATTTTTGTTTATAAATTCAACTAAATTCAAACCCTACCTAATAGTACCAAAAGTATGAATTTGGGAGTTTATTTAAAATTATTTAAATGCAATTGTCCCCATAACAAATGAACCCCACAAATAATTAATTTAGTTGAAAGTTAACTAGGAATTGTCAATGTGTCTTTGACCCATAGGACCCACACATTGACATGTAAAATTAATATAGAGTTAACACCACTAGTATGGCTTGTGTACCCATAAATAACTTATGAATAAAATTTAATAAGAGAATAAGATGGACACTTACAAGTGAGACCTTCCATCCTTAGTCTCATTGCACGTTAATTGTTTAGATATTGAGTCACTAATTGATGGGCCCAAGCGAATTAGTATAATATGTAAATAACATGTAGGTCGCACAAACTTAGTTGTAAAAATAAAGGTTTAGTTAAATGCCCTAGTAATGACCCATGTACCCTATGATAAATAGAGTTTAATTTCAGTAAATGTAGAGTTACATCTTTGAATGCAAGCGGGTCTAGTTCATTAATTACGATAATTAGAAATGTAATTTATAAATAGGCACAGTCATATAGTTTAACTAGCAATCAGTACCGTGATTAAATGATAGTTAAACGGTAGGTTAAAGGCCGTTAAATGTGGAATTAATTAAGGCTAATATAAATTGATTCACTTTTATATGGGCCTCTCTATTTACTATAAAAATGAAAATAGAAGAGATGAATAAACATACGGAATAGACACTTACATGTAAGTGTACGAGTTAACTAGAAGTTAGGCCTGAGGTTAATTAGGGGTTAATTGAGGATTAGTACTAAGCTGACCCAGGTCATGGTAATTATAAAAGTATAAACCCTAACCGATCCCGCTTGTCATACAATGTTGGCCTTTACCAAATTAGGAAATAAAACATAAATAAAATGCTATGTCCCCACATTTTAGTTGATCATTAAATTAATCATTCTATTAACTGGTAATTAAACTTCAAATGTTAATATGGCATAGGGATCCTAATGACGTTTAATCCGGTTAGTTAAAATTATATTTATCGTATGTGAAACATTGCAACTGTCCGTAGTTCCCACTTATCACTCATTGAACTTCCTTGATAAATAGAAATTGATAAAGAAAATCATTAAATGGGATAGACCTCATGTGTGAGTCGTGGGGAGGTGTTCTCAATGAAGCAATATTAATTAAAAAACAAATCAAAGCCAAGTTGATTCCATCTATTATCCACCGTTACCCGCTTCCAATAGAAGAACAATTTGTAAAATAAATAAAGATCAGTAGATCCTACCTGTTAATGAACAATTTTATTGTATTCAAGTGTTCTTGAATTCGATTGTATTTTTTGTAATTATTCAAAGGCCTAAAGAAGCAACAATTCGAGCAAGAGCAAGAACAAGACCAAGATTATCAAAACATTGAGCAAGACAAGTCATCAATTTGATCATATTGCACCTACATTTTGAATGCAAAGTATCTTGTTTTAAATTATGAAATGCATGCTTTACTTTGATTATAATTATATTGACATTAGCTTGTAGTTAATGCCTTAATGTTAAGTTAGCTATTAAATTCTCTTCCTTGATCTTGTACACTAGCCTTTGTTGCCCTAGGAATAATGGTAAACTTAATTAATCATCAAGTCCGTATCTAAGTGTCATGCTTAGCGTTGCTTAGATACATTGACATGTGGGCATTAATTTGCCCCGACATCATTCAAACATCAAAACTTGATTTAGGCAGTCATTGAGTGGAGATGGCTGGTATGTTGAACCTAGAAAAGATGTTCGAAGCAAAACTCAAAAATTGTTTTAGATTTGGGCGGATAGTAAGTGCGGCCGGTGCGGATAAAAGCATGAGGATTGATAATGTGGTAGCCCCGTCCAAGTCAATTAAGGACTAAATCTTGTGATGACCTCTCAAACACCAATAATGCAATCATAAGTCTATAATGGTATTGTAACATCCCAAAATCCTAATCTTGGGATTAAGTAATATAAATGCATTAGGAAAAATTCCATTGAACATTTGCATTTAAACTTTGCCTTTTTGAAAATCTTTTGTTGGTTTTAAAACTAAAACTTGAACACTATTGGGTGCTAAAAAGGAAATAGAGAAAACAAAATAAAATTTCTCTAAGTGAGAGAATGGTTTCGGGCTTTTATCCCAGGAACTATTCAACAAAATTTCTATATGAAATTTTGTTTAGGAAAATCATTACAAACACATAGGAACAACACCTCGTTTGAATTTTGTAGAAATTCATGAAAGGTGTTAGCCTCTGAAAATTTTATTGTAGGAACTACTTGAGCCCATTAGCCTACACAAAAAATTTCATAAATTTTGGACTTCGTTTGGGTGGTGAATTAAATCGGAAAATAAATTAGCTGATAATTCAAAACCCTAAAGCCTGTACTGTTCCTCGGGCTCGAGTCAAAACCCCATGGTTGAACCCAACCCTCTTCACAACCGGACCAGCCCGAAAGAGCGCAAGTGATTTTGGCCGTTGGATTTGAAAATCAACCATCCAGATCCAATGTGCCGTTCGGACCGTCCGAACAATATAATCCTTGTGAGCCGTTGGATCTGAAACCAACCGCCCAGATCAACTGAGACGTTCGGACTGTCTGAATGTTTGCGCAATCTGGGCCATTCAATTTTTGACCAGGTCGCCCAGCAAACACATGCACGCACCGTTAGATTTTTATCGGACGAATCAGATCGAGTGGGCCGTTCAGACCATCTGAACATCCCATTTCATTTGAGCCGTCGATTATGAGATAAACGATCCAGATTAGTTGGGC
Organism: Phyllostachys edulis; assembly: GCA_036346405.1. Classification (NCBI taxonomy): domain Eukaryota; kingdom Viridiplantae; phylum Streptophyta; class Magnoliopsida; order Poales; family Poaceae; genus Phyllostachys; species Phyllostachys edulis. The sequence continues at coordinate 40,284,493 of CM070559.1, forward strand.
CATTCAGACCATCTGAACAACACAATTCATCTCAACCATTCGTTTCTAATCGGACTGCCAAGGTTAACTCAACTCTTACCGCTTCGATTGCGTCACTGACTGGTGGGCCCCGAGCGCAGGGACCTTCGTCCACCTTGCGCCTGGGAGCTCCAGCGTAGCACCGAAGCTCACCGCTGCCCACTGTTTTTGACCTCACCGCCCGTGGTTTTGCTGCAGCTCAGCTACTCCGATCGCATCGCCATTCAACGCCGCGCCCATGCCTGCCCGCGCCAACTCTCAGCTGCCCGTACGACCTCATAGAGCTCGCCACTTTGACCATGGCTACCCGAACCTCACCTTGATAATCTCCACCCCTCTGCATATATAAAGGCCAGCCCGAGCTTCGCATTCTCTTTTCCAACTCTGTGCGCTCACCCATTTCTCATTTCATCCACTCAATCGAGCTCTAAAGCCCCAAGAGCGGAAACCCTAAAATCACCGTGCGCCATTGTCTTCGTCTCCAACACTGTGAAGGGTTTGGTGTCAATTCTATCGCGTCACATCGCGGCCCTTAACACCTTGAATCTTTCCCCTCAAACAATTTAGCTTTTAATCCACAGGAGCTCTCGATTGGGTCTTTCTTCTTCGTCTCCGGCCAGAACGCCGCCTCAAGCATCGCCAGCGTTTCACTAAGCTCTTGACCGATTCTCTACACCCGAAGCATCGCCAGGACTCACTAAAGCTTCTACGATCATTTGATTTCACTCTCCTTCACCCGGGCTTCTTCTCCGCGAGCAACCGACTTCGCCGCCGCACCTCACCGTCGACAAACCACCTCAGACCATCTCAGCCCCTCCGCGTCATTCCAGTACACTCCTAGTAGTCCCTAGATGCTTATGCGCGTGTTAGTTTGTCACGAGTGTAGCTCGTTTACCTTGTCATCGTTTGCCATAGCAACCCTTCTGCTCGCCGTCGACGTGCCACCGTGTTGAGCCACCCCAGGCCACGCCGTCGGTGCCGGCAGGTGCGCAATAGTGTGTAGTTTTCATTTTGATCACTCACTTGCCTCGCCGAGCCTCACATCGCCGGCGAGTAGTGCAGCCGTGAGCACCACCGCGGTAACGAGCACTGTAGCTCATCATCAGCGTGTCTAATCTTATCGTTAGGGTTAACAAAGTGTTTAACAGCTTAGTTAATCTTAATGAGTCACTTACATGTGGGACCAAGCCTTAAGTTAACTCAAACCGTTAACTTTGCTTAAGTCTATGACATATGGGCCCCACGGTTTAAGTACACAGTGAGAGCCCAGTGGACCATCTCACTAACAGTAGGCCCCACCTGACAGTTTGAATCGGAAATCCAATGGAAAATGGAAAATACGCTTTCTCCATTAGAAAACGTATTTTCATTTATTTTGGATTATTCAAACCGACTGTTGTTAAAGCTTAATAACTTTTGCTACACAACTCCAAATTTAGTGAAATCAGTCTCTAAATTCGTATAAAATCATGATCTACGTAAAAATATTTTATTTTGGTTACTGTTGTTTTTGTTGGATGTTATTTTAATTCTTTTCCGGCTCTTTTTAGACATTGATTATTCGGGTTATTCTTGCAACAATCAATCCGTTATACCTCCAGAATAGCAAGAGCAAGGCAAGCACCCCCTTTGATCATGTTGATCCCAGTATTTTAATTATTGTACTTTGTTTTTGCAAATCCTATTATGCATGTGTGTATGTTTGTATGAAAATGCTATTATCGGGAAATTAGTAGTTGTAAATCCTACTTGCTGCACATGTCTCCTTGAAATATTGATCTCTTACTGTTGTAACCATTAGAATATGAGTTAGACAATATGTGATGTCATTTGGGAATTTTCGAGCGCAGTTATTGCACAAATGCAATTAGAGCAATAGTATTTCTGAAAAACTGATTAGAGGGCAATATGTTAATTTGTGAATTTGGGATTATTTTACAAAATGTCCAGAGGAGTTACCTCTATTATTTTATATGAAAATGACATGAAAACTTTAGTTTTTAGACACAGGCAAGTTATTGTTGTATTTTGAGAAAGCGAGGATTGAAACTCACTAGTAGATAGGGTGGAGATCTTGCCCCTAGTCGATTAAGGACTAAAACCAACAAATCCGGGACTAAGACCTAATCGTACAACCATATGTGCTAGTGTGGGATGGTCGTAGCTAACTAAGTTATCGAAATCTTAGCCTTGCATGATAGTAGGCAGAAGTAGTGTCCGCATTGCCGGGGTATCGGTAATGCCGACACAACTGCGAATGCCTCACTTCGATGGGTGTCATCCGGGCGAAGTGAGAGACTTGCTCAACGGGGACTGTCCGGCAAGTAAGGCTCCTCATTCGATGTGTTACCTTGTTACTATCGGTGTTACTATTATTATTTTTCCTGACGGATGAGGATAATGATTCGCAGGGCTAGTGCAAGGTTAGGACTAGATAATGTAAAGGCTGCGTCGCGAACTCTAGGTTGCTTACCTTCGGCAGTGAGCAACGATATAGAGATATTTCGGGTAACTGGAATACCGCGTACTATGGGTAAAGTTATACACCTATGCAGAGTGATAAACTATTCGAATAGCCGCGCTCATAGTCATGAGCATGCTTTGTGCGGTTGGTATGGCGGTAGCTTTGTTTTTCAAACTGTTTTGCCACAAAATGTTGGGGTAATGACATGGGGTTTTACTTTATTGAGTTAACTGCCATGTCTATGGTTTTGTTGCTATGTCTATAGCGGATTGTCATTCTATGACTGATTTGCTATTTCTATAGCAGTATTGCCATGTTTATGGTTGAACATGAATTTGTTAGTGCCATTTCTATGGCAAAATATTGATTATATTTTTGCTTACAACCGGGTAGGGTTGCGAGTGTTTGTTGTTACTTATTCAGTTACTTTATTTACTATCCTGTACTTACTTATCATAAACTGCTCTTTCAAATTCTGTTGCAAATTATTACTTATGATTATTGCAAATAAATTGGCTTTGAGCAAATGAACTTGTAGAGTAGAGCCATACACTTGCTAGCCTTGCATCTAATATAAGTTTTGCGATACACTACAAGTCTTGCTGAGTACACAAGTACTCAATCTTGTTATTGTTGTTGCCTTTAGAATTTGCAGATGATTCGACGCCTGACGATGAGTTCTTTGCACCTGGCACCGAGGGGTTCAGTGACGGGTCTACTTAGGCCTTAGTTCCTTGTTGGTTGCCTGAGGGATCAGATGGGCATACCGCTGGACGTTTGCTACTACTACTATATCTTCCGCTGCGACTTTACTTTCTCTGGTGACTATTTTTATTTGGCTGATCGGCCGTGGTTTGTAATAACTGTTATAATAACTTAAGTAGAATGTCCCTTTTGCTTTACTTTAGATTATAAATGTATAAATGTGATGCTAAATGTTATGAATATGTGTGCTAGCCTTTATTTCTGGGACTAGCACAGTATACATATAAGATCCACGAGTATTTCATACCAGGGATCTGACAGGTATCGACCGGCTAATTAATTTGGTTTGCCTGGGTATACAAGTGCTGAAATGCAAGCACTAGCATCCTTAGAAATGAAAAAGTTGGGATGCAGTTGAGACACACATACAAAGTACTAGTTGTAATAGTATAAGTAAGTTTGGATAATGCTTTCTCGAGAAACAGATTGGAAATTTAACTAAAAGCAGTCACTCCCAATCGAGCAGGTCGAGCAATAATTCCCTTGAAAAGACCACTTATGCTGGAAAGTTGAATTGCGATAGAGCACAATGATGGAAAGTTGAATTGAGATAGAGAACAATAATTGGTCAGGAAATGTCAGTTTCAATAGGTTTAGCCTTTTTTTCCCTTTCTTCCAGAGATTTATTTGTATGGGTATTCCAACAATCATTCCTTGAGAATGTGGACTACTCCAGAATTGCTCTTTTGGTGTATGGTAGCTTGACATCTCGCCTACAAGTGTCGGGCTCTGTTTGGGGTTACACTTTGGTGAGGTCAATACAAGGCTCCATTTGAGATGACAGTGTGAGTGTGGTGTTGTGCAATTCAACAGCTATCGAACATATTTACCATATGTAGCAAAATATTGTTGTTAATAGGCAATTGACAAATTACATCTTCTAAAAATAGCATATGAAATTGACATTTGTGTAACAGCCTCGATTTTCGGGACCGTTAAACCTTTCATAACCGTCCAGAATGTACAGTTGTGAAGTAAGTAGTATTTCAAGTAAGCTTCCGATTACAACAAAAATTAGACTTTTATTACATAAGGTTAAGGTTTAACAGCCAGTTTTAACCTGACACGGGCATCCAAGCCCAAAGTTAATATAATACAAGACAAAAGAACTCCAAACCATACGTACGCTTGAGCGTAGTCGAGACCTAATAACAGAAATCACTGCCATCTGTGGGTCCACCAAAATCCTGCTTACAAAGATCCTCTACACTTTCCTAGGTTTTCTCTGTAGATATTTTGCAGATATTGCAAGAATAAGTACTACTACCGTACTCAACAAGCCACATAGAAATCCTAATTAATTACATGTTATGATTATCAAAGGAACGACACAGTTTTACTGTAACAGACATATGTGGATGCATTTCGTATTTAAAGCAGTTTAACTTCAAAACAGTAAAATAATAATAAATAATAACACCAGAGGTTTCTCAACCATTGCAAATACCAACTTAATATCTAAAAAACTCTACTTATGCCTCATGTACTGGAATCACCCATGTACACAACTTTATTAACCAGAAGCACAGTGTATTCGAATACCTTTAATTATACACTCTGCAGAGTTGCCCAGCTTTACCCACAAGATATCTCAAACTTATACTGTCGTGCAATATACACACAACACGATAGCGTACGATTGAGTTGAGATAACACGACTGTTTCCACTACTCAACCTTTCTAGCTTCTACCTGGTAAGTTCATACCATTGTGTAGACTAGCGAGTGTCCCTTCAGGCCCACTCCTGTCCCACCCCTATTCCGCGCTACTCTATCACACAAGAGCACATGCCTTTCCTGTAGATATTCAATCAGGAAAGCAATGTACTAAGTCAGGGAGGAATGACCACACCCATGGTTGAGTGGTTTCTGTGTCTGATACTTGGCATAAGATTCTTATCCTTACTTGTCTCCAGTGAGGAAATGGACCAACACCAACTCGTGCTTGTCCACCTGCTTGATCTCACCTTCGACTAACTTTTATGAAGTCTATTAGGTTATCCAACTTCCTGGACATATCCCTCAACTCTCTACCAAAACCATTGGCGAACCGCCAATACTGCTTTTAGAATTTATAAACATATTTTTATGACAAAGCTACTTATATAGATATCATTTTATGTGAACTTATCAAGGTGAATATGGCCTACAAGTGCTAAGTGGGTTTCTCTGTGGGGTATTAGGATTTATCTATTTACCATGGCATTCAAAAATATTATTTCAATAATAAAGTAATTGGCATAAATACAGTAATGAAAGTAATAATATAGACATATGAAAATAGACTCAAAATGATCAAAGGAATATGACTTGCCTCCTTACACAAAATCTTCTAGATACTGGTCTTATTCGACGTCTTCTAGAGTCTAGCCATCGAAATCGTGACCTAACGCGAAACAAAACAAAACAAACTGAATAGAAAGTACGACTCGACAAAGAATGAGCCGGGAACAACATGCAAATAAATAATTCCAGAAAAGAAACACAAAGAAAGGTGGTGCGGGAGGGTAGGAATTTATTTGGTGCTTAATTGGACTAAACAGAGTTGAGATTTGGATTCACATGCTCGAAATGGTCGAAATGAGATTAAGATGTCAATTTAAGGTTTTGGGGATGAATCATGTTGGATAATGAATAGTACTGGTCGTCGGGGAAGAAATGGAGGCGGCAGCGACTCTTCAAAATTCGGTCGGTGTCAGAGATGAAAGGGCAGAGGGGGGGGGGTGGCGAGGTGGGGATGGTGGTGGTGGTGTGCTTTGGGAGGGTTTTTATAGCACGGGGAGGGCGGTGGGAGCAGTGCGTGGCGCGTGGACTGCGACGTGCGCGGCCATGTGCAAGCGACACCGGGGAAGGGCGAGGTGGCGGTGGAGGGGTGTGCCGCATTGAAGGCGGAGCAAGGTGGCACGGCGAGGTGGCGAGGTGAAGGCGGTAGAAGGTGTCGACAGGGATGATGACGATGGCGGCGTGGTGTCAGGGCGGTGACGCACAGGGAAGAAGGGGGTGGCACCCAGGGAGAAATGTGCCACCGGGCTGGGGAAAGCGGAGAGGCCAGAAAAGGAAGGCACGAATGGGAAAGAAATTTCTGAATTGGGCAAGAAAACCGAAAATGGCTGAAAATTCAAAAAGATTCGATTTTTTTTCAAATTTTGGGTTGTTTCAATTTGTGTAGCACATCGCAATTCAAAAACAGTGCTTTGGTGAATTTGGATCATTTCATACGCGCCTGCTCACCGATTGGATGCTGTCATATGATTCTTGAAATAGGTAAGCACGACGGCTCGTAGAAACTACCTCAAGCTGCATTTTCATGCATTAATTGTGACGTTGAACCTGTATGATGAGCTGAATGGTTCTTATTAGTAGAATGACATGCACTTATGCTTTTGGAATATTGCTGAATTTCTGCAGCCCCCATCTCTCCAGTGTGTCACAATTAGAAACCTGTGTCTGCTTGAAGAAGCTGCAAAAGTCAAGAGGAGACAACGTTACTTCTATTAACAGTTGTTCTGAGCCTAAAAGAGACAAATTTTGTCTTCTACTTTCCTGAATAGACATGGTATTGGTAGCTATATGAGGCTATGACATAAATGAAATTGATGTGGTTGCTGATCAAAACAGAGTTATTTAAAGTCGAGACCAAAATGATGTTTTCCAATATAAGTTCAATAACACGAATGTAAGATGTGCCCTAGAAGTTCATAAGCTCAACATTTAGCCTTATAGACAAATAACCATCAGAATCCCTTGAAGTGTATTCACACATGGAACGTAACCCGCATATGGAACTCACGAAAAGACATTGTCCACTCCATCCTCCTTGCTGCATTTCTCAAAATAATCACATAGTTATGTTTTGGACTGCTAAAGCCATTGTATCTTATGTGTTTCCAATGGTTGAGTGGTGCTCTACAGCAAAAACAAAAGTTATAGTAAGCTTCCTTTCAAACAACTAAAAAAACTAGTTTGTCTAGGACAGAATATGAATATTTATGACATGCACATTAGGAAAGATTGAGCACTAGAGCGTTTCAGAATCAGAATATTTACTGATTTGCAAATCCTGTACCCATTGAGAAGATCTGATCTTGAGGTGAAGCTCTTGGATATGACTGCTTTGTCATTATTGTATAGGCAATCAGAAGCAAGAGTACTAGAAGTACTCTGGTTTGGTTGGAAGAAACTGAAACTCCATAAAGTGGAGCTCTTCCAAGGGGCATAAATAAGCTTGATAAACATATCAATAGCATGTTGATCTTCCTGGCAGCCTTCATTTGCTTGACTTCCTGACTCTCATAGCTCCAACTCTATTAATAAAACAGAATGGGACATTATTAATATTGGAATAAGTATTCAAATAAATAGTTCGCTTGCTAGCATTTGGCGTTACGCAAACTTCAAGTTCTTTCAATAATTGGTGCATTCGAAGTAAACTGGCAGTTGATGATATGTTGGCTCTCCCACACGCAAAAAATAAATAAAAAAATAACAGAAATTCACTGATAGGACTATAGGACTAAGCTCCTTAGGTTCTCAAACAAGAATTGGTCACTTTGGTGTGTGAATTGTAGTTGACTGAAATTACATGTACCAAATTGAACTGAACCATTGGATGTTGTGGTGTTTAGCCTTCGGGGCCGGTGTATTATATTTTTTTGAAATGAATGGCAGAGTTCTTGGTTAAAAAAAAACTGAACCACGTGGACAGATGCCTATATGTTCACCAAATTCACATCCACAATAACAGATATGTTAAACATGTATACTCAATATGCACAAAAAATGAATGCTTGAGGAGAAAATATAAGAAATACATTCATATAGAAATTTGTGCTCGAAAACTATACACACACACACACACACACACAAATCAACCAAAGATTCAATTATTTCAGTTTTAAAAATTAAAAACACACGAGTTCAACATACTGATACAGTAATCCAATGTACGATGCATCCATCAACCGCCCCCAAGCCATGCATACGAGTGAGAGACAAAAACGATGCACAAACGCAGCAGACGAATCGCAACAGTTCATTTGATCATTCCCAACTGCGAATGGGCAGGCATACGACGCATCCGATGATTCCAGTACACGTTCTACACTTCTACCTCAATTAGACGCCGTGATTGAAAGCAACACCAACCACATCCACAGAAATCGTTCGATTTCTACGCGATGTGCCGCAACGCGAGTATGCGAGGATGAGCTAGAATCTATACGACAGTGTTGATGCAGTAGAGCTCGAGATCGACGACCGGAGCCATCCCAACGGACCGAACCAGCAACTTGGCGAGACAGAGGGCGGGCCGGCGTGCTCGAGCCCAGGGCGAGGGATTCCCGGATCGGGCTCCCTTGCTACGGTTCGGAATCGAGAATTGAAACACGCGGAGGCCACCTCCGCCGCCTCGTCCTGCGCCGCCACTCCACCGCCGTCGCCATGGCCTTGGAAGCGGCGAGCCAGACGCGATTCCTTCGTATGAATACAGTCGGTCGGTCCTGGATCGTACTGGCCGTTGGATTGGAATTAAGCGGCCAAGATTTTGAGGCAGGCGGAAGTCAATGGAGTAACTCGAGTTCTGGAGTTACAACATTAAAAGTAATTTCGACTATCTGTTTAAGAAGAAACCATGGTCATCTACGTTTGTCTGAACTATTTAGCTATGGCTAACATACAAGAAATCTGGTGCACAATTTAACTAAGCACCCCAAGCAACTAACGTACACAGATGAGCCACGAAATGAGCCTGCCTACTACGCACAGAACAAAGCTCGGAAAATAGAATTTTCCTGCCAAGCTCCTCAATATCAAGTAAAATATGACGATTCTCTACACGGTGAAATTGGCGATGGTACACCGGTGGTTCAGAAAATATTGTTTTCAGGGAATGGAACGCTTTGCCAGAGGGAATAGCAGCCGTGTTTTTTTTTTTTTGCAAAAACAGCCCTCTACCGCACGACCACCGTGTAACAGGCCCTCTCTGCCCGCCACGTGCCCTCGTTGCCGCATGGTGGTCGTGCGACAACGCCTACGTCTACCTACTATATTATGGCATTGTAGCAAGTCGCTCAACGGTTGAATGACTTGGGTTTGTCGTTTAACGGTTGAGCGAGACGTTGCCGTATAGTCACCGTGCGGCAACGGACGACGTGGCGGGCGGGGAGAGGTGCGGCAACGGGCACGTGGCGGGCGGGAAGGGGCTGCCGTACGGTGGTCTTGCAGCAGTATGCCATTTTTGCAAATAATTTTGAAGGACGGTCACTCCTGTAAACCGGCGGCGAAAATGTGCCAATATGACAAAATATTCGCCAGACAGTAGGGGTATTTCTTTAACTGAAACTCTATGCAAAGGTTTTCCATACGCATTGTTGGTTACAAGTTACAACTTCACCGAGTTTCCAGTGTAGAAAACACACGCCGAGAAGCCTAAATTTTGGCTAGGTACGTGCCACAAACCACTACAATTTCACATAGATCTCTTACTAGCATTCACAAATATCGCCACATATCAAATGTAGTATACACCAACAAATTGACAAAACATGTCAAATACATAAGATGATTCATCCATCAAGGAATGATAAACCGGGCATGCATTGTTCCAAAGTGGAAGCAATACGTACATATTTCAGCAATATAGTCCAGGTGCCAACAAGCTGAAATTGCTACAACAGGTAGAAAGGGAGAGAAAAGAAAATACGAAAATCATGAAGCCAGGGGGTGGACTCGTCATACACGGTCTTCCGGAGAATCGGCGTAAGCACTGGCAGCACCATTGACGACATGGCCTTCTCGACAATCTGCATGTGCATTGGCAGCACCATTGGCGACAGGATCAGCAGGAGTGTCTGACAATCTGGACGTGGCCTTTGACATCAAAAGCTATGTAAGACATGCTACAATTGTTGTCAGATCGAATTAGCAAGCAGTACTTACCGGATGAGATGACAGGGCTGATGAAGGCTCTGGAAACGGGGGAAGGGTAACATTGTATTGCTCAGACAGAGAATGCATTGCCATCAGCCAGTAAGAATCATTTGTTTGTAGGACATAAGATGAAGAATGGTCAACCTAGTACAATTAGGTAACTTTAGGGTAGATATGAAGTACTCTTGACACCTAAGGTAAGTGTTGCGCAGGTTCATCCTCACTTCACGCTCCTGTGCCATCTCCTTGAGTTCCAATATCCAGTCCTTGAGATCCTGCTCCTGCTCCTGCTCCTTTTGCGCCTTTAGCAGCGCCTCCTCGTGGTGCTCCAGCCGTGCCACGGCCTCTAGATCCAGCCAATGCCGTGTACGAGAGGGTGCATCATCCACCAACCTGCTGCCAACACAGGGTAAACTTTTTTTCTCATACTGCTAAACATGTAAAAATAACAGATAGTTTTCTTAAGTGCAACTCACTAATCCATACTTTCTCTTAACACCTTGACTACCTCATGCTGCTATAGATTTTGACAAAAGTGCGTATATTTGATGATTATATAATATTTGCAATATATGGTCAACTTAGCTTGAATATTGTAAGCTCTGAACAAAAGTTAATATAACATGTGTTTGTTGAATTCAGACAAACTACAAAGACATGTTGGACACTTGATAAGTACAGTCATACAGTGAAAACACTGTATGACCTGGGCACTTGATAAGCAGAAAGAATTACCAGGCACGATTGTAGCTTAGAGTCAATGAAATGATTGACAAGTATATGGAACAACACAAGGAAATATCAGAATCAGAGAGCTTACTTATTTGCAGATTCTCTACCCATGAAGATGACCTGGGCATCAGGTGACGCTCTTAGATATTCTGTTATATCAATAATTGCCTCCTCGTTACTGTATGGGGAACCAGAAGAAAGACAAACAGATAGCACTCGCAGTACTCTTGCTTTCACTAGAACAAACTCCATAAAGTACATCTCATTATAGAGGTATACAACCTTCTGCATTCGCACAACATGAAGTATGACAAACATATCATTGGTCCACTGAGGCCTGGGCATTCAACAAGTCATCATTTGCATCAATTTCCTGTGTCCCATTGCTACATGCCTATAAGGAAACACAGACACTATCATCACCTTGAAACAAGTAATGGCATAAAGAATTTGCAAGAGAGCATTTAACATCACCTAAACTTCGAGTTCTTCAAGAACAGGAGCACTTCTAAGTAAATAGAAAATAGATAAAATGTTGGACATTTTACAGAAACTCACAAGAAGGATTAAGCTCCTGAGGTTCTCAAAAAGGAACGGCAGTCGCTCCAGCACATCAACTTCAGTTGACTGAAACAGGGAAAAAAGTATTAGACGTGAATTCAATATGAAGAAAAAAAACAGTACAAAGAGTAAAGTAATGTTCATAGCAACATCATTCAGTTTGTACAATAATATTTTAAATTTTGGTATTTCCTTTGCTAATTACTGTCAACTTAACTAATGGAGGGCATGGTGGGACCCAAGAAATCAAAAATGTTCTGGATAAAGTTTATGAAAACTTCTCTTTTAAAAATTGTGTGATTTTGTTGGACCGTAACGGCGACTAGAAGGGGGGGGGTTGAATAGGATCACGATCCCTTTTTCACCTTGATCGGATTCAACACGTTTTTCACTCCAATAGCTATGAAGATCAATGTACAAGCATAGCGGAAAACTTATATTGAATCCAATCGAAATCCCGAAACAAAACAACTAAAATCACCAAAAACTCAATTCACAATGAGTTAGGCGGTCAGACCTCTCCAACGGGCGGTTTGACCTCCAGCCCGATGAACAGTAAAATCAACACGAACTCAAAATCACAAATCGACTCAACTTTTGATTCGGTGATCCAAATCCCCTCAACTTTCAACCATAGCTCATCAAGAAGGTTAGAAACCTATTCCAATCGACGATCGGGAAGATCAAGGATAAGATTCCACAAATTTTAAGGATGAGAGAAGGAGGACATAAGAACTGTACAAAACCTAAGATTGATCCCACAACTTGCTCGTGAGTAGAAGATGATCAAGATAATCCTAAATATATTCCCATATGTCACAGCAAGCAAGATCACGGCCAGAAACCAAAGGAAAATCAAAGGATCAATGAAAGCCCCAAAATCACAAAAGAGAGAGCAAGAATAAGAATATATGCATCTCGAGGAAATTTTGCTTAGATTGATTTGAGATTGATGTTGGTTTACAACCGCTCTAGTATGGAGGACAAAAGCTCAACACTTGAGCACACAATCAATCCAACTGTCAAAGAACCTTAGCTTCTCCACTTTCGCTCTCCTAACTTTAAAACACAAATGAGGGTTTCTAGATACAAGGGTTAGGAGGTGTACAACCAGCACCCTCCCCTTGTTTAGTGGAGGCAAGGCTATGAGAGGAAACCTTAATGGGCACCTGTTAAACCCACACACAAACGGGTCTAACTCATGCACGCTTCTCAAAGCGTTGTCTTCATCTTCAATTGACCTAAACCACCTCTCCTTGCGCCGTCTTGCACCGCGGTTTAGCCAAAGGCCATCAAGGCAGTATTTTTGTGAAGTTACCAAAATACCAGTATTTTGGTGAAGTTACCAAAATACTCCTTCTCGATCCTTCTCCGAAGACCGAGTCCAATCTTCATGAAGCAATCTCATGCTTCGCCACGTGTAGGTTGATCAATGACTCTCTTTGTGTCAGCAAGTCTCTCCCATCCGGCTCCCACCGAAACCACCATGGCACTTGCACCGACCCCCACGCCACTTGATGCAACCCATCGCCAGTGGTGAATCCATGATGAAAATAGAGGGGGAGCTTTACTGTTGAGGCTATAACACAACATAAGCATATCAAAGCTACATCTACTAGTCTTTTGCTATTGGAATGTCAAATTCATACATAAATAGAAAGAGAACAAATTGAAAATGTACAATACAATAAATTTAGTCTCTCGCTAATGGATAATGTGCCCCAAATGTCCATAAATAAATTTAGTACCTCACTAATTAAACAAATTGGCTAATCAGCTAATGTTTACTTTCTACTGTCAATTAAACAACAATTTACATCAATTCATCAATCACAAATTAAACAACAACCACCAATTAAACATTTGCATGAATAATCAATTCATCAATCTTCAAGTGATCAAGTCTACCAACATTTGCAAAATTCATCAATCTTCAAGTGATCAAGTCAACCTACATTTGCAACATACAAAAGAATTGGGGATCTGAGACTGGGAGAGAAACAAACTCACTAGCCACTGCCTCACTTCATCAATATTTCAATTCACTTATTCACAGAGATTGAGTCAAAGCATGAAGCATCCTCACTAGTCACTTCCTCAATTGCCACTGGCCCACTCGCGTCTTCGCTAGACGCCAGTCGCCACTGCCCGATCGTGAGGCCCGCGATGCGCCGATGTCGCCCTACAGTATCGCCACCACCGAGGCATCGACCACGCCCAAGACGGCCTCACCATCCCACCCCCTCTGCACTAAGCACCGAATCACCGAGGCGCCACCACCGAAGTCGCCGACCGCCTCGGCCTCCTCCTCGCCAGAGTGGTCAATCACCGGACACCGATCACGACCGCCTCCCCTCATGCGACTCAGACCGAAGTCGCCGACCAGCCACCTCCTCCACGGCCACGCCTCGGTGAGTCTCTCGCCGCCTCCGGTCTCTTCGTCTCTCTCCTCTCTCGATTCTACAATCTGGGCGTCAAGGCGTGTGTGGGTGTGGCTGAGAGTAGCTAATTGTATTTGGGTAACAATTGGGCCGGCTGGGTCTTAAGCCACCTGCGACTGGGCCTTAAGCCATTCTTTCTTCAACCTCAGTGGGTAGTTGCTGCTCACCGGCTTTCTTCAACCTCTTGCCGACTTGCCGCTCGCTGGTGCTTAGCCGCTCACCGGTGCTCAGTGGGTATGCTAGGGGTACGGTGGGAGGAGGGGGTGCTCGAGCACCCACAAGCACCCACGGTGGATTCGCCCCTGCCAGTCGCACCGAACTTCCCGTTCGGTCAGCCTTGTCCATTTTGTGCAATGCTTGAGTCTTCTGACTTCACCCGGCATCCTCGATCGTTCTGAACCTTAGCTCTCCAAGCCTAGTCCCGATCATCCTCGCCATTGACCGTCGTTGACCTCCAAGCCTCCTGCATAACAATAGACCAAGAAATCGATTTCGGGAACAAGTTCTTTGCAACTTGACCCACGTTAGTCAAAATATGCATCATGCAATACATATGTACTGAAACCCATGAACTTGACCTAACTTACAAACATCGTTGCCAAACCAGCCAACGAAACAGGGCAAAAATCGCCAAAAACCGGTCGATCGCCCCGCCGCCTAACCGCCCAAAGAAGGGACTTAGCCAAATTTCCTAACTGAAAATCCAAACCTCTCGAAATTTCAAACGAATAGAACTTTTGACTTGAAGCTCCAAAAATTATGAGACCAAGTGTAGGGAATCCCCTCTCTTGCCTACACCCTCTATTTTTGGCGTGATCCAAAATTCAACAACACCTTTTTGGTTGGTCAGACCGCCACCTCCTGGCCGATCCGACCAGTAGCCTCTTGGCTAGAGCCTTGGCCGGTCTAACCGCCAATGGTGGCCGGTCGGACTGCTATTCTGGCCGGTCTGACCGCCTATTGCCTGACAGAAACTGAATTTTGCCGAAAACGAGTGTTTCGACAAACCTTCAACGCCATTGCCAATTGTATCATCATCCTAAGATCGTGAGCATATCCCCATGATATCCACAATCTCCCCCTTGATGAACACATTGGTAATTTCTAAAAAATGTAAGTTTGAGGTTTGAAAATAAAAATACCCACGTTTTCGCGCAAAGGCACAACTTGGTCCAAAAGCAAGAGAACACAATGAAAATGACCAAGTTGGCTTCAGATTAGCAGAGGCAAGTGAGATCGGGCAAAAGAAGACAAAAAGTTTCAATTTCCAGAGAAGAGTGAAAAATCTCACTTAAGGTCCATATGAAAGAACAATTGTTCAATTTGACCTTTGATCATTGTGAGGTTACAAGAATTGCAATTCAAGTGTAGAAATGGCAATAAGATCTTAAGAATGCAAATAAAATGCTCCCCCTCACTATAATCATCATTTTTAAGAAAATTTCATTTTCTCCCTTTTTCTCCAAATAGCGCCCCCCCTTAACATTTTTGTTATAGCTTCTCCCCTTTGACAATGGAGTCATCAAGGAATCACGCCTTCCTCTCATCTAGAGATGACAAATACAGACATGAGAAAAAAGCATAAGAAAGAGCATGCATGAAATGCAATGGAGTGGTTTTATTTTTGTATTTTTCAATTTTTTAGTACAAGAAGTTTATGAGATTACCCAAAAGAACAAGCTAGCATTTCTACAATTACTCAATACACATTTGGCTTGAAAGCGCTAGCAAGATCATGTTAAAACATATATATCAAAGCTAAGCTAAAAAACTCAAGATAAAACGATGAATTGTAACAATTTAAGTAAAGCTTCAAAATTAGCAAATTCATCAACAAGGATTCTAAAGTGATAATGGCCATGTCAGACTATCAATGTGAGATCAAGAAGCTAACAACGACCATCCTAGAGACAAAAAGTCCTAAATCGAATCATTTTGCTCAAAGAACCTCAATCACCCAATTTTTTCAACAGTTTTTATTTACAATGAATATTGATGTTGATTAAAGGCCTATCTTAGTGAAGAAGATCCTGGACTAGGAGTCATCCACAAACTCTTCCTAAGCTTCAATCGAGCGATAAATCTTAAGGTTCATGTCAATTTTGATAAGTAGTCCCCATGAGATCGTTTGGATAATGAAGCTATCTCCAAGTTCATATCTTTGACATGTAGTCTCGTGAGAATAGTTTGGCACAATTTAACCACATGGGAATCTTAAAATTTGATTTTTCATTTTGTACAAGAGCAATTTTGGATTTACAAAGGAACAAGAAGCTCAAGAAATATTCAATCCTAGATTCAAGAGCTAACAAAGAAATTTTGACAAGGCCAGTATCACAAAAAGATCACTAATGTGTAACTAGTTAAAAGATCCACAAATTGCAATTTTAGTTCAAGTTGTCTTAAAGTTATATCTCATTAAGCAAAGACTAAGCTACACATATAAAAACATGATAATTCTAGCAAGTCATAGAACTAGACATGGAACTGAGCAAAAATTGAAACACTAAAGCTCAAAAGGGTAATAAGCAAAGCTTCATTAGTTTAAAGAAAAGCACTAAAGCTTATATTACAGTTCATATTTTTGTGATTTTTCATATGAATGCAATATGATACAATGAGATGCAAGAAAAACTTAAAAGCCTAAAAAGAAAAAAAGATCAGCAAGTTCAGAAAAAGATCAAGGAAAGATCAGATGAACAATAAAAGCTCAGAAGAGAAACAACTCCCCCTCAAACCAACCCATAGGGGTAAATTACCCGTAACTCACTCCTCAAGGTGGCAAACCTAGTTGGGTCTAAAGGTTTGGTGAGGATATCAGCTAACTGAGCCTCGGACTCCACAAATTCTAGCGCAATATCACCCTTCTCTACATGGTCTCTAAGGAAGTGAAAACGAATGTCAATATGCTTGGTCCTAGAATATTGCACAGGGTTCTTAGTAATATTAATGGCAACACTATCAAAAGCTAACCCATAGTCCTTAAGGGTGGACACCATCCACAGAATCTGACTACAGCAACTAGCAGCAGCTACTTATTCAGCTTTTGTAGTAGATTGTGCAACAGCGGACTGCTTCCTAGAAGACCAAGAGATAAGAGAAGTGCCTAAAAAGTGACAAATGCCTAAGATACTCTTCCTATCAAGCGGAAAACCCGCAAAATCAGAATCAGAAAACCCTCAAATGGACAAGGAAGATGAGCAGGAATACCAAATGCCATACTGGAGAGTAGAGTGAAGGTACCTGAAGATACGCTTGACGGCTTGGCGATGGAAAGTCCTCAAAGACGCCTGAAACCTCGCACAGAGGCAGACCGCGAAGGGGATGTCCGGCCTTGAGGCTATCAAGTAAAGGAGAGAGCCGATCATGCTATAGTACTCGCGTTGATCCATGGCTTCTCCTTCCTCATCTGGATCCAAAGCAGTCGAAGTCACCATGGGAGTAGCGACGGCTTGCAGTCACCCATCTCGAAGCGCTTGAGCAAATCCATGGTATACTTCGTTTGATAGATGAAGATCACTTTCTTACATTGCTTGATTTGAAGCCCCAGAAAGTAGCTGAGCTCTTCCATCATACTCATCTCAAATTCCCTGGACATGGTCTCAGAAAAACTAGAAACAAGAGCATAAGAAGAACCATCAAAGATAATATCATCTACATAAATCTAAACAAGCAGGAAGTCACTGCCATGCCTAAGAATGAACAGGTCTTGTCTATCTTACCCATCTCAAAGTTATTCTTAAGCAAGAAGGTCTTAAGTCTACCATATCAGGCTCTAGGGGCTTACTTAAGACCATACAAGGCTTTGAATAGCTTGAAGACATGATGTGTATGCTTGGGATTCTCAAAGCCTGGGGGTTGCCTAATATGCACTTCCTCCTCTATGTAACCATTCAGAAATGCACTCTTGACATCCATCTGATACAGCCTAAAGCCCTTAGATGCAACAAATGCAAGCAGAATGCAAATGGCTTCTAATCTAGCAACATGAGCGAAAGTCCTATCAAAATCTAACCTCTCAACTTGGCTAAAACCCTTAGCTACTAATCTAGCCTTGTTTCTAACCATAGAACCATCCTCATTTTGTTTATTTTTGAACATCCAACGGGTTCCTATAACATTATGACAACTAGGAGGTTCTACTAGGTTCCAGACCTTGTTACTCTTAAAATTCTCTAACTCCTTATGCGTGGCATTAACTCAGCTCGAATCAGATAAAGCATGTGATATATCGCGGGTTTGAAAGAAGCAACAAATGCAGAATGAGAGTAGAGACTCAGATCGTGATACCTAGAGTGAGTGACTCGCTCATGAAGATGACCAATCATCTGATCTAGAGGGTGACGCCTCTGAATGTGAAGTGGAGCACCCGGGGGAGATAGCATCTCTTCGACCTCCGCAGATACTACTGATGATGAAGATAAAGTAGGAGCCTCAACTGAAGGTGAAGTAGTCGAAGTAGGTTGCTGAGCTGGAATAGGAGCGTTAGCAGTAGGTGGAAGAGGATCATCGACTCCATCATCATCTTCCTCTACAAAGATGCTCTCTGTTCGCCTGTGTGTCATCTGAAATATCTTATCTAGCTCCAGAGCTAGTCTCATTAAAGGTGACATTGCAAGTCTTTTGAATAATGTTAGTTTCAACATTAAGAACCCGAAAACCTCTCGAATGTGCAGGATACCTAGAAATAAACCATCAGAGGTCCTTGACTCAAATTTATCTAGATTTCCTGTCTTGAGAATGAAACACTTGGCTCCAAAAACTCAAAAATGAGAAACAACGGGTTTTCTACCGAACCGAAACTCATATGATGTCTTGCCCAAAGATGGTCTCAAGAAGACACGATTGGCAATATGGCAAGCTGTATCAATAGCTTCGGCCCAAAACCTCCTCGAGTGCTATACTCATCTAGCATCATCCTAGCCATCTCGACTAAGGTTCTATTCTTCCTTTCTACCATGCCATTTTGTTGAGGGACATGTGGAGAAGAGAACTGATGCTCAATACCACGCTCAGCACAGAAAGAGGCAACTGAGGTATTCTTTAACTCCGTGCCATTGTCACTACAAATCGCTCTCAGGGTACCAGGGAGTTCAGAAGCCAAGCAAAGAATAAGATCATGAAAATGATCAAAAACTCCGTCCTTCGAAGCAAGAAAGAACATCTAAGAGTATCTCGAAAAATCATCAACTATGACAAGAATATACCATTTGCTGCCAACTGACCGAACCCTAGCAGAACCAACAGTATCCATGTGAAGCAACTGTCCCGGTCCGTCAGTCATGACCATAGTCAATGAAGGGTGTGAGGCGGCAACTTGTTTGCCATACCTACATGGCACACATACAGCATCCTTGACGGCTTTGAGTTTGGCAAACCTCTTATGTGATCAAGGCTGCTAACTCGTGTCAAATGATCAAAATTAATGTGCCCTGAATGATGATGCTAAAGCCAGAGTTCAAAAGAAGATGCAATTAAACACTTAAGAGATTCAGCAAGAGATTCATAAAAGTCAGCTCCAAAGATCCTACCAACTCTAGAAATCTCAAAGACAAGCTCACCAACTGAATCAAGCACACGACAAATATTTTTCTTAAATCTAGCCTCATAGCCATCATCAAGAAGCTACGAGACAGAAAGCAAGTTGTACCTTAGCTTGTCCATAAGGGCGACGTCCTTAAGGATTAACTTGTTGTTCACCCAGATCGATCTCATTCTTTCAATCCGCCCTTGTGTATCATCTTCAAATGTGATGAAGTCATCACCCATCGATCGCGTGAAGGAGGTGAACCATCTTGAGTCTCCGGTCATGTGGTGTGAACAGTCGGAGTCGACGAACCTTGTGTTCTTCCCCCTTCTTTGGTGATACTAAAAATCAAGGCATAGAAGATCGATGTGTCTCAATACTGGGGTTAGTTAAACATGACTTGGGAACCTAGTACTGAGACACACGTCTGTGAGTAGTATAAATAGCAGAATTGCTAGCCTTGATCCTACTTGAGGTTCTATCATGAGCAATGGTTACATGAATATGAGAAGCATCCTATCTAAGAACATGATGATGATGAGCATGTGAAACAAATCCTAGTCTAGGTTTATTTTCTAGATGACCATGTCTCATGAAGGCTCTATGTTGATGAGATAAAATTCTAGCAAGATTTCTCCTAGCATTTTTCAACCTACACCAACAGAACTCAAGCAAATGCCCATCCTTCTTGCAATAGGTGCAAAGGTATTTGGTACCATTGGGAGAAGCTCCTTTTGGCTTAAAAGATGGTTGGGCAAAACCTGCAGATTTGAAAAGTGTTTTTGTAGGTTGGGTTTTGAATTCAACTAAGCTATTTTCCAAAACTTGAGTGACATTTGGCTTGGACTTGTCTTGGTCAAAATTGTATCCTAATCCTTACTTCTTATAAGGAGTTTTGGACTTGTCAAGAATCATGTTTAACTGTTTCTTACCATAGAGAATTTTTCTAATGTGTCCTTGAGGTAAACATTTTCTTTTTTCAAGGTTGAGACGCGATTCACAAGTTTTAGCCTTAATGGCTCTAACATGTTTCTCCTTATGAATAGAAACTTCAAGCTTAAGGGCTTCACATGAAGCACAAGAAGCAGAATTAATTTTGTCCTTAAACTTGGCATACTTAGCTCTAACTGCTTCTAATATGTCTTTTACTTCATGTTCACGTTCTAAGTAGAAAGAGCAAGCGCTAGATTCAGCCTTATTAAAAGCGACCAACTTACTAGATTCTAATCATTTTTCATATGAAGCAGATTTAACTTCAATTAACTCAGTCCTAGCATTTTCTAGTTGGTGCAAGGCAACATCATGAGCATTTTGCAATTTAGCAAGTTCAGAGTGTAAAGTATGGCAGGATGAACATTCATCAGCATCAAGATTCTTAGCATTCACAAGTTCTAATGCCAGATTATGAACTTGTGACTCTAAGTCTTTATTCCTAGCCATGGTGAACACTAAAGCCTTATCCTGGCTAAGCAATTGCTCAAAGATGGTATCACATCTAGCTGAAAGAACTTCATATGATGGAAATACCTCATCGATGTCATCGACATCGACGGAGTCGGCCATAAAGCACATGCCGGTGAAGTCCTTTGCCTTTCCTTTCTTCTTCTCTTTGGAAAGCTCCTCCTCCTTGTCCTCATCACTTCTAGAGTCTACATCGCTCATGGATTGCTCTCCAAAAGCGGCAACAACCCGGTGAGCGGCCTTCATGAGCTTGGCAGCATCAAACTTAGACTTGTTCCCTTGAGGCTTCCTCAAAGCTGCCTTTTCCTCATTGTGTTGCTCTTCCCTTTTAGCTTGGGCAGTTCGCCCGGATGTGGTAGAGCTCTCCACACTCATGGCAAGTTAGAAGACCGCCTCTCTTCTTATTTCTCACATTATTATAGGCTCGTGTGAAATTTTTGGCTAAGAGGGCTAACTCGGGCTCAAGGATACTCTCGAGTTCCTCTTCATGGATTGCAGATAAACAAGCAAGTGAAAATCTAAAGAAAGATTAAGAAGAGCCATCATAGGTTCTCTTGAGTGGTCAGCGACCAAAGCCATGTTCTCCTTCTTAGGATGATCAACTCTCTTGATCTTATGAGTCTTGAGCTTGCTATAGAGCAACTCTAAAGTGAGATCAGAGAGATTGATTGATGCGGGATGCCCAATCTTCACGGCGTATGATCGATGATAACTTTGGATCCGTGCAACCTGACAAACCGATGGCGCCAACTACTATCAAAACAGCAACCTACGACAAAAGAATTCGTCCAACCACACGCTCATGATCCCGTCTACCCAATCACACAAAGTAGACGTGTGGATGCTCCTGCAAAACACAAGGAATCACAAGAACAACGGAACGACACAACAGATTGGAACTCCCAATTCTAGTGGGGGGCAATATTGCTCAAACCCTAGAATCAAGAATATATTGATGATATGAAAATATGTCATTCCCGGTACAACTGGCGGCTGCGGCTATTTAAAAGCACACGCATGCAAGGCCACCGCCTCAGGATTGGTTCGGCCCGACCAAATTCGCTTCATACTCGGTCAAGAGACCGGAAATAAAGTTCCTATCTTATCTGGACTGTACGACTTGAATTCGGATGCAACAAGTAATTGCATGACCGAACCATGCACCATGAATTCTTTGCTTGGTCCACGCTGAAACAACAATGCACCATGATTAAATGCATGACCCAACCATGCACCATGATTTCTCTACTTGGTCCACGTGAAACAAACATGCACCATGATTTGTTTATGCCTTTGCTCCATGCCATAATTTCTTTAGCTGCCAACAAATGTGACTCAATGAGCATGCTTCGGTTGGTGATTAGCAGCGACATCTTCTCTTCTTTGGTCTGATACGGTCTCCCATGTTTCTATATGTATAAAACGCATACACACAATATGAGACTATTAGGCAGTAACATATATTCATTAGAATCAAGATTAAAATTAATTAGGAGCGAGTTCACCTGTTGGTTAATTAATTTAGCCCTTGCTCGTGTAATCGGTCCAATCGGGATGTCCTCATCATCCTTCCCCTCTTGAAAAGGAGTTATCCTCGACTCTAATTGTTTGGGTGCACAAGATGAATCCGATTGCTCCTTCCGCGGCTGAACTCCGAATATAAGAAATGATATATGTATTCTTCAGGGCCTTCGAAGTGCATCTTCACTTTAGGCTTGTACAGATCATATATACGACTGCATATAATTAAATAAAATAGTAGTAGCTCCTTGTCTCTAAGTATGATAATTAAAGACTGAATTAAATTAGAGTTCACCTGGTAATATTTAATGCAGCTCAATAATTCTTTCCAGTCAAATAATATATTTAATTGAAAAGTACTAAGTGTGTCTGTATCTGTATCATCGACATTCTCATCAATGGTAGTAGCCTTCATCTCCCACTCCTTGGTGTTGATTACAGCCAAGAGATGGGTAGCATTCTCAGATTGAGAATACTCGATGGCGACCTCTCTTAGCTGATTGAGCACCTTGTTGAAGCGAGTGAATACATCATCGATGCTCTCTCCAGGACGCATCTCAAATTTATTGTATTATCGCTTGAAGACCATTTGGCATACTTTCTTGATTTGGGATGAACCCTCATGATAAGTTTTGAGAGTATTCCAAATCTTGTGCGCGGTCTCAAGGTGATAAATCTATCATACTCTTGTCTACCAAGCCTAACATACCGAAGGTTCTTTGCCTTGCGGTTGTTAGCCAAGAGGGCTACTGAAGTCGACGTAGCAACCTCGGGAAAGAAGAGCGGGGCTCGAACAACCTCCCATACAACTTGTCCTTCGCTTTGAAGGTAGACATGCATGCGATTCTTCCAATAGGCATAGTCGAGCCCATCTAAGACATGCGGCTTGGTGGAGTACTTCTCCATTGCCAAGTTCAGTGACCGGTTAAGATCAAGATTGAACTAATCGGGCTCTGATACCACTTGTTGGACCGTAATGGCGATTAGAGGGGAGTGAATAGGAGCATGATCTCTTTTTCACCTTGATCGCATTCAACACGTTTTTCACTCCAATAGCTATGAAGATCAATGTATAAGCACAGCGAAAAGACTTGTATTTAATCCAATCGAAACCCCCAAGCAAAATAACCAAAATCACCAAAAACTCAATTCACAATGAGTTGAGTGGTCATACTCTCAGCCTAGCTATCTGACCTCTCCAAGGGGCGGTCTGACCTCCAGCTCGATGAACAGTAAAATCAGCACGAACTCAAAATCACAAAATCGATCAACTTTTGATTCGATCCAAATCTACTCAAATTTCAACCATAGTTCATCAAGAAGGTTAGGAACCTATTCCAATTGACGATCGCAAAGATCAAGGCCAAGGTTCCACAAATTTCAAGGATGAGGGAAGGAGGGCACAAGAACCATGCAAAACCTAAGATTAATCCCAAAACTTGCTCGTGGGTAGAAGATGATTAAGATGACCCTAGATACATTCCAACATGTCACACCAAGCAAGATCACGGTCAGAAACCAAAGGAAAACCAAAGGATCAACAAAAACCCCAAAATCACAAAAGAGAGACCAAGAACAAGAATAGATGTATCTTGAGGAAATCTTGCTTGGATTGATTCAAGATTGATGTTAGTTTACAGTCACTCCAGTATGGAGGACAAAAGCTTAATACTTGAGCACACAATCAATCCAACTCTCAAAGAACCCTAGCTCCCCCACTTTCCTCTCCTAACCTTAAAACACAAATTAGGGTTTTTAGATACAAGTGTTGGGAGGTGCAAAACCATCACCCTCCCCTTTCATAGTGGAGGCTAGGCTATGAGAGGAAATCCTAATGGGCACCCGTTAAGCCCACATATAAACGGGTCTAACTCACGTATGCTTCTCAAAGCACCGTCTTGATGTTCAATTGACCTAAACCACCTCTCATTGCGTCGTCTTACGCCGCGGTTTAGCCAAAGGCCATCAAGGCGGTATTTTGGTGAAGTTACCAAAATATTGGTATTATGGTGAAGTTACCAAAATACCTTTTCTCGATCCTTCTCCGAAGACCGAGTCCAATCTTCATGAAGCAATCTTATGCTTCGCCACGTGTAGGCTGATCAACGGCTCTCTTTATGTTGGCAAGTCTCTCCCATCTTGCTCCCATCGAAACCACCATGGCACTTGCACCGACCCCCGCGCCGCTTGATACAACTCGTCGCACCGAACTTCCCATTCGGTCATTCTTGTCCATTTTGTGCAATGCTTGAGTCTTCTGACTTCACCCGACATCCTCGATCATTCTGAACCTTAGCTCTCCAAGCCTAGTCCCAATCATCCTCACCATTGACCTCCAAGCCTCCTACACAACAATAGACCAAGAAATCAATTCCGGAAACAAGTTCTTTGCAACTTGACCCACGTTAGTCAAAACATGCATCATGCAATACATATGCACTGAAACCCATGAACTTGACTTAACTTACAAACATCGCTGCCAAACCGGCCAGCAAAATAGGGGAAAACCGGTCAGACCGCCACCCATGGTCGGTCTCGACCGCCCGCGGGCTTGATCGATCCACTGGCCGGTCTAACCACCCAAAGAAGGATTTAGCCAAATTTCCTAACTGGAAATCCGAAACCTCTCTCAAAATTTCAAATGAATGGAACTTTTGACTAGAAACTCTAAAATTTTTGAGACCAGGTGTAGGAGAATCATCTCTCTTATCCACACTCTCTATTTTTGGCCTGATCCAAAATTCAACAACACCTTTCTGGCCGGTCAGACCGCCGCCTCCTGGCCGGTCTGACTGCCAGCCTCTTGGCCATAGCCTTGGCCGGTCTAACCGCCAATGGTGGCCGATTGGACCACCACATAGGCCGGTCTGACCGCCATTCTGGCCGATCGGACCGCCTATTGCCTGACAGAAACATAATTTCACCGAAAACGAGTGTTTCGATAAATCTTCAACGCCATTGCCAATTGTATCATCATCCTAAGATCATGAGCATATCCCCATGATATCCACAGATTTGAACATGTTCTCTAACCTATGATTCCTCAGTGCAGTCAAAGGCACACAAGGCGCACGCTTAGACGCAATGGCAAGGTGTAGCAAGGCAACAACGCTTCAAGCTGCACAAGGCATAGCACCTTATGCGAGGAGCATGCTTTTAGTAGCAAGGTGCAAGGTGCCAAGGCGTGCACCTCTTAGGATAAGAGAGATTTGGCTAGAAAAATGGAGAAGAAACAAAAGATCAAAAAACTATTTATACCAATATAAAGCCCAATTAGACACAAGGGTGGTCCTAACTCTTAAAATCTAGAGAATTATTTGGTAAAATAATAACTTGTTTGTCCACTGCCTTGCATCTGATACTTATGTAAAAATCGTAATTTTTGGGTGACATCCCACTCTATCTATTTTTAATGGATTAATTATTTGTAATAGTTAAATGTATCGAGCACACAACTCTTTTCTAAATTTCATTAAACTTGTAGGGAACTATAAACTTATAGGAACAAAATTTTGCTTTTATTATTATGCCTAATATTTCTCAAGCATTTTTTTTGCACCTTAGGCAATTCAAGGACCTACTGCCTCAAATGCACTTTCACCTTTTGACTGCATTGTGATTCCTTCAAGTTAGTATTATTTAAAATGTCTTTTGTAAAAACTTTTGCACCAAAGCATAATGTACTTGGAATTGTTATACATTCAACTTCTTGTTCTTCTTTTAAAGTATACTATAATGATCTTAGATCATTATGGGGTAAACACCGTTAGGAAGAAGGCCGGACGACGTCGGCTTGGTGGGATGAGAGATTTGACTATAGACCGCGATGATAGAACCTTGGGAGAAAGACTAGATTAATTCATCTTTCTTGCTTGATTGATAATGGATATATACTATCTCTTTTATAGGGACGACCCAACTTGACCCCTAAGAAACAATCTCTATTTCTAAGAAATTTTATCTCTATTAGATGGAATACATCTTTAAGGAAGTAAACCCAACTAATAAGGAAACTAACTATTCTTATCTCTATTTTCCAACTACCAATTCACCCACGACCTGGTGTGAACAACGCGCATATGCTACAATAGATGGTACTATTCACGTGCGTGAATAGTGATTTTTGCCGTGACATAATTCTAGCACATAACATGTACATTCTTCTTCTATGACAGCAATAAGCTAGTAACAGATTCTAAGGAGATGCTTAGAGAACAATACCATCACTAATAGTTCAAACTTTGAACTAATACAATGCATGACAAAAATAACAATCTGGTGAACTCTACATTGCATCTCTTGCTAGATCCTCTTGCTTTTTTTCTTTTACAATTCATAGTAGAGAACTATAGCAACATTCTGGTGGTATCAGTCCTCGGTCACTTAATTGAAATAGCAACCGATAAAGAACTTAAGACATAAATCACACATGAATGCAAGGCATGAAGAGAGTAGAATCTTTACCAACATGTAGTTGCAGTAGAACTCAATCTTGGTCACATGCGCCATTCCCATCAAGAACTTGGCAAAATTGTGGCCATAGAGAACTACTTCCTCTAGTCGTGGAAGGTCCTCCACACGGCCACCATAAAGAAAGACACAAATTATTGTTAGTTTCCGGAGGTTGGGTGCCCGAATCACCCACTCGTCGTGAGGGCCGTATCCAATGAGCTTTACGTGAAAGAGCTCCACCTCCTCGAGCAATGGCGACGCAGTGATCAAGGCCGTCAATTCCCTCCCCCCTGTGCTTCGAGAGGGAGACTTTCTCCAGGTGTAGCGTCTTCAGGTTCAAAAATCCAGTGAACTCCGCGGGCGCGGGCGGGAGGTGGCAGCTGGTGAGATTGAGGTAGGTGATCTCACGGCAGCCAAAGAGGCAGGAGTGGAGCCAAAAGTTGAGCAGCAAGAACTAGAGGTCAAGGGTCTGAACGTCGTTGCGGGAGAGGTACAGGAGCCAGCTATGGAAGGCTTCGACGAACCAGGAGGGTTCGCGCACGGTGAGAAGGAAGGTACAGACGAGGGCGGTGCGGCGGAGGAGGAGCGATTGTCAGGATTCGAATGAGTTGGATGTAGATTGATGAAGCTCATTTTATTTCAGTTAACGGATGGTCACGATTTCCTGATTCCCCTCAATCAGACGGTCCACGACTTGATCGGTTGGAGAGTCTTAATTAAATCGGACACTCCACGACTTGATAGGTTGGAGAGTCTTAATTCAATCAGATGGTCCACGACTTGATCGGTTGGAGAGCTTAATTCAATTGGACAGTCCATGAGTTGATGTAGTTTACTGTTTCTCGTTTCGTATTTTGTCGTTACTGTTCACCGTAGCTTTCTATTATTTTCATTGTCGTTACTTGCTAGTAGGCCTCGCGTGATGTATAAGCGATGGTCTTGTAAGGAACCAGGATTTTATCGATTAAATGGAACCCTAAATAGCTACTCTACTTTCCCCTTTCTTCTGTTCTTACATTTCTTCTCTTTTCCTCCAGTTCTTCCTCAATTCTACTATTAAGCGGTTCTGATTCTTCTAGAAATTGGGATCAACATTATTGCGTTCTGACATTTGGTATCAGAGCAAGACAATCCTTGGCATATCAGTTTAGATCTGAGCTATTCACGAGTGGAAAGGATTTGAGGAACAAGTTTCCTCTGTAAAATTCCGGATGCAGCTTGTGGAGTTCAGATTAGAGCTTTGAATCCGAAGAAGAATTAACTGGTAGAGAGGGTTTGAGAGAGTCTTGACTTCTCTCTGTAAAATACCAGATCTTTCAGCAACGGGGAATTTGTGCAAGATGACAAAGGGAGCCAAGCATGCGGTGGGAGAAGAAGGAATGGAGTCGCATCTGGCAAGTGAAGTGGAAGAAATCAAAGGAAGGTTAGTAGAGATGAATACTCAAAATCAACAGTTGGGCGATAGCATAAGACAAATGCATATCCAGATGCAAGAGAACACCATTCACATGTAGCAACAAACGGACAATCTGGTGAACTTGATGTTGGCTAATCAAGGTCAGGGAGAGTTCAGGGAAACCGTAGCTCCGACAACTGGGATAGATGGTGTTGCCAGTCATTTGGGATAGCAACCAAATGGGGAAAATCACAGTACACATGGAAGAATAGCTATCACACCAGGAATTGGATGTTCCTTCGTCCCGCCTTTACCCCGTTTAGGTAACTGCAGTCCTCGGTTTAATCCTCAGTTTCAGCAGATGGTGTCGTGTCCTCCTTTACTAGCAACCCCACGATAGTGGTAACATCTCTAGGGCATGGGCGAAATAGTTATGGGCCACAGTATGTTAATACAACCAACACAGGTGTGCCTCCCTATGGTCATGCATGGTCACCACCATATGTTGTCCAACACACTAGACTAGATCCACACTGGGCTAGACCTCCTAAGGGGCAGGGTGGGCAATATGGTTTTGTAAGGGAGTGGAATCACTATGGGCACGCATTCAGCAAGGGTCCTAAGTTAGAATTTCCCAAATTTGATGGTGATAATCATGAAGCATGGATTTGGAAGGCTGAGAGGTGTTTTGAGTTGTCAAAAACTCCTGCTGAAGAAAAAGTACAAATAGCAAAAATATATTTTGTAGGAAGGGCTGATCAATGGATTAGTAGTAATAGCATTGATACTGTCGGTATGACTTGGACTCATTTCTGTGGTTTAGTTTGCAAGAGATTTGCAGCTAAGGGAAGGATTGATGTGGCAGATTCTTTTAGGAGCTTGCAGCAGACTGGTACTGTTTTGAGTTATGTTGATACGTTTGAGGAAGTGATGGCAAGAGTAAAAAGGAGTAATCCAAATTTGAGGGAAGAATACTTTTGGATTTTTTTGTATCTGGGTTAAAGAATTACATCAAGGTACCGTTGAAGTCTCTTGGCTTAAGATCATTGGTGGATGCATACACTCATGCTAGGAATTATGAGGAACTACCCAGGTGTAAGAAATTTGAACCTTGGACAAATATTGGTAAAGGAAAAAACTAATTTTCAGGGCAGTAATGTTTCAAGGGGAGCATAACCTTTAACAGGAAAGAGAATAGGGTAAAGAGTTCATCAACTGCTATTTCTGGATTTGACAAGTGGAGAAGTGAAAAATGCTTTAAGTGACCTTGGGTACCTAGGCACCAAGCAGTTTGCAAATTCAAGAAACAAATACATCTTATAACTATTGATGATGAAGAAGGAGATGATGAGGAACAGCAAGAAGCTGAGTTCAGCACACCACCAGGCAGTCCTGAAAATAAGGAGGATAATACAGAAGTGCAAATATCAATGCATGCTCTTCAGGGCACCAGTTCAGAAGCTAGCACTTTCACACCGAGAATTAAAATAGGGAAATGCTACACCACTGCATTTGTAGACAGTGGGAGTACCACAACCTTTTTGACCCTTGAGGTGGCACTACAATCAAGTTGCAAAATCAGCAATCATATCCCTATTTAGGTTGCAATTGCTAATGGAGGATTATTGACAAGTGAGGCTATATGTCGAGATTGCCAATATATTATTCAAGGGGAGGAATTTGTGTCAGATTTCATATTGTTATGCCTCAAAGGATATGATATCATCCTAGGCAGTGACTGGATCTTTAATCATAGTCCTGTTGGCATCAATTTGAAAACCAAAGAACTAAGTATTTTCAAGGATGGCTGAAGGATAGTCACTTTCAGAGATGAAACTGGGCCAAAGGTTGATTGTGTGATTCACTCACATAAGCTATTGAAAATGATGGACAAAGGAGTGGTAGGGGAAGTAATCTATGCAAAGGAAATACAAGCAAAGGATTGTATGAATTGTGCTAATCTAGAGCTACTAGAGATTTTGAACTAGTATCCTAAAGTTTTTGCAAAACCAAGGGAGTTACCACCCTGTAGGGATTGTGATCATACAATACCACTTAATCCTGATGCTAAGCCAATTAATGTGAGACCATACAGATTACCTCATCATAAAAAGGATGCTATGGAGGAGTTGATAGAACAATTACTCAAGGCCCAAACCATCAGGCATAGTGTTAGCCCATATAGCTCACCAGCCATTCTTGTGAAGAAAAAAGATGGGAGCTGGAGATTATGCATAGACTACAGGCAATTGAATACACTTACTATTAAGAACAAATATCCCATCCCAATCATTGAGGATCTATTAGATGAGTTGCATGGAGCCCAGTATTACTCAAAGTTGGACCTCAAATCTAGGTACCACCAGATAAGAATGCACCCAACTGACATACACAAGACAACTTCCAACACCCACAATGGGTACTTTGAATTTTTGGTAATGCCATTTGGACTTACAAACGCTCCAGCTACCTTCCAAGCCTTGATGAATGAGTTTCTAGCTAAATACCTCATGAAATTTGTCCTTATCTTCTTTGATGACATATTGATTTACAGTGAAACCCTAGAGGAGCATAAGAAACATTTACAAGCTATCCTTTTGGTTCTGAAGAGTAATAAGTTGTATGCTAGGTTGAGCAAGTGCACTTTTGGGCAATTGCAAGTGGAGTACTTGGGCCACCTGATCAGTAAACAGGGAGTAGCCACTGATGCTAGGAAGGTACAAGTAGTGAGAGATTGGCCTGTTCCCAAGAACATTACTCAGTTAAGGGGATTCTTAGGGCTGTCAGGTTACTACAGAAGGTTTGTAAAAAACTTTGGCATCATTTGTCAACCAATGTTCTAGGCATTGAAAAAGAATGCCTTTCAATAGGAAAAAGAACATCAAGACTCATTTGAGAAGATCAAGGATTTATTAACCAATGCTCCAGTATTAGCATTACTGGATTTTTCTAAGCCTTTTGTGTTAGAGACCGATGCTAGTGGCTATGGACTAGGAGCTGTGCTTGTGCAAGAGGGTAGACCAATATCATATATGAGCAAGGCCTTAGGACCCAAAGTAGCTGCAATGTCAACATATGACAAGGAGGCAATGTCAATTGTAGAAGCTTTGAAGAAACGGAAGCATTACTTGATTGGAGCTAGTCTCATCATCAAAACTGATCAGCAAAGCCTTAGGTATATCCATGAACAAAGGTTGATTGATGGAATCCAGCACAAGCTCTTGATAAAATTGCTGGGATACAATTACAAGGTTGAATACACAAAAGGAAGGGCGAATAGCGCTGCTAATGCTTTATCAAGAGTACAATACTCAACCAAAACAATGGCCCTTACTTTGTCCATTCCTCACTAGATCTCTGAAGTTTTATTGAGTTATGAAGGAGATGAAAGGTGCAAAGAAATAGAAGAAAAGCTAAGGATTGATGCTAATGCAGTTCCATCCTTTACCTTAAACAATGGAGTCATAAGGTATAAGGGAAGATTATATGTGGGTACTAACACAAATCTGAAGAAACAATTAATGGAGTAATTCCATGCATCAGCATTAGGGGGCATTCTAGAGAAAGAGCAACCTATCAAAGGATGAAATTGATCTTCTATTGGCCGAGAATGAAGCCTATGGTTGCAGGATTTGTTAGGCAGTGTGCAGTTTGCCAAAAGAATAAATATGAAAACATTCCTTATCCTAGTTTGCTTCAGCCACTCCCTATGCCAGAAATGGTCTGTTCTCATATAACTATGGACTTTATAGAGGGGTTGCCAAGATCAAAGGGCAAAGATGTGATCATGGTGGTTGTTGATAGATTCACTAAGTATGCTCACTTCCTGTCATTAAGCCATCCCTTTACAGTCCATACTGTGGTGGATTTGTTCTTGGGACACATATACAAACTACATAGATTACCAATGGTAATCATCTTAGATAGGGATAGAATCTTTACAAGCACTTTGTGGTAGGAATTGTTCAAGGCATTAGGAGTGAATATAAGGCTGAGCAGTGCATACCACCCCCAAACTGATGAGCAGACAAGAGAAGGTTAATCAATGTTTGGAGAATTATTTGAGATGCATGACCTTTGCTAGTCCAAAGAGGTGGTAGTCTTGGTTAGGACAAGCAGAGTGGTGGTACAACACCTGATACGGTGGATGCCCGATCTTCACGACGTAGGATCGATGATAACTTTGGATTCGTGCAACCTGACGAACCGATGATGCCAACTACTGTCAAAACAACAACTCTCGACAAAAGAATTTGCCCAACAACATGCTCGTGATCCCATCTACTAGACCACACAAAGTAGATGTGTCGTTGCTCCTGTAAAACACAAGGAATCACAAGAACAATGGGGTTGAGAACACCCAATTCCCCTCTAGGTTGCAACTGTATGTCAAACCCTAGGAAGAACAAGCGTATAGCTCTCTTTTAAAAAATAATAGATTGATAATCGTGGTCCCCCCCTTTTGTAGTTTCGTACAACAAATATAAAGGCCGACGATGGTCGACTCTGCCTTGGAATTGAGTCCGTAGTGCACTCGGTCCGGTCCCACATAAACTCAAGCACCAAAAAAATATCAGGACCCTAGCCCCTAGCGCACTCGGATTCTTTTATCAAGAAACCAAATATGGTTTTGCAAGGACCTCCGAATTGTCATCTGTCATGTGGGTCCCATGAGCAGCATCTACTAGACAATTATTTGGTGACTCATGATGGTGTACGGGAAGCATGCAATCCAACTCCACGCCAACATAAAAACAATGTGCAGTAGCAACATGCATTGATCCCTCTCGGCCCATGCACTCCTTTATTTCTTTTCAACTCGTGCATTATCTTCTTTTGGCGTCCCTGTTGTCCACACGTATAAACCCGAGAACAATTAAAATACTAGCATTAGGTAGTAACCAATTCTTATGTAAACTAAAATCAAATTCAACTAGGAGCGAGTTCACCTGTTGATTAATCTTTTTAGCTCGTGATCATGTAATAGGTCTAATCGGGATGTCCTCATCATCCTCCCCCTCTTGAAAAGGAGTCGTCCTCAACTCTGATTCTTCCGGTCCAAAGAACGATGACAAATCAGCAACATTGAATGTAGAACTCACAGCATAATCATCACCCAGAAGCTCTATCTTATATGCATTTTCATTGATCTTCTCAAGTACTATGAATGGACAATCTCCTCAGGGCATAAACTTGGACTTATGCTTGTCCAGAAAGTGTTCTTTGCGTAGATGCACCCAAACTAAGTCACCCGGTTCAAATAGCATCTTTTTTCTTCACTTGTTTGCCTTCTTAGCATAGTAGAGTGCCTTCTTATTAATTTCTTCTTTAGTCTTGACATGAATTTTCTTCACATATTCAGCACATTTTGATGCCTCCATATTAGCATGTTCATGTAGCGAAAGTGGTAGCAAATCAAGCGGTGTGATTGGTTTAAAACCATACACCACCTCGAACGAGCACAATTGAGTAGTAGAATGTACCACCCTATTGTACGCAAATTCCACATGCGGCAAACAATCTTTCCACTCTTTTAGATTCTTCTTGATCATCATTCGTAGTAGCATTGAAAGTGTTCTATTTACCACTTCCATTTGTCCATCCGTTTTTGGGTGACAAGTTGTTGAGAATAACAACTTTGTTCCAAGCTTGTCCCACAAAGTCTTTCAAAAGTAGCTCATAAACTTGACGTCACGATCTGAAGCAATCGTCTTTGGCATTCCATGTAATCTTACAATTTTCATGAAAAACAAGTTAGCTACATGCAACACATCGTCGCTTTTGTGATAGGGAATAAAATATGCCATTTTAGAGAACCTATCCACAACTACAAAAACTGAATCCCTTCCCCTCTTAGTTCTAGGCAATCCTAAAACAAAGTCCATACTAATATCGCCCCAAGGTACACTAAGAACAGGAAGTGGAGTATATAAACTATGTGGATTAAGTTTAGATTTCGCTTTGTGGCATGTCACACATCGCTGTACAAACCTTTCGACATCACGCCTCATTTTAGGCCAATAAAAGTGATCTCTTAGCATCATGAAGGTCTTTTCTCTCCCAAAGTGCCCCATCAATCACCTGCATAAGATTCCTGCAATAAAAGCAAACGCACAGACGAATCTAGAACACATAATTTGTTAGCACGAAATAAGAACCCATCATGAACATGAAATTTGTCTCATCCTTTTCCATCTTTGCATTTAGAATATGGTTATAAAAATTCATGGTTAGAAGCATATAAATCTTTCAAACTCTCTAATCTGGGTACCTTCACTTCCAATTGAGTTAAAAGCACATACTTTCTAGATAAAGCATCAGCTATCACATTCTCTTTTCCTTTCTTGTACTTAACAACATATGGAAAAGTTCAATGAATTCTACCCACTTAGCATGTCTACGGTTCAATTTAGCTTAGCTTTTCAAATATTTCAAAGCTTCATGATCAGAGTGGATAACAAAATCTTTAGGCTAAAGATAATGTTGCCAAGTTTCAAACACACGTAACAAAGCATAAATTCTTTATCATATACAGGATAATTCAATTGAGCACCTCCTAGTTTCTCACTAAAGTATGCTACATGTTTTCCTTCTTGCATCAAAACACCACCAATACCTATTCCACTAGCATCAAATTCAATTTCAAAAGTCTTAATGAAATAAGGCAAAACAAGCAATGGTGCTTCAATTAAACGTTTCTTTAGCTCTTGAAAAACTTTTTCTTGTGGTGCACCCCATTCAAACACAACACCCTTTTTAGTTAACTCATTTAATGGGGCAGCGATTGTGCTGAAATCTTTAATAAAATGACGATAAAAACTAGTAAGATCATGAAAACTTCTGATTTGACTAACATTTACAGTGGTAGGCCAATTCTTAATTGGTTTAGTTTTTGATTCATCTACCTCAAACCTTGTCCAGAAACAACATAGCCTAAGAACACAATTTTATCCGTACAAAAAGTGCATTTATCAAGATTAGCATGCAGTTTCTCATTCCTAAGCACTTCTAGCACTTGTCTAGTATGATCAATGTGTTCATCCATCATTTTCCTATAGATCAAAATGTTATCAAAGTATACCATAACAAATTTACCAATGAATATTCTTAAAACATCATTCATCAATCGCATGAATGTACTAGGTGCATTAGATAAATCAAAAGGCATGACTAACCACTCATACAATCTAAATTTAGTCTTAAAAGCAGTCTTCCATTAATCACCAAGTTTCATCCTAATCTGTTGGTGTCCACTTCTCAAATCAATTTTGGAGAATATAATAGCACCACTAAGTTCATCTAGCATATCATCTAATCTAGAAATAAGATGACGATATTTAACAGTGATATTGTTAATGGCACGATAATCAACACACATTCTCCATGTATCATCTTTCTTAGAAACAAGAATTACAGGAACAACGCAAGTACTAAGACTTTCACGTACATACCCTTTCTCAAGTAGCCCTTACACTTGGCGCTGAATTTCTTTGGTCTCCTCCGGATTGGTACGGTATGGTGGATGGTTTGGAAGTGATGCACTGGGAACTAGATCAATTTGATGCTCTATTCCGCGTAATGGCGGAAGTCCCGCTGGTATCTCCCTCGGAAACACATCCTCAAATGCTTGCAAAAGAGAGGAAATACCACTAGGAATAGAGGTTAAGTAGTTAGTTGAAAGCAAAACAGTTGCATCTTTGTACACAAGCACAAGCACAAAGTGCATCTTTGATGGGTTATTGCTCACATCTTTCAAATCTGATTTTGTGGCTAACATACCAACCCTCCCTCACTCTTACTTTTTCCTCTCATATTTGTCTTGTGGCTCTCACTCACCGATGTGTGGAAATCACTCTTTTCTTTCTTTTTACTCTCATTTTGAACAAGCTTCTTTGCTGAAATTTAGTATGTATTTGACTAGGAGTCATTGGATTAAGCTCCTTTGTCTTCCTCTTCCTCTTAAAAGCATATCTATTGGAACGACCATCATATTGCACACTTCTATCATATTGCCATGGCCTTCCCAACTGCAAATGGCACACGGTCATAGGCACCACATTATACTCAACGGTGTCCTCATAATCACCAATCTTAAAAGTAACATGCACCACAAATTGAACCTTCACATCCCCACATTCGCTAAACCATTGTACATGATATGGACGTAGATGTTTCAGCATCTTTAAACCAAGCTTCTTACACAATTCAACGCTAGCCAAGTTATGACAACTACCTCCATCAATAATAAGTTTGATTACCTTGTTGTTTACCTTGGCTTGTGTTTGAAATAAGTTGAATCGCTGTGGATGTGTATCTCTTTCTTGTGCAAGCATGCTCAAATTTTTAGTGACTACTAGTGCCTCTCCTGTTTCATAACTCAACACATCAATCCCATCATTGTCATCTGATGCATTTTCATATCTTTCCTTTTCATGACTGAGCTCAACCTCATCTTCACTTGCAGATTCATACTCTCCATCTTCCGTCACAAGCATAACTCGGTTATTGGGACACTCTCTAGCTATGTGCCCATGTCCCAAACACTTGAAGCATTGAATTTCTCTACTCTTTGTTGTAGCATCAATTGAAGATGTAGAGGATGGAGCCACCTTCTTCTCACTTGATGTAGGTGCTGATTTTGTAATCGAGGAAGAACGAGCATTAGTATTTGAACTATTACTAACTGAAGATGTACCTCGTCCCAAACTGAAACGTGCTTTGGTGGCATTGGATGAAGATGATGGAGGTTTCAAGTTGAACGATGCTATCATTGGTGCTGGTTTTACATCTTCTAGTAACTGCTTTTCCGCCTTTGTCGCTTGATGCACCAAATCAACAACAGTATTGTAGGGCTGATATTGCACTATGTGTTTAATGTTTTTATTTAGTCCAAACAGAAAATGTGCAAGTGTTTGCTCTTCATCTTCATGCACATGTACCCTAATCATAGCTTGCTCCATCTCCTTGTAGTATTCCTCCACCGAGCGACCTCTCTGCCTTAAATTCTGCAATTTATCAAAAAGATTATGTTTATAGGTGTTAGGAACAAAACGTACTCTTAGCTCTTGCTTCATTTCAGCTCATGAGGCAATTGGAGGTTCTCCATTATCTTCTCTTTGGTTCAACACTTGCTCCCACCAAATCAACGCATACCCATCAAACTCAAGTGACGCCATGTATAGCTTCTTCTCTTCCGAATAATTGTGCATCTGGAATATCTTCTCTACCTTGAGCTCCCATGTGAGATATGCATCTGGATCGAAGCACCTTCAAATTTGGGAATATTGAACTTAAGCTTCCCAATTTTTTTTCTCCATGTGCTGCTCATCATGACGATGACCATGGCGTTGATACTTATCATTGCGGTGTAACCAAACGTCGTTGCCGAAGTCCTCAATGTGGGCAGCAACGCCGTGTCCACGGCCACGGTCTCTCCCTTGGCCATGGTCAGCGCCCAAAACACCCCCCATGCCCAGGAAAGGGTGGTCGAGCCACGCTGCCATGGCTCGACCTGCTTGAGCTTCTCTAGTGAATCGTGCAGCCCTCTCCTCATCGGTCTCATCAAGCTCAATGCCTTCTTCATGGATACCAACTAGCCCCGCTCTTTGTGAAGCTCCTCTAGTATCTCTCTCCTTAAGACGCTCATGTTGTCATTCAACTGAGTGTTGAAATCATTTGTGAGCTTCTCAAGGTCAGCTTGTGTAACATGTGCTGGTTCTCCTTCTTTTCCTGACATGGTTAGTGTAAACAACAAAGAAAAACTATATATGTGGATGTGGAAGTTTTTATTTGTGGAAATCACTCAACCTCACATTCTCTTACCAACCGATGTTTTTATGCGTCCTTGATGGAATTGAAGAGCTGCACGCACTTTGGTGATGGTAGATAACACAAGGTGATAGATTAAACGAATTCAATTGCACAAGCACTGTTAGACAATGGCTTATTTGTGGAGTTTGGAAGGAAAAATATTTGCCTATGCAATCTGAAATTTCTAGATATTGTAAAGCTAGGTAACAATCCAAACTAGAATTCAATGCCTAGTTGCTGATCTTATGATATAAGCGAAGAATGAAGCAACTCACACGTAAAGATGATGGAACTTAGTGCCATCAAAGGAATGAGCTAATATATAAAAATATAAGTGATGAACAACTAGCTCGTATTGCACAAGTTATGGAGAGACGCTAGCTAATTGCTCAATGATATAAAATAGGGCATAAGATTACTCAAAACAATGAAACAACACAATCTGAAATTTCTGTCAATGATAGGGTCTGCTCACAGTAGTGACCGGCCAAGCAATTTTGTTGTTTTTTTTTAAAAAAAATTCTCTTTTTTCGTATTTTTTTCCTTTTTTACCAGACCAATTATCACAAGAGCAGCACTTAAAACCTTATTTTTGGCTATGAAAGAAAACAATTCAGATGTGTGCAAAGTGTAAAGGAGTAGCCTTAGAGCAAATCAAATAGCTAGTCTCGAATAGGAGCAAAGTATTCACAAAGGATTGAATTGACTCATAAAAGGATATACGCGAAGGGATAATTTTTTTGTGCACGGTACTGTAGCCACATACAGTAATTTCGTGATACTGTAGCAATCCTAGTACGCGCAGAGTTCTTTCTTTTTTACGCTTATCATGAAAGCAATGTGTCGGTTTTTTGTGCATCTTTGGTCATCAGAGCGCGAACAGTAACTTGTGTCATTGTAGCAGATAGAATGCCACACTGTAGCGTACTACACATGACACTGTAGCAGATCATGCGTTGTAGCTCGCGGACAAACTGCTTTTCTGCGCTATTGGCAATGGCGAACGGAACGCGCACTACAGCGCAGATCGAAATTAATTTCCATAGCGCGCACTGTAGCATATGGTGTAGTAGATTGCTTTTTTTATTGGACTCAACGATTAAGCAACGCCAAGAACACTAATATCAGCACTAAACAAAAATTCTAATGGATTAAAACGTAACAAAACTCCCAAGAAACAACAAATTGAAACTAGGGTTTGGAATTTTTTGGTGGCTTTTTGTGCATAGGGTAGAAAATAAATCTAACTACGTAAATTGATCATACCGTGGCAACCGATGCTCTGATACCAAGATGATACGGGATGCCCAATCTTCATGACGTAGGATCGATGATAACTTTGGATCCGTGCAACCTGACGAACCGATGGCGGCAACCACTGTCAAAACAACAACCTACGACAAAATAATTCGCCCAACCACACGCTCGTGATCCCATCTACCCGACCACACAAAGTAGACGTGTCGCTGCTCCTGCAAAACACAAGGAATCACAAGAACAACGGGGTTGAGAATGCCCAATTCCCCTCTAGGTTGCAACTATATATCAAACCCTAGAAAGAACAAGCATATAGCTCTCTTTTTAAAAATAATAGATTAATAATCGTGGTCCCCCCTTCGGTAGTTTCGTACAGAAAATATAAAGGCCAATGGTGGTCGACTCTGCCTTGGAACCGAGTCCCTAGCGCACATGGTCCGGTCCCACATAAACTCAAGCACCAAAAAAATATCAGGACCCTAGCCCCTAGCGCACTCGAATTCTTTTATCAAGAAACCAAATCTGGTTTTGCAAGGACCTCCGAATTGTCATCTGTCATGTGGGTCCCATGAGCAGCATCTACTAGACAATTATTTGGTGACTCATGATGGTGTA
This sequence comes from Phyllostachys edulis, assembly GCA_036346405.1. Classification (NCBI taxonomy): domain Eukaryota; kingdom Viridiplantae; phylum Streptophyta; class Magnoliopsida; order Poales; family Poaceae; genus Phyllostachys; species Phyllostachys edulis. The sequence goes on from CM070559.1 coordinate 40,324,439, forward strand.
CGGGAAGCATGCAATCCAACTCCACGCCAACATAAAAACAATGTGCAGCAACAACATGCATTGATCCCTCTCGGTCCATGCACTCCTTTATTTCCTTTCAACTTGTGCATTATCTTCTTTTGGCGTCCCTGTCGTCCACACGCATAAACCTGAGAACAATTAAAATACCAGCATTAGGTAGTAACCAATTCTTATGTAAACTAAAATCAAATTCAACTAGGAGTGAGTTCACCTGTTGATTAATCTTTTTAGCTCATGATCGTGTAATCGGTCCAATCGGGATGTCCTCATCAACACCTCTTACCACACAACATTGAATATGACTCCCTTTGAAGCCTTGTATGGAATGAAGCCACCACAAATTACAGAAGCCTCACTTCCTGATTCTGCAACTGAAGCTACCATAAGGAGATTGCAAGGGAGAGCTATAGCCTTTGAAGCTATCAAGGCACAATGGGAGAAAGCAAGCTCCAGAATGAAGTTTTTTGCAGATAAACACAGAATTGGGAGGGAGTTCCAAATTGGTGATATGGTATATTTAAAATTACAACCTTTAGACACAATGCTTTGGGACTACACAATTCATTGAAGCTCCATTCCAGATTTTATGGTCCATACAGAATCTTAGAGAAGATTGGAAGGACTACTTACAAGTTATTACTTCCTAAGGGCTGTTTGATACACCTTGTGTTCCGTGTCAACCAGCTAAAGAAACATGTTGGAAGTAGGGTGATTCCCAGCCAAGAATTGCCTTTTGTTGATGCTGAGTGAAATATACTAGTGTAGCCTATGGCAATTTTGGATCAAAGAGTCATTCCAAGGAACAATGAACCCGTGGTCCAATGGCTAGTCCAATGGGTGAATCTACCACAGGAGGTAGCAACTTGGGAGGATGCTAACTTCATTGCTCGAATCTTTCTAGATTTCCATCCTTGAGGACAAGGATGTCAAGGAGGGAGAATTTGTCAGGATTCGAATGAGTTGGATGCAGATTGATGAAGCTCACTTTATTTCAGTTAACGGATGGCCACGATTTCCTGATTCCCCTTCAATCAGACGGTCCATGACTTGATCGGTTGGAGAGTCATAATTCAATCGGACGGTCCATGACTTGATCGGTTGGAGAGTCTTAATTCAATTGGACGGTCCATGAGTTGATGTTGTTTATTGTTTCCCGTTTCGTAATTTGCCATTACTGTTCACCATAGCTTTCTGTTATTTTCATTGTCATTACTTACTGGTAGGCCTCGTGTGATGTATAAGCAATGGTCTTGTAAGGAACTGGGATTTTATCGATAAAATGGAACCCTAAATAGCTACTCTACTTTCCCCTTTCTTCTTTTCTTACATTTCTTCTCTTTTTCTCCAGTTCTTCCTCAATTCTGACTGTTATTCAGTTCTGATTCTTCCAGAAATTGGGATCAACATTATTGAGTCTTAACAGCGCGTCGACGTCGGAGGCCGTGGTGTCGAAGCTGCGGAACAGGGCGACGGAGGGGAGCGCCTCGTAGCGGTGGCGCCATGCGCGGGAGAGCGCGGAGGTGCGGACCACCTCGTAGATGTGGAGCCTGGAGAGGATGTTGTCAAGGGCGTCGAGGGGAAGCAAGGCGTGGGCGTCCGTGACACGACTTTGAAATGCATGAACTGATATCTGAAATCTGGATTGAGAAGGAAAAACATGAACGGATGAGATCTGGCGATACCTTTTCATTAAGAGAATCATAAGGTTGATAGCAAAGGAAGTCTCTTAATGCAAATCCCACGACAGATATTTACTCATACCCTTTTAATCAAGATCGTGCGGCTAGAATCTAATTCAGTAATTACTGTTAGTGGTAATCTTGTTTATTGTCGTTATTTGCCAAAGTGTTGTCCTACTTGCTGTAAAGACTGCGTACTCCATATAAGTAGTGGGTTTATTCGTTTTGCTATCGATCAAAACCCTAGTATCCTATGTTCTGTAATATGCACTTCCCTAATTTGCTCTATTGCAATTACTTTCAGTATTTCTCAATTCATAGCCAATTACTCTCAAGTTTGTTTGGATTCGGTTTCAAGTCTTGGAGTCTTAACAAGTGGTATCAGAGCAATAAATCCTTGGCTAAGGTCCGAGGAAAATCTTTGGTTCCTCTATGAAAAAGCCCTGATCTGTTTCCATAGCAATGCCAAAAGGAAGTAGATCGGGAGGAAGAGGCCAGTGCTAGTATGGTGAGTGAAGTGGAGGAGATCAAAGTGAAGTTAGCTGAAATGGGCCGAGGGGGGGGAATCTCAAGCGATTGCAGATCCAGATGCAGGAAAGCAATGCACAAATGCAGAATCAGATGGAAATCCTTATGAAGGCGATCTTGGTCAAATCTGGACCTAGTGAACAACCAGCGGCAGATACTACACCAAACATCCAAGAGAGCGCTGGGAGCCAAATGGGTAGGGATTATGGGGACTCACCTAGTTTGGCAGATCAAGTGAGAGGTACCCTTGGAAGTGGCTATTCTTTTGCTCCACCAATCCTGTGCTCAGGTATGAATGAAATTGCAGAAATCTCAGTTCCAAGTTCTCATTCAGTCGAAATTCCAATCTTCCCTACTCCTACGGCAGCTAGCAATTTTAGTTTGCCATGTTGCGCCACAGTATGTAAATGCCACCACCAATATGTCACCTCACCAAGGATATGCACCTTATCATTATTCTGGGTATCCTCCGATCAGACCAGAGCACTATTGGGCTAGACCGCAGAGTATGGAAATGGATTCTAACAACCATGGTCAGTGAATCAGAATAGGAATCAGTTTGGTCAATCTTTTGGTAGTCCAAAATTAGAGTTTTCTTTTGGTAGTCCAAAATTAGAGTTTTCTTTTGGTAGTCCAAAATTAGAGTTTCAGTTTGGTCAATCTTTTGGTAGTCCAAAATTAGAGTTTCCAAGGTTTGATGGGGGAGAATCCTGAATCATGGATTCATAAGTTTGAAAGATGCTTTGAGTTATCTAGAACACCACCTGAGCAAAAGGTTTCAATGGCTGAGATTCACTTAATATGGAGGGTTGATCAATGGATCACTTGTAACATTATTGACATTAGCAATTTGACGTGGCCTCAATTTTCTAATTTGATCTGCAAGTGGTTTGTTGTAGACAATAATATCAATATTGCAGACACTTTCAGAGGATTACAACAGAATGGGACAGTGAACAATTATATTGATAAATTTGAGGAAGTTATGGCATTAGTGAAAAGAAACAATGCCACACTGAGGGAAGGATACTTTCTAGATTTGTTCTTATCAGGACTTATGTTAAGATCTCTTTGAAATCATTAGATCCTAAAAATATGGTAGATGCATATGTTCATGCTAGAAACTATGAGAATATGCCCTTGTACAAGAAACCAACAATTTGGATAGGAGGTGGAAATATCAAAGGGAGCTATGCATGCAGTAATTCAACTAAGGGAAGTATCGTTGTAAACTCCAAAGAGCATTATACCAAGGGAATGAAATCAGCAGTCTTAGGAGCTGATAACTAGAATGGTGGAAAATGTTTAAAGTGTCAAGAACCTTGGGTTCCAGGACATGGCAGTGTATGTAAGTTCAAAAAGAGTGTCCATATCATAACCATTGAAGATGAGGAGGAAGAACCACCATTGTACAACACACCACCATCAAGTCCTGAACACAAAGAGGAAGAGAAGACTGAGCTGCAAATTTTGATGCATGCCATATCGGGTTCCAGTACAGAGGCTTCAACTTTCACCCTGAATGTGAAAATAGGAAAGGTTTCTACAGTGGCACTTGTGGATACAGGGAGCACCACTACCTTTATAACACCTATGCTAGCATTGAGGGCAAACTATAAGCTGGTGAACCATGAGCCTGTGAAAGTGTCTGTGGCAAATGGAGGGGTGATTATGAGTAGAGCAGTAAGTCAGAACTGCAGTTACCTAATACAAGGTGAAACATTCAGTTTTGACTTTAGAGTTTTGAGTGTGAAAGGATATGACATGATTCTGGGAAGTGACTGGATATACTCCCACAGCTCAGTTAGTTTGAACTTGAAGATTAGAGAATTTTCGATATGCAAAGATGGTGAAAGGACAGTGTTGATCAAGGATGAAACCCGCCTTGGGAAAAATTGTATTGTGAATGTGCACAAGCTATAGAAGTTATTAAACAAAGGGGTAATAGGGGCAGTAGTATACTCCAAACCTACAGTATCTCTTCATGAGAATTGTACAAGAGTACTTGATGAGATTCAAGAGGTTCTTAATCAATTCCCTAATATTTTTGATGAGCCAAAGGAATTGCCACCAATGAGGGAGCAGGATCATAATATTCCTTTGATACCAGGGGCACATCCAGTGAACATCAGGCCTTATAGGCTCCCTCCCCACAAGAAAGATGCAATGGAGGGTTTGATTGACCAATTGTTCAAATCACACATCATTCGGCCAAGTGTAAGTCAGTATTCCTCTCCTGCAATACTTGTGAAAAAGAAGGATGGAACATGGCGCATGTGTATAGATTATAGATAATTGAACACCAAATACTGTTAAGAATAGATACCTTATTCCAGTAATTCAAGACTTATTGGATGAGTTACATGGAGCCAAATACTTTTCAAAGATAGATCTAAGATCTGGATATCACCAGATAAGGATGAACCAAGAAGATATCCCAAAAACAGCATGTAGTACTCATGTAGGGCATTTTGAATTCATGGTCATGCCATTTGGCCTCACAAATGCTCCGGCCACATTCCAAGCCCTAATGAACAAAATTCTAGCTCAGCATTTGAGGAAGTTTGTATTAGTCTTTTTTGATGACATATTGATCTATAATACTTCTTTAGAAGAACACAAAGAACATTTGGAAACTGTGCTGAAGATATTGAGAGAGAATCAGCTATTTGATAAAGGCAGTAAGTGTGTTTTTGGGAAAATGAAGGTAGAATACTTGGGGCACATCATCAGCAGTGAGGGGGTGGCTATTGATCACCAGAAGGTAATTGCAGTGAAAGAGTGGCCAAGTCCAAGAACTGTGACAGAGCTGAGAGGATTCCTGGGGCTTGCTTGTTACTACAGGAGATTTGTTAAGGATTTTGGAGTCACTTGTAGGCCATTGTTCAACATGCTTACAAAGAATGCCTTTCAATGGGGAGATAACCAGCAACAAGAATTTGACAAGATCAAGATTCTATTGTCTACTACACCTGTGTTGAAACTTCCTGACTTCAAGCAGCCATTTGTCCTAGAGACTGATGCAAGTGGATTTGGCTTAGGTGCAGTGCTGATGCAAGCAGGAAGACCCATATCCTATCTCAGCAAAGCCTTCGGCCCAAAGGTAGCTGCCTTATCCACCTATGACAAGGAAGCTCTAGCAATTCTAGAAGCATTAAAGAAATGGAGGCACTATCTAATGGGGTCAGAATTGGTGATCAGGACTGATCAGCAGAGCCTCAGGTTCATTAATAAGCAGAGATTGTTAGAAGGGGAAACCCTCGTCATGCTTTAAGCCTGTCTTGGTACAGTCCTGATTGTGGTCAGATTGACCCTTGCCCTCTGAGGAAGCTGGTTCCTCGTTTGGACGTATCGTTGTGGAGGATAAGGATCCCTCCTCAACTCCATCGATGGTATGGTCTCTTGGAGAATGATCTCTGGAGGCGACATCACCATCGGATGATACAATACTCGGCTCGTAGTTGAAACCGGTATCCATGTCGATATCTGCGTAATCGGCCAAGTCGAACCAGTTCTCCTCGTTCCACTCTCCTACCATGGGAGCATTAGAGTTGGAAAAAATAAAGGAAAGCTGATGACTAGAAGATCCCCACGGTCGGTGCCAATTGTCAGTGTTTTAGAATCGATCTTACATAATGATTGTTTGATTTGGGGGATCTCTAAGACTCAAATCACGCAGAGAGAGAGACATGAGGATTTTTATACAGGTTCGGGCCTTCTCCAGAGAGAATAACAACCCTACTCCTGTCTGGATGCATTGAGTATGCTAGTTTACAAATCAAAAGAAAGACTCGAGTGTGATGTCTTGTGCTCCTGATTGCGTTGTCCCTCCCCTCCTGATGATCCTGCCTTTTATATAGTCCTCGAAGTGGGCTACCGTTTCTCCAGTCCAAAGGGCGCCTTAATGCTTCAAATGATGGAGCCGTTACTAGAGATTATTATGGGAGTAGTAACGTTCCCACATTGCTAGGCAGTTATCACCAAGATAAAGAGTTAAATCGTAGCATTATTCTAGAGAATAACAGCGTAATTAACTGCCCATATCTTTAGATATGGTGTAGAAGATCCCCTGATCGACCAGGCTCACATGTCTATAAGCCCCATCGACTAGGGACTGGTTATAGAAGAGCTTAAGACCAGGTAGTGGTCGTAGTAAAGCTTACGACCACAGATTGGTCGTAGGAGAACTTATGATCAGGGGATAGTCGTAGAAAAGCTTACGACTAGGGGCTAGTTGTAGAATAACTTACGATCATGAGCTAGTCGTAGAAGGACTTACGACTGTGGGGCGGTCGTAGAAAAACTTACGACCTCCAGCGTCTCCCTTATGAACATTAAGGGGTATACTCAAGAACCATATGACGGTATTGTTATCTATAATAAGAATTACAGATAAATAATTAAATGAGGATTATTAGATCCTCGTCAATATATAAGTTACATGGGTTGCCAGTAGTGATTATATCTGACAAGGATAGAATCTTTACTAGTACATTATGGCAAGAGTTATTCAAAGCCCTCGGAGTTAAACTTCACTTCAGTAGTGCTTATCATCCTCAGACCGATGGTCAAACCGAGAGGGTTAACTAGTGCTTAGAAAATTATCTCAAATGCATGGTATTTGCAAGCCCTAGGAGGTGGAGATATTGGTTGGCACATGCAGAATGGTGGTATAATACATCTTTTCACACTTCCTTGGGTGCAACCCCTTACCAAGCTTTGTATGGAATGAAACCCCCACGAGTGACCGAGGCTATGATCCCTGATGCAACTACAGTAGGCACCCAAAATGTTCTCCAACAGAGGATGGAAACTTTTGAAGCAATAAAAAATTCCTTGAACAAGGCTCAGTCCAGAATGAAGTTTTTCGCTGATAAGGGCAGAACCGAAAGAGAGTTTAATGTGGGAGACATGGTTTACTTGAAGATGCAACCCTATCGTCATAATGCACTGGGATTACATGGATCACTGAAATTACACTCTAAATTCTATGGGCCTTTTAGGGTTATGGAGAAGGTGGGACAAGTAGCTTACAAACTATTGTTACCAGAAGGGTGTTTGATACATCCTACATTTCATGTAAGTCAGTTAAAGAAGCATATAGGTCCCAAGGTTATTCCCAGCTTAGAGTTGCCATTGCTAGATTCTGAAGGCAATATTTTGATTGAACCTTTAGCTGTGGTGGAAAGGCGAGTTGTGCCTAGAAACAATGAACCGGTGGTGGAATGGAGAGTTTAGTAGGTGAACCTCCCTGCAGGAGCTACTACTTGGTAGGATGCAGATTTTATCTCAAAGGTATTTCCAAATTTTCATCCTTGTGGTCAAGGATGTTAAGGGAGGGGCATTGACAGGACTCTAGTGATACCTTTTCATTAAGAACATCGAAAGGTTGATAGCAAAGGAAGTCTCTTAATGCAAATCCCACGGCAGATATTTATTCATACCCCTTCAATCAAGATCGTGCGGCTAGAATCTAATTCAGTAATTACTGTTAGTGGTAATCTTGTTTCTTATTGTTATTTGCCAAAGTGTTGTCTTGCTTGTTGTAAAGATTGTGTACTCCATATAAGCAATGGATTGATTCATTTTGCTATCCATCGAAACCCTAGTATCCTATGTTCTGTAATATGCACTTCCCCAATTTGCTCTATTGCAATTACTTTCGGTATTTCTCAGTTCATAGCCAATTACTCTCAAGTTTGTTCGGATTCGGTTTCAAGTCTCGGAGTCCTGACAATCCGGCAACGACTCCAGGGCTGCCATCGCGAGCCGTGGCTTCCGGCTGGGCAGCGAGTTCGACATTTTTTTTTCCCAAATTCGCATGCTCAGAAACCTAAAACCCGTGAGCAAAGCAATTAGAGAAAGACTTTCGTTTTTTTTGAATAAGTATATATCTCGTCCCTCGACTCTGCAATTCATTTAATTATCATCACTCGTCTATAATATCGGGTAAAACACGTCCTCGAACTATCAATACTACGTAAAAGATACCCCTTCATTCGTTTTAGAGTGGTTTTGTGCCACGTTAGCATCCACGCTAGTAGACTCAGCTGACTTAGTCGACTGATATAACGTTCCGCTTCTCTCTCTCAGCGCCGACAAAACATTCCCTAATCCCCTCTCAAATCCGTAGCTTATTCCTAAACTGAATGATGGTAAACTAAAAAGGAATAATAAGAAACAAATGAGAGAGGATAAAAAAGGCTTCACCGTCTTCAAGTAGACATTAATGTCTCGTGCCCGTAGCCACAACCTTCTTCTCCTCTTCCGCTTCTCCTCCCCTCTTGAGTGTCTTCCTCCTCCTCAATCCTCACATCACATCAAACCCAAGAATCCAAGCAATCCAATCCCACATCTCTCTCTCTAGAACCTACGAATCCCAAATCTTGCGTTGCATCAAGAACCCGCAAGAATATCCAAGAATCCAAGAAAAGTCTAGTCCAAGAAAGAATCGGCCATGGACACCGAACCATTGTTTTTGACCACCACACTGCTGTACTTGCTCCACCCACTACCGGAGCACTCTTCGGTCTACAACTTCTTGCCGTCGCCCTCACTCTGCCCTTCGCCCGCTTCCTCCTACAAGGAGCCACTCATCTTCGGACCCACCACTCGCTGCCGCCTCCACCTCCTCCTCCGCCACCGCCGACGTACTCCTGCCACTGCGTCTCTGTCGATGACCTGTTCCGTGACCTCGACCTCCTATTCTACTCCTCCTCCACGACGCCCTCCCCTACCTCCGACGAGGAGAGCCCACCGCCCAACCTACCTTCGCTCTCCGATTTCCTTAGTAACCACACCAACCTCCACCGCTCCCGCACCGCGCCCGCCATGGCGCCTCTCAACGCCATGGCACTCGCCGCCACCACCGAGGCTGACCACCGCAACCCGCTGCCACGGCCGACCATCGTTGTGCATGTGTTCTTGTCCCTGCTTGCTTACCTCGCCCTAGGCATTACCTTCTATGCCGTCGTGCATGCCAACTTCACCTCCTCAGTCGGGCCAACGCACTTCGTCACCGACGCGCTCTACTTCTACATCATCACGCTCTGCACCATCGGCTACGAGGACATCACCCCAACTACCCCTTGCCACCAAGCTCTTCTCCATCTCCTTCGTCCTCGTTGGGTTCGACTTAGTTGACATCCTCCTCTCCGGCATGGTCTCTGCATGCTCGACCTCCAGGAGCACCTCCTCATCACCTTATAGATGGTGATAAGTTGTCTTTGCCCGAGGTAAAAAGACATTTGAAGGATCATTATGAGGATGTGGCAGTGCATGTTTCTTGGCAGTTATATCAACCGAGAGGGGATTGGGGATTTTTTTTTCCTGCCACCGAGAGAGTGTGTGTGTGGCGGAACGTTATATCAATCGACTGAGTCTGCCAGTGTGGACGCTAACGTGGTACAAAACCGCTCTAAAATGAACGAACGAGTATCTTTTGCGTGGTATTGACAATTTGAGGACACGTTTTACCCATTATTGTAGATGAGGGACAATAATTAAACGAACTGAAGAGTTGATGGATGAAATATATACTTATTTATTTTTTAAGATGGGAATTTCCTTTTGGCAAAATTGATCATATGCCATTAGTCAGGTTGACACTTTATGATTTGACACTCCTCTCATCGTTAGTGTTCTCTAGCATTTGCCACTATGGACAATTTTGCCCCTCCTTTTCCTCCAACTCCTTTCTTCATCCTCGCCTACCATGGCCGAATCCTTCGCCGTGGTCTCCCTCATTGACGCCTCTGGCGATGCCAGGTCCCGCCGCCACCGGTGCGAGTGGGGGAGGGATTGGCACCACTACCATGACGGATGCTGCATCTTGGCGGCGACGTCCTCTGCTCCACCTGCGGTCCTATCGAGCTCTTTCTGCTGCTTCCTCTGCCCCATGGCTAGCTTCATCTTCTTCGCTGGCGCCTCTACGATCGGGGCCGGCTTGGCGGTGCCCTCATCCTACGAGAAGTCCACGGTAGCTGTGTCGGGCTCGGTGACAGCCGGCGGTGGCCTCTTCTTGCTGGCCATTGGAGCACACGACAAAGCTTAGCACAACTCGAGTGAGAGCGCGCGGAAGGGAGAACAGAGGCGTGGAGGCTGTCGTCGCTCGATGTTGGGAGGAAGAAGGTTTAGGGATAAATTGGCCAATTCAAGACCAAAAGTGGCAAATGCTAGAGAATTAGACGAACCCGGTGAAAAATAAACAATTACGGCGGAGGAGTGGCAAATGATAAAGTGCCAATATGAGCAGTGATGTATGATCAATTTCCCCTCTCCTTTTCTTGGTGTGAGACAGGATTTGAATTTTATAATTGCTTTTTAGAGGAATTTGGGAGTAAAGTAGTTGGGCTTGGGCCAAGCCCACTTGTCGCTTGCTGGGATTTACTAGCCTGGTAGAAATATAATGGATTAACTACAGGTTTCGTCCCTCAACTATACCCGATGATTAATTTTCATCTCTTAACCGAAATACCGGATATAACAACCCTCCAAGTATCAATACCGGACAAAAGAAGTCCCTCCGTGCGTTGCAGGGTGGTTTTGACCGCTGTTTGACCCACGTGGCTTTATTGGCACAAAAAAAATCTATGGACCAGAGCAAGGGAGAGGAGCTCCAAGCTCTTCTTTGCTCGAGAAGAGGAATGGAGCAGGCTCGACCGCGTTCTCGGGAGGAGCAAAGGCGGCGAGCTCGGATATGGCGTCGCAGACCTTCTTGCGATGGGCTTGGGGATCGGACCGAGCGCGAGAGAGAAGGTGGGACTTGAGCGGCCTGCCATGGGGGAGAGGTGCGCCAAAGCGAGGCGGCGCCGGACGAGTCGGAAGATGGGGTCGAGGACAAGAGCTTGTGGAGGAGGACGACGGCCATGGGGCGGAGGTTGGCGGGGGTGGATGGTGTGGAGAGCGACGACGCGAGGTGCGGCGCGAGGGGCTCCGGGTGGGAGGAGCGGAGGCGGTGGAAGGCGGCCTCGGCGGCGACGCAATCGGCGTTGGAGGACGACATGAGCGTGGAGAGCGGCTGCGTCGAACGCCGCCGAGTTGCCGCCAAGAACGCGCGGCCGCGGCTCGGTCATGACCCAAGGGAGAGGGAGCTCCAGTGCTTCTTTGCTCTCCGCAAGGGTGGCTCGAGTCCTCGCGCGCGTGCGGCCGACGCCGGCGAAGCGCCAAGGCAACCACCAGCACTAGACACGACGGGGAGCTACACCTCGCCGATGATGTGGAGGCGGTGCCGAGCAGAGGTTGTAGTTGCGGTGGATGCTACCACCCAGCGAGTTCTCCACGGGAGCACAGCGCGGTCCATGATCGAGCTCCACACTGAACGCCACCTCGAATCGGTCGCGAGGGATGGCGTCGCGGCCGAGTCGCCTTCCCGCCGCCTTCTCAGACGCCCTCGGCATGCCCCGGTATTGCTCACAGGGTCCAAGTCCAAGACCGCCCCATTCGGCGCCTTGCCCGCCGCGACACGCCATCGTTGGAGTGGGAGCGAGCGCGCCACCTTTTTGCCGACAAAGACCGTAGTAGTCGCTCTCTGTCGCTCCGTGCGGTCGCCGACCACCGCGCCCTGCAGCAAGCACCTGACCACGACACCGCCCCTCCTTGGAGCGTGGCACAACAGCCTAGACTGATTTTGGCTTACGTGGCATCTGTCATCGCCGAGGTTTGGAGCTACCGCCAACTTTCCTTTTCCCTTCTCCTCTGCCTGCTCCGAAACCTCTTTGCCCACTGCCGGCGGCCATGGCCTACCTCCCGCCCCACAAGCACCACTCCAACACCTCCACGCCCACCCCGACCCCGGCCCCTTCCTCGCTTACCTCCTCCCTCCGCTCCCTCTCCCTCTCCTCCCCTTGCGGCGGCGGCCACCACCACCACCCCCGCCAGTCGGTGCTCGCCACCGGTGATGGTGAAGCCAAGGCCTCTCACGCGTTGTCGAGGAGGTCAAGGCGCTGGGTCTGTCTCCGGCGAGGAGGCCGAGATGACCCGACCTCGCGGAGGCGCCGGACGGAGGTCGCCGCCAACCGGGTCCGGCGGAGGGAGTACTGTGAATGAAGTGCTTGTAGACCTGAGGCGCGCCGCGGCGAACGATGGCCCAGACGGCGGCGGGCGACGCGTGGATGCGCTGTGCAAGGAGGGAGGAGCATTGGCCCGTCCCCACGGCATAGCAGTGGTGCGCCTCCATCGTGGGTCAGTGTCTGCGTGTACTCATTGCCGTGAGTCCCGCCTGCAGTACCTCCGCCGTGGTCGCTCCATCGTCGCAGCGTGGGCGAGCTAAGGCTTGCGAGTGAGGTGAGGCGTGGTGTGGTGGTGGGGCGATTTGGGAAGAGAGGGGGTTAGATGCCAACGTGGATGCCACGTGTATTCAAAATGCCAGCGTGGATGCCACGTCGGACTAAACCATTTTGCAACGCATGGAGGGACTTCTTTTGTCCGGTATTGATACTTGGAGGGTCGTTATATCCGGTATTTCGGTTGAGGGATGAAAATTAATCATCGTGTATAGTGGAGGGACCAAACATGTACTTAATCCAAATATAAACGGGTGTGGCTTAAAAGAAGATGTGAGACTTTCTTGTGTTGATTTGGTGCTCAAACCAAAATCCTTATCTTTTTATACTAAAGCTGAGTACTAAACCGAGCTCATACGTTAACGCCACATCATCAAGTTAACAACGACCATTGGACCACCACATCATGCCCATCCAACCATTAAACATTTCCTAATAATATATCGGACCGGACCTAGGTTGGCTTGGTTAGGGGCTGGGCTGGGCCAGAACTAGGTTGGGCTAGGCTTGGGTAGGGAACGGGCCAGGCTTGGGTTGGGCATGCCGCATGCGCGCGCTTAGCTTGACCTGTGTTGGGCTTGGGTAGGGCTTGTGCCAGCAATCAAGCATCGATCAACTGAAACATTATGCATTACGAGCATTGTATAGAAACACAAAGAAACAATGACAACCAGCGTTTCCCTAGTTAGTTGGAGCACGCCTCTATTGATCGCACTGTCGCCTTTGGCCTGTCATGCCCACGCTGACCTCGGCATGGTCCCGTCCACCTCGCGAGCTGAGCCGCCACTGCAACTGAGTGCCAGCGTGGCCTCCTCGCTCAACTGCCTGTTATACGCAAGCTATACGCAGTCGTGAGACCAACAATGGAGATACAGGGTTCCCACTAGTCCCCTCTTCGTCCCTGTCTGCAACGTATGTTGTGCCTGGGAGAGCGAGATAAGAGGTGGCATGGTTATGGATGGATACGTGGTGGTACCTGCTGAAAATACGGGGAAAGATAGGGTTTGTTTGGAGTTTGTTAGAGAAAGATCTTCCGTTTTTCCGGTTCATTTGTTCGTAGCGGTTTTTTAGTTGGCATGCGATTTATTTACAGGTGACATATGGTTTTTTTAAGTTGTATAAAGATATAAACATTATTATTATTATTGAGATATGAGGCCGAGTGTACCATGGCGCACTTCTCTCCTTTTGCTTTTGCATGATTTTCCAAGGTAAACTTCACTGTAAGGGTGCGTTTGGTACGTATAATCGCGTATTCCCATGTAATCTAATATCCTCTTCAATTTTGTTAGTGGTAAACATATTACCAGTAATCTAAGATTCCAACGTTTAGTTGATTTGAAGAAAACTACATATTAGTCTTTATCATAATTTCAAACCATGAAGGTTAACATCTATAAATTTTGAATTTTATAATTTAAAATTTCAACATTTCGAATTTCATTTTTTATGATTCAAAAGTTCAAATTTTGGATTTTGAAAATTTAAAATTTAAAATTTGAGTTTTGGAGTTTAAATTCTCATATTTGAAATTCGAAACTCAAAATTGAAACTTTCAAAATTTGAATGTATAATATTTAATTCTTGAAATTTGAATATTTGAAATCTAGAATTCAAATTTGAAAAAAAAAATAGATTTTCAAAATCCAACCTTGAACTTTTGAATTTTAAAATTTAAATTGTCTAAATTTAAGATTCTAAAATTTAGGATTCAAATTTGTGATATTTTGGTTTCAAATTCATATTTTGAAAAAAGGATTTTTAAATTCCATAATTCGATCTTTAAATATTAAAAATAAATCCTAATTTGGGTTTTGAATTATGAAAGTTCAAAATTTTCTTGTGATGAATCAAAAGCACATGATAAAAAAAACGCAATAACAAATATTACTTTCCCTTGGTAATGTAAGATACGTTCTTTTCTATGGGAAATAGATTTATAGAATCGATGGTAATCTGTTTCCTAAGGTAATCTTATATTCCTAGTTCAGACATCGGATGTTTAGATGGTTTACGAATAAGATAATCTTATAGGATTACTTAAGGATTCCTGATAATCCTTGGAGAATTCTGCCAACGAAACACACCTTAAAGTTAGCCGAGAAAAGAGTACGGCATCCATGCATCCGACCCAACAAATCTGCAAATCTGGGAAGTATTATACACCGTGGATGACCCGTTTGTTCGGTGATGGGCGGCCATGACCGCCTCCCCGTGCTGCGAATCTTATACACGCTTCGGTAGGGCCCTCCCATGCAAATTGTGTCGGCCAGCTTAATCCGTTTGGCGGCCAGTTGTGGAAGCTCGAGGAGCTTTAGGTTTCCGAGCGTGCTGACGTGTGGGAATTTTTTTATTAATTAACCCTTTTTATATTTTAAAGTTAACCCCTGGCAAACTTTATTTATAATTTTGACCCTTTTGGTCATGCTACCACTCGTGGCGTGACAAAACAACACTGTTACGCCAGCCCATATCTAAGCAAAAAGCTCTTGTCACGCCACGACCAGTGGCGTGATAGTGTTGTTTTGTCATGCCACGGGTGGTGGCGTGACCAAAAGTGCTATTTTGGAGACTTATCTTATGGCGTGACAATGTTGTTTTATCATGGAAATAAAGTTCGTCAGAAGTTAACTTTAAAATAAAAATTAAAAAAGGTTAATTAATAAAAAAAAGTTCGACGTGTGGAGGGGAAAATGGCGGACTCGCCGCCCAGCTGGAAGCGAACTTTTTTTATTTTTTATTTTAAAGTTAACCCCCGGTGCACTTTATTTCCAATTCTGACCTCTTTGGTCACGCCACCACCCGTGGTGTGACAAAATAATGCTATCATGCTACGGAATAAGTCCCTAAAATAGCACTTTTGGTTACGCCACTGGTCTTAGCGTGACTAAACAACACTGTCACGCCACGAGTGGTGGCGTGACAAGAGTGTGGCCCAGATACGGGCTGGTGTGGTAGCGTTGTTTTGTCACGCCACCACCTGTGGTGTGATCAAAGGGGTCAGAATTGGAAATAAAGTGCGCCGAGGTTAACTTTAAAATAAAATTATAAAAATAATTAATTAATAAAAAAAATTCGCTGGAAGCCCCAGTTAACCTTATTCTTTTTTTTTTTCTTCTTCGATCACCGCTCCGGGCTTAAGGAAAGATCCAGCCCAGTTCACTACAGTATGGACCAACCAGGGCATAATGGGCCTATTTTGGGCTGGGCTTAGAAGCAAGGGAAAGAGAATTGCCGTAAAAAAATCGTAAAAAGAAAAAAGAGCAAGCAAATTCCGGACGTAATACCGGATGACGTCCACCATGTATGACAACACAACCAGCCTCTGCCTCTGACTGGTGGGCCCAATTTGGGGCTGACCGGTAAAGATTCTGCTTAATCACTTCCTTGTATCCATTTGATTTTTTTTAGTAGCTTATGGATGCTCTTTCGACTATAGTTGGTATCTGGTAAATGTAAGGAGGGTCTGATGAGCGATGCAACTTCGAGTTCATCATATAGTTATTTTTCCGATGCATTGTGTTGATTCGAACTTTTAGTGTTGCTATAATTCTCTAAGCATCAACTTAGCATCTGTTAGACAGTTACCAGTTCACTACTGTCATAGAAGCAGAATGTATAACAATTTCAAATACTTTGAGCATTGGTGCAGAAGTTTTTCCAGCATACATACAGTGCAATACTAAGGAATAATAATAGAAGATAACATTTCAAATTGCACTACTTAAAGTTCAAATCTTCGTTATCTTATCTAGAGCATTTTCAACTTAGTGGGTCCGAATGTCCCACCATGCCCTCCATGAGTTAAGCTGACAGTAATCAGCAAAGGGACTAACGAAATAAAAATATATTATTGTATAAACTGAAAAATGTTGATGTGAACATTATCACCTTTTGTTTATATTGAGTTTATGTGTTTAGCACTATGTGTTTTATTTCAGTCAACTGAAGTTGATATGCTGTAGCGGCTATCGTTCCTGTTTGAGAACTTTAGGAGTTTAGTCTTCGCAGTGAGTTTTTGTAAAATGTCCCACAATTTATCTACTTTCTGCCTACTTAGAAGTACCCCTGTTCTTGAAGAACTCGATGTTTGGGTAATGTTTAATTCTGACTTACAAATTCTTTCTGCCATTACTTAATTCAAGATTGTAAGTTTACGAAGAAGCCTCAATCGCCTCTTTGTATTGATCCTCATATATATAGATTACAAACATATCTCTAGTTTCTATCTATACAAAAGATTCATATCTCAAATTTCTATCTATACAAAAGATTCATATCACTAGTTTCCATCTATACAAAGATTACAAGAGATATTGCCGGTTAGAGAATAGTAACAATATCCATAGATAGAGAAGGAGATCAAGAGAGAATCATGACTCGCTAACACGCCCCTGCAGTTGCAACGTCCACAGTGCGGACGGTGAAAGCATCAGCAGCACGGACGGTGAGACTGGTATGAAAGTCGAGGAAGAGTGATGACGACAGTCCCTTGGTGAAGATGTCGGCTCTCTTCTGTTATTCCTTAAAGTTAGTATTGCATAAAATATTTTCTATAGAAACTTCTACACTTGAAATTGTTATACATACTGCACAAGGCGCTGGTAGAGGAACCACCAGAGGCGGGGGCGGGAGGAAGAAGAGTCAAGACGATGGATTGAGTGGGATTTGGGGAGTTCGGCCATTCGGGCTGGATTGGATTTGGGGTTGGGGAATTGGGGGAAGTCCAATATGGCAATATTTATTGGCATTTAGGGATTTAGTCATTTAGGGACTGTGACTTTTGGCATTGAATGACTTATAGATGAGTAGATATTTATATTGGCATTCGATATTTATTAGCTTCATATAGTTCAATAGACAATAGTTGATTGGTTGTATGTATATGTCAGTGAATAAAAGAGAAGATTATTTTGTCCAAATGTCCAATTATTTGTTGTTAGATAAAAGAGAAGAATATTCTATATAGTTCAATAGCTAAGGAATTATGTGAATTATGTGAAGAATATTCTATATAGTTCAACTGCTAGTGTTGAGAGGGTGTTCTCTTCAATGAATTATGTGAAGAATAAGCTAAGGAATAGGATGGAAGAACAATACTTGAATGATTGCTTAGTTACATTTCTTGAGCGAGAATTTTTTGTGCAAGTTAAAGATGATGACATCATATCTCGCTTCTAAGCCATGAAGGAACATTTCTACGACAGTAGCAAATTCGTAACAGAAGCTAAGGAGATGCTTAGGGGACTGTAGCAACGTTAACCGTTTGAATCAAGTTGAAGAAAAAAAAAGGTTTGAATCCAGTTCAAGGCCGGGGGACGGTTTGAATCAACACAATGCATAAACAAATAACTGCCTGCCTGATTAACTCAATGGTATGTCGCTAATCAGATCCTCTTTTTTACAATTCCCTGTAACCAACTATATTCCCTTTTCTTGGATCAGTCCCTCACTCCCTCAAGACTAAAAATGTCCCTCGGTTCATTAGGCCGAACAAGCATCCGTAAGCATAAGATAAAAGAATCAATTGGGTACAAGGAAGGAATGAAGCAGAATCTTTACCAAAATGGAATTGCAGTAGAACTCAAGCTTTCCACTCGGCCACCATAAGCAAAGTCACAGACTATTGCTAGGTTCCGGAGATTAGGCGCCCGAATCACCCACTCCTCATCAGGGCCATCCCCAAGGAGCTTTACTTGCATGAGCTCCACCTCCTCCAGCAATAGCGACACGGGGTTCGGAAATCCAGCGAACCTCGTGGGCGCGGGCGGGAGGCGCCAGCTGGTGAGGTTGAGGCAGGTGAGGTCGCGGCAGGAGTGGAGCCGGAAGTCGAACGGCGGGAACCAGAGGCCCAGGGTCTGGGTGCCGAGGCCTATTCTTGTTTTCAAACTCAAATCTATGCCTAGGCCTGGTCTACCAAGGCTACCAGGCTGGCTCGGCCTGGACGAAATTAAGATGGGCTGGGCGCCAGTGAGGCCCAGTTTGGCTAAATTATGCACGTCAAAAACTAGTACAGTTTCATATAGATTTTACTATCATTCACATACTACATCAGATATCAAATTTACAACACAATTAATATGGCACGTAAAATATACCCCCTCCGTCCAAGCAAGATAAATACAAGCCTAGCACGAACCAACGAGGCACACTATGACTACTCATCGATTTTTTCAGCATTAAAGCAGAAGTATGTACTTGAAATATTACAATAACTACATTTTCCTCGATGGACTTGCGTCGTGGGACTGAGGAGTATATGGAATTTTTTTTATTAATTAACCTTTTTTTGAATTTTATTTTAAAGTTAACCCCCGACGCACTTTATTTCCAATTCTGACCCTTTTGATCACGCCACTACCCATAGTGTGACAAAATAACACTGTCACACCAGCCTATTTCTGGTCAAACTCTTGTCACGCCGCTGGAAGTGGCGTGACAGTGTTATTTAGTCACGCCACAACTAGTGGTGTGACAAAAAGTGCTATTTTGGGGACTTATCCTGGCGCGTGATAGTGTTGTTTTGTCACGCCACCACCTGTGGCGTGACCAAGGGGTCAGAATTGGAAATAAAGTGCGGCGGGGGTTAACTTTCAAATAAAATTCAAAAAAAGTTTAATTAATAAAAAAGTTCGGAGTATATGATAGTCCAATCAATCGACAAACGGTAAACCGGCAATGCATAGTTCATCAACAGATGATAAACCGGACATGAATTGTTCCACAATAGAAGCAAAACGTACATTGTTCAATAATATAGTCCAGTGTACTTTACAGCGGAAAGAAAGGGGAGAGAAAAGACTTGAATCATCAAACCCTTAGATGTTCCGTGTGCTGCATAGTAATGCACATTGACATGGGGCGGCGACACGAGCTTGTCGACGGTGAAGGAGGGACAGGGGATCACGGGAAAATAGTAAAATGGAATTTCGGGATTATGAGGAGTCTGTTGGTGGCGACGGAGGCCAGAGTGGTTCACCGGAGTGTTGCCGGCGGCGAGGGGCAGAGGCGGCGACACCATGACATTTGCACAAGGAGTGGAAGAAAGTAGAGATAGGGAGCCAGCAGGTGGCAGGGAGCGGATGAGGTAAGGGGTGTCGGCCTTGGATGTAGGGGTGCAAGCGGAGCGGATAATTCCCGATCGACCGAAGGCTCACAAAGCAAATACGGGATGGAGAAATGGGTATACGACACTATCCATGTTCGACTCCAACTCTGAGGAAAAAATACGGAATAAGATATATGATGAGCGATATAGGTCCGTATGTATATGTCAGATGGTATAAAGAAAACCTGTTGTGACTTTACTTAGGAACATGATAACAGATAGATAGGTTACTGTATTTGAGTAGATAGGGAATACTGAGTGTTTTTCCTATGACATTTCAATGATCAGTCTCCCTGTGTTTACTCTGATTGCACTCCTACTGTCCAATGTCTTGTATAGGGGGTACAAAAGAAGCGGATAATTTCCGTCCGACCAACCGACCGAAGGCTCGCGGAGCGAATACGGGATGAAGAAATGAGTATCCGACACTATCCGTATTCGATTGAGACAAAATATGGAATATGACACATGATGAGCCATATCCGTCTATATCTGCTCCGATTGCACCCCTACTCGGGGGCAGCGGTAGCAGAGGAGGAAGAGGCAACGCGCTAATCACAGGGGCCACCGTGGGGCGACGTTGAGTGTGCAGCTTACAAGGTCACGCAGACGCCGCCACCGCTGGGGCGGCGACCACTTCCGTGTCAGCTGCGCCTGCATCGCTCCTGGCCGTCACCTCATGGAGGTGGAGCATGACCTTCTCCCTGACCTCGTCGAGCTGCTCTAGGGAGCGCCTAGCGGCGGTCACAATGGCATTGCTGGCGCTATTGACGCGGGTGCAGCGCAAGATGCGGTGGCTCCCCATGTCTTGAGCGACGGGAACGATGACAACGTCACGGCTTGGCGAGCGTTCGACGTCGCCTCCACGGCCACTGCTGCAGCGCCGTCAGCAACAGAATCTGGGGGAGGCGGTAGCGGAGGAGGCGAGGGGCGGCGGCTGTCGTGGCGAGGAGGAGGCGGCGTGAAGAGGGGTAGGCAGCGACAGCAGAGCTCACGCGAAGAGGGGGAGCTGGCGGCGGTGGCGGCCTGAGGTGGCGAGACGGTGGCCCACGGCCGGATCCAGGCTGGTTCGGCTAGGGGGAAGAGAAGAGGAAGGAGACCAAAGGGCAAAATGGATATTTCATGTGGTTTCTCGAAATAATATAATAATTGCCTTAGCGTCTTATAGCAAATAGACATACAATTTTAGTGTCTTTTGACAAATGCACGATTTTTAGGTATCCATTAGCTAAGGGTGCAAAAGTTGAGTGTCCTCTAGCCAATTTTGTCTTATTACAAACCTAGTGCACCTGAAGAAGGCTCTCTTGGGGTTTCTTGTGTGTTTGATGCTAATTCCACCACATTTCCTTTGCCGTTCAGGGAGTTCGGGAGCTATGTACCATTCGAAGACACCAACACTGTTATTAAAATTGGACATTGTGAAAGCCTTTGATTCGGTAAGATGGGATTACCTCCTAGACCTAATGCAAAAAAAATAGGCTTCCCAAGTACTTGGAGAAACTGGATTGCATCCATACTATCAACCTCATCATCACGAGATCTACTAAATGGTTTCCCGGGTACCCCTATTAAGCATGGGAGAGGTCTTCGTCAAGGGGATCCCCTATCCCCGCTCCTCTTCATCCTGGCAATTGACCCGCTGCAGTGCCTATTGCATCCATACTATCAACCTCATCATCACGAGACCTACTAAATGGTTTCCTGGGTACCCCTATTAAGCATGGGAGAGGTCTTCGTCAAGGGGATCCCCTATCCCCACTCATCTTCATCCTGGCAATTGACCCGCTGCAGCGCCTCTCACACTTGGCAACCGAATGGGGCGCTCTTCAAACACTGAGATGCCAAGCCACGAAACTTCAAACATCTCTATATGCCGATGATGCGGCCATCTTCGTTGCACCGGTAAAAGAGGACCTTGATGCTCTATCCATCATCCTTCACAACTTCGAGGAGGTGACCGGCCTAGTCACAAACATACAAAAAAGCTCGGTCTTGAGAATTAGATGTGACAATCTAGACCTCCAACACATTATGCAAAATTTCTAGGCCGCATAATAAAGCTTCCCTATGACTTGGACTTCCGCTATCCCTACGCAAACTACGCCGTACTGACCTCTAGCATATAGAGGATAAGGCGATGTCCAAGCTCGCAGCTTGGAAAGGAAAACTACTCACCCCAGTGGGAAGAATAACTTTTGTGAAGTCCATTCTAACTTCTGGGCGATATATTCTCGACTTCAATCAAGGTCCCAAAAATTTCTTAAAAGACTCAACAAAAATAGAAGGACATTTCTTTGGTCAAGCACGAATTCAGCTTCGGGAGGAAATTGCAAAGTGAATTGGGAATGAATTTGTTGATCAAAGAGCGTAGGAGGCCTTGGTATCCTCAACCTACAACGGTTTGCTAAGGCACTTCGCCTCAGATGGCTTTGGGTCCAATGGAAAATCTCTAGATAAACCGTGGCTATGCATTGATAGTCCATGTGACAATATGGATTTCACACTCTTCTATGCTTGCACACGCATCACAATTGGAAATGGCCACAACACAAATTTATGGAATGCACCTTGGTTAAACCAAAAGAGCCCACATAGTATTGCACCATCAATTTATGACATCTCAAGATGCAAAAATAAAATGGTTCATCTCGCGCTACAAAACAATGCTTGGATACAACACATAGATCTTCTTGCACATGTTACAGTACACCACCTACAAGGGTTCATATCTCTATGGGAACATGTCAATGAGGTGGTCCTAGACTCGGAAATAGATGACCAAATCACTTGGAAGTTCACGGTAGATGGCAATTACTCGGCAACCTTGGCATACAAGGCATAATTCTTCGGCTCAATTGCCACCAATTACCAAGCGTTGTTATCGAAAACTTGGGTGCTGCCAAAATGTAAGCACTTCACATGGCTTGCCATTCAAAATAGATTATGGACATTGGACCAGCTACAACGACGAGGGTGGCTGAACCATGGCCAATGCGCACTTTGCCGCCAACACCCGAAAACAACGATACATCTTTTCACCGCTCGTCGGTACTCGGTGCGAGTGTGGACTTCGATTTATGCTTGTTTAGGCCTTGTGGGCCCGCAGCCAGCCCAGTGGCAATCTTTTACCACAACCCATAAGTGGTAGAAAATAGTGTGTAAGACACAACTAGAACATAAAAAAGGCCTTCCCAACTGTGCTCATTTTAGTAGCGTGGGAATTATGGAAAGAGCACAATGAGAGGGTTTTCAAAAGCAAGATCACACCACTCAAACACTTCTACTAAAAATAAAAGGGGAAGCAAGAGCTTGGTGTCTGGCGAGAGCGATGCACCTAGCGTCTGCCATTCCGGGAGAGTAGTCCCTTACCTCTATCACATTTTCTTAGCAGGCTCTTTTGCTTGTTTGTATATATAAACATTTCAAATTAATATTTTATTCCTCTAAATTAAAGTCAGAGGCACCACGCCTACAAGTTTTTTTTAAAAAGAAGAAGATATGTACAACGGTGAATCTTGAATACATTGTACCTACCGGTGTCTTTAGAACAAGCTGAAAAGATTGACAAATATATGAAACAATACAACAAGGGTATATCGAAATCACGATGCTTATTTGCATATTCTAGTTCTCTACCCATGAAGATGACTGCTTGCGATTAGGTGAAGCTCTTGAATATTCATTATATCAAGAATTGCCTCCTCATTATTGCATAGGGCATTCAAAGCAAGAGTAACAGATATCACTGTAGTACTCTTACTTTGGATAGAACAAACTCCATAAAGTACATCTCATTGTTAAGGCATGAAATCTTCTTCAAACGCACAACATGAAGTTTGGCAAATATATGATCGGTTCAATCGAGTATTCAAGAACTCATCATTTGCTTCATTTTCTTGAGTCCTTCGCTCTATCCCTATAAGAAAACACAAAGACGTTATTGTCATGTTTGCTCCCTAGTCATGATTCTCTCTTGATCTCCTTCTCTATCTATGGATATTATTACTATTCCCTAACCGACAATATATCTTGTAATCTTTGTATAGATGAAAACTAGTGATATGAATCTTTTGTATAGATAGTAACTAGAGATATGTTTGTAATATATATATATATATATATATATATATATATATATATATATGAGGATCAGTACAAAGAGCCTATTGAGGCTTCTTCCTAAACTTACATGGTATCAGATGCGTCACGTTGCCCTGACTCATCCTTTCCACTACTCCCGTGTGCGCTGACTTCCGGCCGCACGCGCCACCTTGCTCCCGTGTGCGCCTCCTCCTGGTCACACGCGCCACCTCTCCTTCTAGCCGCACTCACCACCATGGGTGATAACGCCACCCCCGCCGCTGCAGCCACCCATGCCCAACTCTGGGCGCAGGCCGTTAGTGTCAACATCAAAACCCTAGTCTCGGTCACCCTCGAGCGGTCCGCCTCCAAGTATGCGAAGTGGCGCACTATCTTTGAGGCTACGGTCACTAAATTTGCTCTCAAGGATCATCTCCAAGGCATTGGCTCCTCCAGCACCCCCAATGCCGATTGGAAGCGACATGACTCTACCGTGCTATCTTGGCTCTACGGGTCTATTTCCCCCAGATTCTCAACACCGTCATGGCACTGTCCACCACCACCTCTTCTATCTGGATGACGACCGAGAATCTATTGCGGGATAACAAAACAACCTAGGCCATCTACCTCCAAGTTGAGTTCAGTAACTTGGCTCAAGATGATTTGTCTACTACAGACTATTGCCTCAAGTTGAAGACCATCTCCGACGCTCTTCGTGACTTTGGATAGGTTGTGAGTGACCAAAGAATGATACTCACCATGATCAATGGCATGAATCCGAAGTTTTGGACATCATCGTCCCTTCTTCCGATGATGCAACTGCTCCCGACCTTCATTCAAGCCTGGTCCTGCCTCCTACTTGAGGAACTGAAGGACACACACGGTGACTAGCTTGCCTAGGTCACGACTCTTCTTGCGAACTCATCAGTGGCCTATGGTGCCTCTTTTGTCGGCACCAACTCTGGGGGCGCTACCTCCTACGATGCTCCTCAATGGTGTTCCCCAAACATTGGCAACAACGCCGGGCGCCCAACCGGTGGCAACGACATCGGTAATGGAGGTGGCAAGCGTGGCAAAGGCAAGAGCCATAAGGGCGGGCCTCAGATGCCAACCTTCTACAATCCATGGACCAGTGCAATCCAACTCTAGTCCACCTCCAGCATCCTCGGTCCACGCCTTGGTGCTTCTCATCCTCAGCAGCATGCACCGCACAGCTTCCTCACCATGGCACATCCCAATCCCGGCGTGTCGCATAGTTACGCGATGGCACCACCTGGTTTCCTCCCTTCTACACCACAATGATTCCCTGCAGCACTGCACGGTTACCAACCGGACACCTTCCTGGTCCATGCCAACCCTGCGTCATCAGGGGACTTCTTCGGCCTCAACAACGCCTTCAACATCATGACATTGCAGCCACCTACCACTGATTGGTACATAGACACTACCACCGCACACATGTACTCCAGCTCTGGTAACCTCATCTTTGTTTCTCCTTTTCCTCCTTCCTCCTCCCATATAGTGGTCGGCAATGGTGATACTCTTCTCGTCACCCACGCCGGCCACTGCATGTTTGCCACACACACTCGTCCACACACACTCTTAGCATATTTTCACTTTGTACCATCTCTTCTTACCATGTCTTGCACTTTGCACCAGGGTAATGATTTGGATGATTTAGGTGTGCAGGATGGCGAGGGCCGGAGGCGAGGTGGCGGAGGAGGAGGCCTGAGTCAAGGCAATGGCTGGAGTCAAGGAAGAAGCAGGCTGCATCCGAAGTAGACGTGACAGCTGGAGTCGAGGCAGGCTACTGGAGGAGCAACATATCTGGTCGCAATAGCAAGCCAGTGGTAGTAGGAGTTCCCTAGACTTGAGGAAGAAGCTGGAGGCAGCAGCTGCTAGCAGATTCGAGCCACCTCTTGCATCCCTCATCCTCACCACCGCCTCACCACCCCATATGGAGCGCCAATTCGACCACGCTGCCTTTGTCTTGCCCAACTCCAGTGAGAGTACTATCATGGCCTTGCCAAGTTAAACACCACGCATGGTGATCTACATCCCAATCCCTTTCGTTCTGAGCTTCTCTGCTAGCTACCCACCTTTTTCTCCTCGGTCAATTTTAGGGATGGAAGCCGCATCGTTGCTATCACCATCGCCCTCACCTTACCGCCTTAGTCCACCGTCGCCAGCTCGCCATGGTGAGCCTCTGCCTTCATCGTCTTCACCATTGCACTCCTCTTGATCCGCTAATGCTCATGCACCCCTTTCCCCTCCAAAAACATCGCCATTTTTTCGTTGTTGCTGTGGCTATGGCCGCCACCACTGTTGTCTTCACTGTCGATTATGCTCCGGCTATTCTTCTCCAATTTCAATCCATTTCCTAGCTCCATCTACCTCCCCTATCTCCATCTCGTGCCTTGCTGCCACCTCCCACACCGCCATTCAATGTCGGCGAGCATAAAAGAAGGTAGCCAAATCCTTACCCTGGTGCAAAGTGTAAGATATGGTAAGAAGAGGTGGCGCAAAATGAAAAGATTTGCTAAGAGTGGTGCAAAGTGAAACTTTGGTAATAAAGAGGGGTGCAAAGTGAAATTTACTCAAAAAAACTAATTTACTCGTGGAATGGTAAGATAACGCGATATTTCCTAAAAATGAGCATATCTTGTACAAAATGTATTTAAAAAGGTGCTTAGAAGTTACAAGATCTCAGTATACAGTATACACACCACCAAACATTCTCCCACCTATCGAGGACATGGTATATCTTAGTATCTTGACCTTGGGCATACATGTATCCTCTTATCAAAACAAAACAAGGTGCAAATATTTATGATTTTTTTTAAAAAATTTGGTTCGATAGGTTATGATATAATCATGTATCCTTAAAAATTTCAAATAAAGCTGTGACTTACATTAGGTGCAATAAAAAAAAATTTTAGAGAATAGAGTCTTTATCTTTACCTCCTTTTCCTTTTTTTTTCTCCTGATTTCCTTTTTAACAGAATTTGTCCTTTTTGGTTCTCAACGTGTAGATCATTTTAGATTTAAAATTTTGTGTCAATGCTATCAATTTTTTTCCAAAATTTTTCATGACTATTTGTACCTGGGTATGCACCTTATTTGTTCTCTCGCCTAAAAGCTTAGGGCATATTAATGTAGGAATTCAGAGGAAACAATTCAATTCTGTAGAAATCAATGAAATTCTCGTGTTCCAAACAACCCTTAGCCCTTACCTCTCTTACATGTGTTTACGTTTGCATGTCTCACAAACTCACCGCTCACAAGAGCCCATGCAACCATGAGTGCCTATTCAAGCATCAATGCGGAAACTTCTTCACATTTTTCTCCAACTTAGTAACTTAAGCAAGAAAGGTTGTACCTTTAAACACCTACCAACATGGAATTGAATGCCTCTTCAAACCAAGATACGGTAGAGTAAGTTACAAAAAAGAGATACGATATAGAGTACTTTCATATGGTTACAAGCTCATAAAGGTTGTATCGACCAAGCTACTTCCATCTTGTTTTGCAAGATAGCTTGGGCAAGTGATCGAGCTTCGTTCAAATAGCAATAAGGATTCAAGCTTGATTTGCTAGTTGTCTTCATTTGCATCAATCCTCTCACTTCCTCATTAGGAGAGTCGGGTAGAATAACCTCATTGAACATTGGAGAGGAAATCCATAGAAAGCTTGAAAAGGGGTTATTTTTAGGCTAGTTCTAGTGTGGTAGCTAGTGTCATACCACCACTCTGCTAAAGACAACCAATTCTTCCACTTCTTAGGACTAGCAAATGACATGCATCTAAGATAGCACTCTAAGAACTGATTAACTCTCTTAGTTTGTCCATCCGTTTGGGGGTGGTAAGCTATGCTACACCTCAATTTAGCTCCCAGGGATTTGAACATCTTGCCAAAGATGGTTGGTAAATATCCTATCTCCGTCAGAGATAATCACAACAGGTAATCCATGCAGTTTATACACATTATCAAGGAATTCATGGGCTACTTGTTGGACAAGATAAAGGATGACTCATATCAATGAAGTGTGAGTATTTGGTAAACCTATCACTACCGCCAATATTACTTCCTTTCCTTTAGATTTAGACAGACCCTTAATGAAGTCCATGGAAATGTGAGTCCAAACTCTATCGGGCATTGGTAAAGGTTGTAATAAACACAGGTAAGGTGTGTGCTCATATTTGTTCTTTTCGCAGATTGAGCATTCCTTGACAAAATTTATGACAGCTTGCTTCATGCCAACACAATAAAAGAGTAGTTTTAGCCTCTAATAAGTGGCTCTTTCACAGAGTGACCACATAATGCTGAAGTATGGCAGCATATAATCAATTGCTGTCTTAGGTCAGAATTTACACCCACTACCACCTTGTTCTTGTACCTTAGGATCCCCTCTTTTAGAGTATAGTTAGGTTCAGCCTGTGGATCCACACTCAATTTAGTGATTAGTTCTCTGTAATGCTCACCATTGGCATAACTACCTAATATTTCTATAATCCAAACAGGTACAATAGCTGAAATGGCACCAAGTTGCTCCCTATTGACAACTCTGGACAAAGCATCAGTTGCTCTATTTTCCCTCCCCTTTTTGTACTCTACCTTGTAGTTGTATCCCATCAACTTCACTAGCAATTTGTGTTGAATACCCTGTGAGCTTTTGTTCTTGTATATACCTCAAGCTTGCTGATTTGTCCTAATGATCAATGTAGACCCAACAAAATAGTGTTTTCACTTCTTGAGAGCTTCCAATATAGCCAAGGCTTCTTTGTTATATCTTTGGCGTTCTTTGCCTTAGGGCCCAAGGCCTTGCTAAAAATGCAATTGGCTTGTTGTAACATCTCAAAATTTTAATTTTGGAAAAATAACTAAAAATAAATAATTTAATTATATTTATGTATTTTCCCAAAAAATGGGCCTTTTTCTGGATTTTCCTTCATTTATTAAAGCTTTTTCTAAATTTCTAGCAAAAAAAAAAAATTTCTATTCAAAAATTAAAACTAAATTTGTGTTTAAAAATAATTTATTTAAGCTCAAAATACCATATTTTTCTACCCCAAAAATATATAGAATGTTTAGAGTTGTCTTGCTATTTTCGAGTTTAAAAAAATTTAGCATTATAAAATTAATTACTATGTAAACATAACACAATTATTTTAGTTGTAATTATTCTATTTGAACTTAAAATGTTGTATTTAGTATCTGATATTTTTTGGATGTTTCATAGTTGAATTGTTATTATTTTTGGATGTTTCATAGTTGAATTGTTATTTTTCCCGAGTTAATTTGTTCTTTACGGGAATTTTCAAAAGAAAAATAATTATTTTCTAGATTAATTAACCATTTATGAATTAAAATACTATTCAAAATCCGAACCGATCCACTTCCTCCTGGTCCCACCCGTCATCCACTCGCACCATAATTCAGCGCATTAACTCCACAGTTTCAACCCGAACTGTCACGGTTTCAAACACTTAACTCGGCCAAACTTGGCGATCAATTTGGTCAAACCGTTGCTCCTTTGCCCTAATAAATAGGAAGGTAGCCTCCCATGCCATTCCCCACAAAGTCTTCTCTCGGTTTGGGCGAAGGCCTCAGTAGAACCCTCTACAAGCCCTTCTTCTCCAACTCTAGTGAGAATTTCAAAGGAGCAGATCTTCTCATCCATTGCTCTGTTGTGCACTAAATTTTACTGTGAGTTCCTATTGAGTTTCCCCACACTTATATTAAAGCAAAATTTTTATTTCCTTATTGACTCACTTTGTGGCCACAGAAGCCACCGACGGCCATATCTTCTTCCCCAACTCCGACGACATATTCAACGAGATCTCCTGACCTCTCTCAGCCACCAATGGTCCTCAAAGTTTTATTGGAGCATCCTCAAGCTATCCTCTACAACGTGCCAATTCAGTTTCGGCTGGAGTTCACTAGAGAACCATCGATCGCCCCTTCTTCCCCAAGTGCGGTGACAACTCCATTGAGTCCGATCTGTTCATCCGTTGGGCATTTTCGTAAGCCCTTTTATATGCATGTTCCTCTCAACATTATCTACCTTTCTATTCAAATGAAGTTTTGGTTTTTTCAACGATTCACCACCACCCATGTCATCTTCTTCATCTCCGGTCAAATCGCTGCCGTCGATTCCGCCACCGTCGTGGAGCCCGTCGTCATTGTCCACACCTTCATCTTCATCTTTCCACGTTCTTCCTGGTGTGCACGTCGCCCTCGTCGGAGCGTCGTTGTACTGTCGTCGTCGTGAACCCGATCACACTGCCGCTTCTTCCTAGTCGTCGGCCACCTCCATCCTTGTCTGACGACCCATGTGAGATGACTTCACTCGCCATCCCTCTATATTTTGAGCCCTTCGTCGTCCGTCGCCGGCAACCACCACGCAAACTACATTGCTATGTCTATCTTCTCCATCCTCCCTCTCCATATATAACGAGTGGGCTCCTATTTTTTTCAAATTCTTTTTTAATCTAATTCAAAACCCTTGTCTATGACAAGGGGACCCCATCCATAATTATTTATATTTCCAAAAAATATTCAATTCACTAACACGTGGACCCCACTATCATATTCTCTCTCCTCTGTTAATTTCCCAAATTTTTATCCTTTCATGTGAAATCTAACTTCCGAGAACACATCCTCCTTCGTTCAAACTCCAATTCAGTTTATTCAAATTTCAAAATTCATCTAAATTCAATATCTATCTCCCAGACCCTATATTATTAATGTTGGAGTTTATTTGGATTTTATTTGAGCTTGACTTGTTTTCGCGTATAGATTTCGACGACTTTAGAGAACCAGATTTCTACGCTGTTTCAGAACAACAATTATTTGAGCAAGGCAAGTTACATACTTTGATCATGTTTGATTCCAGTATTTCAAATTATTGAATTTCTATTTTAAATTATTACTGCATTCTTATTTGTATTCAATTTAATTTAAATTCTTGTTTTAAAATTATAGTTAATCCTAATACATTTGTATAACCAACTTTGACATTGAAATATCCATACATTTGTATAGTTAATCTAGTTGGTATAGTGGTATGAACTAGAACATTTTGGGAAAAATTAAGCTTATTGATGCTTAGACACGAAATATTTGGTTTGGGAATTTGACAAAAAAAATCAAAAATTGTTTAAATTGTATCCATAGCATTGGTGTGCCATGGAAGTTTATAAATGACTTTGAAAAATAAAAATAAAATAAAAATTGGTTTGGACTTGAGTAAAATGAATAGTTGGTGGGTGCAGATTTATGCACGGACTCAATTCGATGAATGGTTGAGGCCTAGGGTTTTATTTTTGGAAGTCGCCTAATCAACTAAGGACTAGTCTGCGAGTTGTGGCTTGTAAAACCATTTCGTACTACCACAAGTCGGTATGAGGCAAACTGGCCAAATAATTTGCAACATTCCTCTACTAGTTGTGCCATTTGGATATCTTGGGTGTCGAGTAGAGCGAAATTCCCACTTGGTGCAAGAGGGAGACTTCCGACGGGTTGGTGGTCCAATGAGATGAAATCTTAGTGGGCATAACTGCTTTGGGATAGATCATTGTAACAGCCTTGTGATAATCACTTAGTTACATGCCTACAGAAGAGTGTCTTGGTCGACATATTAAGTTGATTATCTCTTGTGGGTAAAGTTATACAACCTCTGCAGAGTGCAAAACTATTCGAATAGCCATGTACACGATCATGGACATGCTGAACAAAGATATTCGTGGATTAGACTTTGGTTTTCTTTTCAAAATGGTTTATAACATGGATGGGTGTCCATGAGAAAATTATGGGTTGAAGCCCCGGGTTGATGCCCATGTTTAAGTTAGTGTTAGATTGATGCCTACACTAGCTTTATTAATTCATTTAAAACTCAATTTTGATATTGTAAAATTTGAGCCTTTTAACTTAGCTACTGTATTTAAAATGTCAAATATTGATTTTGCACAAATAATCCTCTAAGCCTTCCTTTGATAATATCCATGCATCGTTAACTTTGTCATGGGTGAAACTTGCGAATACCTTTTGTACTCACCCTTGCTTAATAAAATATTGTTTAGAAGATGAGTACTTCACTATCGGTGTAGATCTCGATGACTAGGCAACTACCGATTCGATTGCATGTGGCGATTTGCTAGACCCTACTACTACTTCAGTATTCCAATGTATTTTTATTGTTGGCTTGTGTCGTTCTTGTAAAACTCAATAATTATTAATAAAACTGTGCGAGATGTGGATGTTGCCATATTTGTTTTACTGTGTATACTAGCTACTATTCTAGAGATTAGTGTAGAATACACAGAGAATCTAAGGGTGTTACTCCCGAGTTCGACACTTGTGATTTTGCATTAAGACTACCCCAATGCCATATCCACTAGCATTTGCCTCCAAAATGAAGTGCCATCGGTGATAAGGTAATGCAAGTATAGGGCCTTTGTCATCACCTCTTTCAATCTTAGAAATCTTGATTTATGGGATTCATTCCAAACAAATGCATTTTTCTTGAGGGCATCAAACAAGGGTTTGCAAATAATACCATAGTTTTGTATGAACCTTCCGTAATACCCTATGAAACCTAAGAAGCTCCTTAATTGAGTGACATTTTGGGGTGTGGGCCATTGTACTCTGCTTCTATCTTGGCGGGAAGAGTAGCTACACCTTCCCATTGATGATATGGCCTAGATATTCAATTTGTGCTTGACCAAAGGCACATTTGCTCATCTTTGCATAGAGATTATTTTTCCGAGGACCTCCATCACTGAATCGAGATGTTGCACATGTTCTTCCACAAATTTACTATATACCAAGATGTCATCAAAGAAAACCAATGCAAACTTCCTCAAAAACTATGATAATATCTCATTCATTAAGGCTTGAAAGTTTGCAGGAGCATTGGTTAACGCAAAGAGCATAACAATGAATTCATAATGTCCCATGTGAGTGCTAAATGATTTCTTCTTAACATCTTCTTCTCTCATTCTAACTTGATGATAGTCAGATCTTAGATCAATCTTTGAGAAGACATTAGCCCCATGAAGTCCATCCAGTAGATCTTCTATGACAGGGATTGGGTACCTGTTTTTAATAGTGTTGGCATTAAGCTGTCTATAGTCAACACACATACTCCATGTTCCATCCTTTTTCTTAACTAGTATTGTAGGAAAGGAATAAGGACTGATAATAGGCCTAATAGTGTTGGACTTCAACAATTGCTCAATGATTCCCTCCATGGCATTCTTTTGATAGTAAGGTAGTCTCTAAGGCCTCTGGTTCATAGGCTTCTCCTCAGCTTGTAAGGGAATAGTGTGGTCACAGTTTCTTCTAGGAGGCAGTTCCATGGACTCTTCAAAAACCTCCCCGAACTTCTGTAGTATTGGTGTAATACTAGCTGGGATGGCCATAAGCTTATGAGATTCAACCCTGATGTCACAAGCATATACTATTGCCCCTACCACACCCTTTTTCATTAATTTATGCAGCTTTTTCACTAGCACAATAAAATCTGCTGATGGTAAATTTTCATCTTTAAAAATGACCTTACTCCTACCACAATGGATTACATAGAATTCTCTGGTCTTAAGGTTGAGACCAATAGGGCTATGACTATATATCCAATCAACTCCCAATATGAAGTCATAACCTTTCAAGTCTAACACCCTGAAAGTATATGAAAATTCTTTTCCTTGTATTATATAATTGCAGACCTTGCATTTTGCTTTGCTCCACATTGTCTCACCATTTGCCACTAGCACTCTCATTCTTTGGGTTATTGTAACATCCTAAAGTTACATTACCAAAATAAAATTAAATAAAGTTATTATCTTATTGGATTTTCGAAATTTGAAAGAGTGTTGTTGCTTTTCTTGAATTTCTGAAGTTTTAAAAGTTAAAAATAAATTTTTTTGAAGTTTTTGAAGTTTTAATTGAGTTAAAGTTGAAAAATAAAAATTAAATTAATGTCTAGAATTTTACGGAATTTTAAAAGCTTTTTCCTAAATATTTTAAAGCCAAAATAATTTATTTTAAAATTAAAAGCCAACTTTAAGTTGGATTTATTTTATTTAAGTCCAAAATAACTCTAGGAATTTCTGTGTATTTTTCTAGAATTTTTGGATTTTATTTGCTATTTTAAAGCCAAAATGAATTAATCAAATTATTTTCTTTGGTAAATCAATTGAAATTCCTCTTTAGTCTTTGGGCCAAATCCTGTCCGGCCCATTCCTTCCTTCGTGTCGCGGTCCATCTCGCCCACTCGCAAGTCGCACCCGAGCCGGCCCGTTCAACGCTCGATGCTTGGCCGTTGGATCGTGATCAAATGGCGACACGCCTTCTCTCTCTCCTCTCTCTCTCATCATTGCAGGCCCACCCTTGATGTCACACCGCATCTTCTTCTCCCTTTGTCTTTCTCACATGACCAAGCCAAGTCGCCGCCATTGTCGCATGCGGGAGCTCCATCAACGCCGCGATTTGCGCCTCCATTCCCTGCGTGAATGCACACATTAAATCCCTCGCGACACGCCTATCCCAAATCCAGCCATCCCCCTAATTATCACGCGCAAAATCGCCGGGACCCCGCAATTGCCACCGCCGACTTCGCCGCCTGATCCCCTCCTCCCGGCCCCCTCCGCCCCTATAAAAGGGAGCACCAGGTGCGCATTCTCACCATCACCCCGCCCCCATCACTCATCCCTCCTCTCCTCTCCTCACCTCGCCGGATTTGGTGTTTTTCCACCGGCGGCCGCCACTCCTTCCACCGCCTCTAGCGCTGCCGTCGACGACGCCCCGGCCCTGAAACCGCCACCATAGGCTTCGCCACCTCTTCGTCAACACGGTGCTCGCGCGCGCCGTCGGGCGTGATGGGAACGCTTGCGCCACCAACCGCTTCTGTAGCCGCCAAATTCTCGCCGTAGATGAACGTGCGAGCCCTTGCGCTTATCGCAGAAGCCTCGTGATGCCCGTGCTCCCTCTCCTGTTAAGCCCCTCGCTAGAGCTCGCCCGCAACACGAGCACCAGCGAGCTCAACGGCCGAGCGCCGCCACCACAGACACACAGCACGAAAGTGCCACCGTGAGCCACGTAGACACCACCCGTGCCACCTCATCATTTCCGCCGTCGTGTCATGCCCACATGGCACTTTGCGCCACCTCACACCCTCCCCGTGTCTTGTCGCGGTAGACCAAGTCCACCATGGACGTTTGACCACCGTGGACCTGACCAAGGGGCCCACTTGTTAGTGAAAGAAAGCTTTTTCCTTTTAAAAATAATTCCAGAATTTCCCAATTCATCATTTCATGTGATTTTGTAAACTTCCCGAGGTTCGTTCTCCTTCATACGAACTCCGATTTCATCGATTCAAATTTCTAAATTCATATAAATTCAAGATCTAGATAATTAAACTAAAATTATTTAATTTGGAGTTCATTTGAATTCTATTTTGAATTTTGTTTGAATTTGGCTTATTTTCACAGTATAGATTTGACGACTTGAGAGTCGATTCGTACTGTTTGAGAGCAACTAATTGAGCAAGGCAAGTTACATATTTGATCATATTTGATCCCATTATTTTAAATTATTACTGCATGCTTATTTCTATTCAATGTAATTTAAATACATATTTTAAATTGTAGTTATGCCTAAATCCTTTGTCTTGCTAATGTTGACATTGAAATATTCATACATTGTCACCTTAGATAAAAATCTAGTTTATGCAATAGTATGAACTAGAACACTTTGGAAAAATATATGTAGCCATGCTTAGACCCAAAATTATTTCAATTTGGGAATTTTCAGCCAAAAATCAAATGTTGTTTAAAATGTATCCATAGCATCGGTGTGCCATGGAAGTTTGCAAATGATTTTAGAAAATAAAATCAAATTGAAAAACTGGTTTGGACTTGGGTGAACTGGATAGTTGGTGGGTGCAAGTTTATGCACGGGCTCAATGTAGCGAATGGTTGAGGCCCAGGGATTGTTTTGGAAGTCGCCCAGTCAATTAAGGACCGGTCTGCGAGCTGTGGATTGTTAAGACAAAATTGTACTACCACATGTCTCGAATGGGCGGGACCTGGCTAACTAATTTGCAATGTTTCAATGTGGTTGTGCCATCCGGTTGTGTGGGTGTTGTGAAGACTTATTGTTAATACTCACATGGCACAAGAGGGGTTATTGTTTGGTGCGAAGCCTACGGTAGCGAAACCTTAGTGGACATAACTACTTGGGATAGCGCATTGTAAAGGCCTTGTGATAATCTCTTAGTCGCACGCCTACGAAAGTGTGTGGGCGAACAGTAAAAGTTGATTATCTCTTGTGGGTAAAGTTGTACAACCTCTGCAGAGTGTCAATCTATTCGAATAGCCGTGTCCACAGTCATGGACATGCTGAGTAAAGCCTTTCGCGGATTAGACTATGGTTTTGTTTTAAAAATGTTTTGACAGAAATGATTTCATGGATGTTTATTCCATGTGGGAAAATTGGGCAGAAAGCCTGGTGCAAAGGGGGTAGTCCTTCACCACTTGTGTACGGAGATTTATCCTACACTTGAGAAACAATGAATGCAAAAATGAAATTTGATTTTAGATATAGCATAATTGCTTTTGAACTTAGTACTGTATTTAAAATGTCAAATATTGCTTTTATGCAAACAACCCTATAAGCCATCCTTTGTTATATCCTTGCATGCATTAACTCATTATTGGGTGTAACTTGTGAGCACGATAGTTGTGCTCATACTTGCTTTATGTAAACAAATTTCAGAGGAGAAGGACTTCGCTACTGGAGTGGATCTTGACGACTAGGCCGCTACCCCAGTCGATTGCCTGTGGCAGATCAGCTGGACTCCACTACTTATTCTTCGTCTTCCGCTATGTTCTTTACTGTTGGCTTGTAAGCCTCTTTTGTAATAAACTCATTGATTGTTAATAAAGTTATGCAATTTATGGATGCTACCATATCAGTTTACTGTGTGAACTAGCTACTAATCATGGGACTAGTTCAGAAATACACAGAGGATTTGGGGTGTTAATCCCAGTTCAGACAGTTATTTTGGATTTGACATGCAACCTTAATAGCCATTTCAGTATCAATAAAATTAGCACTGCTACCACTGTCAACTAGTGCAGTTCCCTTGAGCCTCCCATGTGGACTACAAGAGTAAATGTCTGGTTTACTGAGCTTGTAGCATGGACAACATGTACAAACAACTAGAATGGAGATTCTCCTTCTCCCTAAAGCCTCATCTTCCATTTGATCAGACTCATGTGAGTTTTCTTCAGGTGCACCCCCTTCCTCTTCTTCTTCTTCTTCTTCTTCTTCTTCTTAAGTAACCATAGCCCTCACTTGCTTATTCATCTTGCAATCTTACTTATGTCCTAGATACCATTTTTTTCATTGCACCTAAAACACTTGCCCTCGTTCCTTGGAGCATTGGTAGCAGCAATATTCTTATTGTTGATTCCCTTCTGTTTTGGCCTATTAGCCTTAAAGTTGTTCCCACTCTTGTTACTAGACCAATATGGAGTGCTTTAAAAATTCCCCTTGATAACACTAGGCTCCACCTTCTTGAAAGGGTCTGACTGCTCCAATCTCTTGGCCACCCAATATGCATAGATTAGGGTCACTAGGTTCTACAACTGAGAGTGGCTCTGCATGTAGGCCTTCAGTCTCGCTATAAAGCTCTTAATGTAGTAATCCTCAGGTCAATAAGGGTTGTCCCTTCTCACCAATGCCATAACCTCTTCAATTCGATCAATGTAAGCTGATACAGTAGTCTGATGCTTCACTGAATGGAATGAAGCAACCACATCATAAGCTGACTGTTCAACAAGCCTTTCACCAATCACCATTCAAAACCGCTGCCAAGATAGATTGTCCACATTGATTCCTGAACCTATCCACCAGGTCTCAGCCCTGTCCACCATGTATAACACATCAATCTCTACCCTCTGATTCATAGGCACCCTAGTTATCTCAAAATACTTGTTAGCCTTCTTGATCCAAGCATCAACATTATCACCACTGAATTATGGAAAGTTAAGCTTGGGGCCTTTGGCAAAGGTTCAATGGTTGTGGTTCTCATGCTGCTTCCCTCTGCTCCCATTATGTCCTATTCGTTCCTCCATATCAAGGTTTGCATAATCATTAAAAGTAGGAGAGTTGGTTATTGTGGTTGCCCACTGTTGTTGTGATCCTGGGACATCTTGTATCGAGCGATGCACTGTGCCGAACTGTAGATTGAGGCTAGGCGGATTTGTGCTGATTGGATGAGGTAACAGTGGTGGCACTTGGGTACTCATAAGAACATGGGGTAAGTGATGGTTCCTACTGCCCTCCCCAATAGGAATATCACTAGTGACCATAACATCTGGGGGTGATTTGTGCTAACAGGTGTGGCAAAATGAATCAGACTTGCACTAACACCACTAGTATGCATAGCTAATCCATACGACTTAGCAACACTAGCTGGAGAAGACAAAGCTGAGGGGAATTGTGGTGTCCATAGTTACCTCTGTAGCTCGAAAACCTATCATAAGGTTCACCATTCTCCGGATTTCTCTGAGTAGCTTGAATCACCATAGTATTAATAGCCAACACTGGCTACTCCATCTGCTTGTTGTGTTGCTCCATCTGTTGGTTGTGCTCTACTTGCCCCTTCCTGATTAGATCCACGCTCATCTTCACATCTTCCAACTCCACTCGGATGGCATAAGGTTGATTTCCTTCCTCTACTTGTTCATCCTTTACGTGTCTAGCCATCCTCGTGATTCACCAATCTGACCAGGGATTTTACAAAGCAAACAAGAAATTTTCCCAACCCAATACAAGTAAGGGAATACCTTCCCACAATACCCCAAATCCACTCTAGAACAGTCTTAACTCCGGAATTTTACAGGGAAACGAGTTCCCAAACCCTTATTTGGACTGATTAAGGTCAGATCTGAGGCCAAGAATGATGCTCTGATACCATTTTTTTGTTAGGAATCCAAGAAATCCGAGAGGAAACATGCAGTATAGAGAAGAAATCGGATGAGAGAATCAAAGAATATATGTGAGAATAAGATGAAGTAGATGACGCAGCTAGGGTTTGCTTTTCATCATATCAGAATAGTCTTACAAATAGCAATCAACCAGCTTATATAGTGCTTAGCTGATTAGTTCTGCATTTAAGCAAAGTGTTCATTAGCTACAAGGACATTACAAGCAATACTAATTAGTGTGCCAATACACAGTGAGTACTCATTGTATTCTTGATCATCAGATCTTCATAAATCTCTAGTGTAGGCTTCATCTACGCCGTCCATGAGCGTACCGCTTTGGGTGAATTGAAGTCGGCGATGAGTTCCCGATTACTCCAGACCGCTACTTCTTCAGCTCCTGTCAAGGGACCCAACCGTCCGCGCGTGAGAAGGACGCTTCTCGTAGATGGAAGCTGAAGTTGTGAACATGGCAGGAGTAGTGTGCGAGGATGACGTAGATGACGGTGAGGTCCCCATCGTAGCGCCACTCGAAATCGAGGGAAGGGACAAACTCCTAGAGGCGACACCAAGCGCGGTAGATGGCGGAGGTGCTGACGGTGTAGCAGAGCGGGAGGTGGGAGACAATATTCTCGAGTATCTCTGGTGAGCGAGAGTCCATGGTAGCCACCGCCGCTGCCGAAGGCCGCCGCTTACAGTGAGGCAGCGAAGTCTCCATTTTGCCCTACTGCAATTTGGAGCAACAAAATTGAAATTCACTCTAGGCTCATCAAAACTGATGATTAGAGATGGTAGGCACGAATTGAAACAGAGGGACCTACCTCAATGGTTGCATCGGGAGTCACCGGAGATGACAAGGGGAGGATCGGTGTCGGCGGTGAACGCTGATCTCGTTGCCCTCTCTCTATATCTGCTGGTGGTGGGGTCATTGTCTTCTCTCTCTTTGATGAGGCTCTCGCTGTCTTCGCGGCCTAGTTATTATCTTCCAATGGCGGTGGAGGCCTGTGAAGAAAAGTAGCCTTAGATAATGTCTGTTAGGCCCATTATCTTCTTTGAGGTCCGCCCTGCTGAGCAATATCAAGGTCTTGATGGACGGACGGGTACCGCCAAGAGATTAATCGTTATACAAGTGATTAATAAGTACTTAATGGATGATTAAATGTTCGTAACAATATATTTATTTGTTATTAGCAGGACTATTCTATACCCCTCCACTCCCCATAGGCCAAAATCTAGCTCGTACCTTGGTCAAAGCTCGGTCAAAGAAAACCCATCACCTCCACCTCTTGTTAGCCCCCACCATTGACTTCCATCCACTCCCATGTCACCCCTCCACGCGCCAGAAAAGTGCAGTAACACACCTGCAGTAGTGTAGTAACACGTTTGTCTTTTGTGCAATAACACGATTTTCGTTGCATCAAAACATGTTCAAGACAAACCTCATTTTGTTAAGCTCATAATATCAAACACAATGGTGCAAATGGATCGCATAACACACATTTTGTTAAAGAGATAATGCAATTCAAAGTTTAAAATCAAAATAAAAAAAACTCCTACGTCCACCCTCCGTGCTCAGAACAGTGCGGTAACCATCTTGCAAGTGCGTAGTATCATGACATGTTTATTGCAATAAGAAGAGTTCCTTCCACTCCCGTCTCCTTTTGACACTCATACATTATTATACCTTTCACCAGATGTTACTACATGTTCCTTGCAATGTTACTACAAGACGGAGGTGCCATATTATTACATATGTTACTGGATGTTACTACATGTTCTTCACAATGCTATTACGAGACTGGGGAATGATAGGATTCTAGAGGTGTAGTAATCCGATGTTATTGCACAACTATCGGTTTTTACAGCGTTTTGCTTCCGATGTTACCATGAGACGGAGGCGTTATCTGATCAGATTCTAGAGGTACAGTAATCCAAAGTTTACTATGAGACGGAGGCGTTATCTGATCAGATTCTAGAGGTACAGTAATCCAATGTTACTGTATGTTCCTTGCGACGTTACTACGACACAGAGATTTTAGATCGAGTTTTCAACTGGTTTTGTGAGGAATCGATTTTAGTGAGGAGTGGGGGAAGCACGAAGAGCAGTGGGTTCGAGTGGGGAGGGACAGGGAAGGGAGTTAGTTCGGGACGGGAGGGATAGGGGGAGGAGATGGAAAATGGAAAGGGGATATAGAATAGTTATTCTGTAGGGTATAGAATAGTCTCGTCCTATTTGTTATATATTATAATCATTTTATATTTAAAATTGCTTACAAAAATATCTACCAAGATTATGATAAAGTATCATCTTATATGACATGATTAACCATAATCTACCAAGGCCTATACGTCAAATTAGAAAGTAGCGAATGCTATATGTTTTTTCGAATCTTTAGTTAATCCTTCACATATCCAACTATGCATACAGAAAAGATCAATAAGACAAATAAGGAATATAAAAGTAGTTACTGGCTCATAAAGGAGTTAAAAAGTTGCATCTACCAGTGGTAAATGCACCTGAAAGAGTAGAACCATCCTGAGTCAAAGGATTTGAAACTGCGGAGACATCTGTAAAAGAGATGTATTGAACTTAGGGAGAAACTCCATGGACTGAACATGAATGAGAAACGTTCGACGAACATTACGCCCTGAGTGAAGACACGACTAGTGGTGTCTCGTACAGGAGCATAGGGGGAGGTGCCCCATGCTGGAGTACATGGACACATGACTAGTGACGGGGGGAAGTGCACCCGTTGTCACTAGGGCAACAGAACAGTCAGAGTCTACCATTTTGAGAAATAGTGGAGAACTAGTAGATTTAAATAAAGTTCCAATTAAATTGGACAAAGAGTTTTCCACAAACTATGTGAAAACAAAAGAAGTATTTTATAGACAAATAAGTGCTAATAGCAGTTGCTTCAACTCAAATATTGTCTTCCATATTGAATCAGATCTGGAACCAAAGACGTTTGCAGAACGAAAGAATCATCAAGATTGTGATAAATGCAAGGAAGCAATCGAGAATGAACTAAACTTTCTTAATAAGAGGAAAGTCTTCGGACCTGTGGTCAAGACACCTCATGATTTTATTCCTATTGGACACAAGTGTGTGGCATAAGAAAGAGAAATGAGCATAATGAAGTGGTGAGATACAAAACAAGATTAGTAGCACAAGGGTTCTCGCAGAGACCCGACATCAATTTCGATGAAACTTACTGACCTATAATGGATGACACAATTTTCTGATACCTTATAGCTATGGCAGTAGGAATGGATTTGGAAATGAAACTTATGGATGTCGTGACTGCATATTTATATGGGTCACTAGATTCTAAAATCTTCATGAAGATTCTAGAGGGACTAAAAGTCCCATATATGAGCGAGACTAAACATCACAGCATGTATAGTGTTAAATTGCAAAAGTCACTATACAGGTTAAAACAGTCGGATCATATGTGGTACAACCGATTGAGCAAATTCCTTTTAGAGAAGCTTTTGCCCTGGTTATCCATAGGGTTAAACCTTCTATCCTGGAGGCTTTTGTAGTTTGGCTGAGAGATTTTGGTTAAGTTGTGGGGTGCTCTTGTAAATCCTTTCCCCCTCCTCTTTGTATATTATTCCTTTTATTAATATATACAGTAGGAGTGCTTCCCCTCCTGTTTTATGTCAAAAAAAATTCCTTTTTATAAAAGGGATACATAAACAACGAAGTCTGTCCGTGCGTGTTCATAAAGAAATCAAAGAATGGATTTTTTTTGCATCATCTCTATGTATATTGATGACTTGAACATAATCGAAAACACAGAAGACATTCTTGAAGCGAGCTCATACTTAAAGATGGAATTTGAGATGAAAGATTTTGGTGAAACCAAATCTATCATGGGTTCTTGATTGAAAATTTACCTGGAGACATATTTTTGCATAAGACCGCCTACACCAAGAAAGTGTTGGAGAGATTTTATCTTGATAAATCTTATCTACAT
The DNA here is from genome assembly GCA_036346405.1 of Phyllostachys edulis. Lineage (NCBI taxonomy): Eukaryota > Viridiplantae > Streptophyta > Magnoliopsida > Poales > Poaceae > Phyllostachys > Phyllostachys edulis. Next base: position 40,367,111 of record CM070559.1, read on the forward strand.
GGTTCACTCTTGATCGTTAGGTCACTAGAAGTGGGGAAATATCCGTATGGACCTAGACAAGATAAATGATACATTACGGCCCGAAACCCCTTATTTAAGTGATATTGGAACGTTGTTATACCTTGCAAATTATATCAGGCCTGCTATTGCATTAGCAGTAAATTATTTGGCAACATATAGTTTCGAGCCTACGAAGAGGCATTGGAACAGAATTAAGGGAATCCTTAGGTACCTTAGGGGTACAACTAATCTTGGACTCTTTTATTCCAAGGGTTAGGATATAAGGTTTAAGGGTTACTCAGACGCTGGCTATCTTTTTGATCTCCCACAATGCCAAGTCACATAATGGATCGTCTTTCAAGTAATTCTATAGCTATCTCTTGGAGATCAAAACAATCGATTGTTGTTACGCCAACTAATCATGTTGAGATCATTGCACTATATGAGACATCTTGAGAGTGCATATGACTTAGAAGACTAATTCACCATATCCAAGAGTCTTGTGGTGGTAGAGGTGGATAAAACTCCTATAGTCCTCCATGAGGATAATGCAGCTTGTATTGCACAAATAAAGAATAGCTATGTTAAGACGCATATGACAAAGCATATACTCCATAAACTTTTCTACTCATATGAGCAGCAGAAAAATGGAAATATAGAAATACAGAAAATCCAATCAAGTGAGAATCTTGCGTATTTGTTTACTAAGGCCTTGCTAGGACCAAGTTTTGATAAACTTATCTATGGTATTGGAATGAGAAGACACAAAGAGTTGTTGTCTTCGAGTGGGAGATATATGTTCTTCATATATGTTCATTATTGTATGAATATATGTTGTACTCTTTTTCCTTTGTTTGTTTTTTTGTCCCAATGAGTTTTCTCATTCGAAGGTTTTTAATGAGGCAGCATGTGCAATGGAAAGAATGCGATCTATGTACTCTTTTCTTCTTACCGCTTTTTTCCCACTAGGGTTTCGAAGAAGTTTTTAATGTGGCATGAGCATGGAGTTGGCATAGTGTCCAAGGGGGAGTGTTGTATATAGGCCTATTTTCGAGGCCCGATTATGTGTGGACACTTTACCTAAACAAAGGCCCATTAGGGGACTGTCAGCCCACAAGTCTCATTAGTTAGTTTATTTTTATATTACTTATTTATGCATGAAGGGTGTAACACCCCTGCATAACACAGAGCATAGAATGCCACTAAACTACCATAACTATCAATTTTACAACAATTAATAATAAATTACAGCAAGCATCTCAAAGATAAAACCCATCAAGGGGTCACATTAAAACAAGTATAATGATATGACAATAATAGATAATTAATCTGATAATAGTCCAAGATCAACGTAAAACAACCGAATAAAGTCAATTGAATAAAGTCTATTGAATGAATAATCGACTCCAACTTATCATCTGAGCTATTCAATACCATCAAGTCCAAATGATAAATCATCACACTATAATAAAGTTTCCCATGTCCAATGAATCAGGTATTTGAGTGTATGCTGTGGTTCCAAGTGTGCTAGCCCTTCCCAAGTGAAGTGTCGTTAACGGTCACCTAAAAATAACAATAGAGCAAAAGTGAGTCCACGACCCAATAAGCACAATAATAAACAATGAACAATGATTAATCAACCATAAATAATATCATCATCAACAACAACTATTTACTCCTCTTTCTCCTCATACACAAGTATCAATTTATCTTTTTGTTAAATGCAATATATGTTTACACTACATGTCCATATGCTCATTTCATCGTATATACTAGCATAGCATGAGTGAACACTCGCGACAATGTTGACCCTTTCATCAAGCCCGCCCTCAACGGACCGAAGACTTCTCCACTCCCATGGAGTCTCTACCAACGAGGTATGCAATGATGCTTATGAATACACAGTTTAACATAAGTTCATCAATAATTCCATTATCCAACATTCATGACTTCATCAATACGATTAATATCATAACCATTCATATTGCTGTAATTAAACAAGGTAATAGTATAAACAACATAATGGTAATGGGTGATAAGAAATACAACAATCAACCATCGATCATTGTCTACCGTGCACTTGCCTCTTGATCCCCTCGGAGTTGGATAGCGAGGCGGTGGTAAGGCACTAGATGCCACACTCCCTAAACAAACAATTCAAAACAATATCAAAATCACATCATCACAGCACCAAAACATTATACTAATAAGCCTCGTGAGTTTACGCCAAAATGACACAATTAACCCCATTCTACTTGACTCACTATCCGCTGTCCCAAAGAGTAAAAATCTCCAACTTATTCATATGAACTCCAAATATAGTAAATCAATACTTTCTGGAATCCTCACAAAATTTCCTACAACTTCCTAGTTATGACAAACTTCGATTCTATATATTTCTCCCTATTTCCTTCCCTAAAATCGTCTCGAAATCACAGTCAGACAGATGGCTTCACAATTTTGTATCTTTATTTTTAAAACTTGAAAAGATATTAATGATACCAATTATGAAAACTAATTAAAATTCTCTAGCTAATTCAGGTTATCACCAAAATTTAATTCTTTCATCTACTAGGTGAAAACAACTTCTTTGTTTACTCGGTGAAAACAAACCATCTGCACGACATCTGCCAACGACATCTGATTTTTGGACAGCGATATTCCCGAGGCCATAACTTTTCATTCGCTACTCTAAATCTAGTGATCTAGACCTTCCTAAAAATCTAATGAAATTATCTACATCTTTTTTAATTAGACAAACCTATGAATCCGAGCCTAATTACCTCGAATTGCCCTCGCAATGTTCCGCGTTGAAACTTCGGCGAACTAGGGCATGTGGAAAACTAATCTTCCTTTGGAAAAAATAATATACAAAATGTACAATGACTAATCCATGGTAATTCTAGGGATTAACATATGTTACCCTTGAAGAACACGGAGTTGATCACGAACCACGCGCAGAACTCTTCTCTTTCCCTCTTATCTCCTTCTTCTCCTCTCCTTTTCCCTCTTCTTCCTCTACTGGCCAACTCCCCTTTGATGTCCTTCTGTCTTGTAGCAAGGCAGCAAGGGGAGGCGCCGCAGGGCTGGCAGGGGAGGGCACAACAGAGGGAGGAATGGTGGCGCACTGGAGGATGAAGGGATATGTGTAGGCTACACTAGCTGGTAATTCAAAAGTTCTACGACGTAAATCAGGAAGCCATGCAAGTAAGAAATCATAGATCGTTACCACTAGATGCGCAATGCAACGGAAGAAGAGTTGGAGTAGCCTGATCCAACGTTGAGTGCGTTGATGTAGTGGTCATAGTCAATCGTCTAGCGTCCTCAATGCCGATCCTCTCTTCTAGCAACCAATCGAGTTCCTTGTGAAGATCATGGATCGTTCTCGTCCAGCACAGTAGCAATCGCAGTAGTGCCTTTACGGTATCCATACGTCCAGGGATGGAACACTGTACACTGGTGTGCTATCACCAACTCGCACGGTAGGGCCCTCGAGAAGATGGCGACTAGGGTTTCGATGATGCAACTCACGTCATCTATCCCAACAGCCTCATGCATCCCCTTATAAAGAGCCCATGACAGATCCTATCCGAACTCGTTTGTTTCAACTCGGCCCTATAGGTTCATACGTAGGGGTGCAAACGGAGCAGATAGTTTCCAACCGACCGTCGTCTGTCAGACTAAATTCATATCTTATTCGGAGCCTGAAACCGGATATTCGGGATTTTTCTCGGATTTCAAATTTAGAGCCAGATAGCTTTTGCCGGATACAGAAACGAATCCTGAAAGGAGATATCTGTCGGATTCGGAGCTATCCGGATAATTTATTGGATAGTATCCAGTAAATACTATTTCTGATATCTGATAAACTCTAGGCCGGTAGGAGAGAAAATCGACCCATAAGGATTTCAAAGATTTTTTAAGTAAAATACAGGAAATCCAAATAAGTCATGAAATATAGCAAATGAACTCGAACAAATTGCAGAAAATTTACAAAAATACTTTGGAACATGAGGGACTTAAATAAAATACTTTTGAATTTAATGGATGTTTGGTTTATTCATATTAAATCATTTTCATTTCTAAAAATTCTATTTAAGCTTTGTTAAATTATATAAAATCATGAAAATTTTATAAAACCATATTTTATCCGCATTCAGTATTACGTGATTCTCACCTTTCTCGTGTCGACTCGATTTCGAGAAAAAAAAATGGAATAGAATACGGGATGAACGATATCCGTTCATATCCGCTCTAATTGCACCCATATTCATGCGTGATCGGTTGTGACTCGGAAACTCTTTTCCGACCACGAGTCGTTAGTGGTTCCAAGCAGGACATAATGATTCCCGAATACACATAAATTATATCAGATGAACCTTAATGCAATATGATCTACAACTAGGTCCTTATCACTTACAACCAGCTCGTATCTCTATACGACTAGTTCATATTTAGTCACGACCAGTTCGTAACTCCTTACGACCAATTTATAACCAATTAGTGATTATGTTCGACCACTCTATGACCAGCTCATATCTCTATACGACCAGTCCGTATCTGGTCAAATTGAATGACTTGCCTGTGTATTCTCCATTTGCCTCACGATATCTGGTTGAACTCTAGGTGAGATATTTTGTCATCCATGGACTGTTCAATACTTTCTTGATCAAGTGACAGATAACTTCATACGGTCGACTCTTCATCCACTAGTGGCATGGCCATGCACTTTCTTTATCCGACCACATCGAGGGGCCCAGAGATATCTCTCCTGTTATGTTTGGAGTGGCAAATCCCATATACGACCATTCACATCCCTTCGTATGTTTCATAGCATACCCGAAAAGCTACCTTTATAACTACCCAATTATGAAGTAACATTTGGCAACCCCCAAGTGTACTATTACACATGTAAGAAACTATACTGATCTCAGGTCTAAGGATTATACATCATCATTGCTTGAGACCAACATATGACACATAAAATCATAACAATCTCAATAGTGTCTCAAGGTAGGTCAATCCAACACCATATTCTCTAACATGTGTTCACATTATTGATTCGATATCCCTATATCCATGACCGGTGAAACATGGTCATCAATCAATTCATGTGTTGGTCGATAAGTCACTAGTATTCTGACCAGTGCCATCCGACCAGGGATACATTTAGAATGACAACATATAAGTTAAAGAGCTTCACCAACAAGTCACATACTTGTTAATATTTATAACTGATAATTCATTCAAGGAATATAATGGCATTTATTCTATAACTCATAAACATAGACGTGATACAATCATTTCTATGATTGCCTCTAGGGCATATCACCAACAGAGGAAGGGCAGGGGCTGCACAAGGGAGGAAGGGCAACATGGGGTGGCGGCTCCTTGGAGGAGCTAGGACATGCGGCAGGGGCGTGGTGGTGCACTAGGATTTGGGGGGAGGGCGCCCCTGGCTCCACAAAATGCCCCCCGCCCCCTTGGCCAAGGCGCCATGGGCTAGGAGCCCAAGTTTTTCACCTTTTGCGAAAATCACCTTTTTAATTCCTTTAATTCCCACTCTACTTCATTTAGTCCTCGTAATACGATTCGGAATATTACAAAGGGAGACCTCCTCCTCCTATATAAAGGGGGCAGAGAGCTCTCGTTATACACACAAGTCTAAAGGGAAAAAAGATCAATAAAGAGAGAAGACTGAGACTGCATCTGTGTATTCTTGTCTATTGTTTAGTATTTGTGAGTTTAGAGATTCGTTCGTTGGCAACGCGACCTCGATTATACAATAGATTACTCGGTGTAATCGGCCAAGTAGACGAGTTAACCTCTGTATATGCTAGTCGTGATGAGGTGGCCACTGTCACTGAATTAATGGGCGTTTAAACGACTGTTAAGACCATTTTTCACTACATTGCATGATACACGTGTCACACGTCCCACTCACTGTATACACATACACACACGCTGAGTGGTGGAGCTAGGAATTGGAGATGAAGGGAGCCGAGAAAACTATATAGTAAAATTGCATTTTATGAGGAGAGCTAAATATCAGGAATATAGATAAAATTCTATGGATCACAAAAGAATGTAGCGACAAAATTTGAATTATAGGGAGAGCATTGACCCATGCCAACCCCCCTCGCTCTGCCTCTGCACATGCTAGAAATTTTGCCGATGTTTCAGACCCTCAGACTCGTTCAAACATGGAGTACATGTAATCCATCTGTATCCTCTGTTGTGGTGTGTGATCCTAACCGTCCACCGTGGATCATCAGATAGCTTACACAAATGCCCAGTCGCCCCATCTCAGCCGAGCAATGACTGGTAGTGTGATACTGTTGGGAAACCATGGGCGGGCGCCCCATCCAAAACCCTAGCAGGGCCTGTAGTCTATAAATAGAGATGCTAATCATTGTAAAAGACTGATCATGAGAAGAGAAATAAAGAGAAGAAAGAAGTCCCCATATATCTATGTGCTCAATCTACTATTTGTTCTTACATTGTTCTGTGCGATTCTACGCTTGTCTACGAGGTGATCGCTCGGTCTGGACTCACCAGCGATGGTTCCTCAATATATTATTAGCACGATCGACTCCGGCCTACCTCTAGGCTTACTCTACTTGGATCGAAAGGTAGCTGTCGTAGCACGACGCTCGTAGATCGAATCACATTTTCTAGATCGCTTTCAATTCCGCAAATTTGGATTTCTAGAGTATTTTCTACGGTGTAAATCCGCACCGTGAGCCGACTTGAAGTCACCGGCCAAGCCAATCGGTAGGTTGCATGAAAGAGTAGATGCGATTGCACTATAGATGATAGATTGAATGAACACAGACAAAGAAAAACGGCGCCCGCATGCGGCCATGCAAATTTCATTTAATCTTCGCGAGTCGACTTGTGGTCATTGGTACAATGCTGATCGGATGATTGATTGCCTGTTCATGGATGCACAAAGAAAAAAATCGCACGCGCCGCCGGACGCCGCGACGCTGTCGATCGTGCCACCGACTTTGTCGACTGAAGTCGCCATACCGCGCCGCCCACGCATGGTCAAACCGCGCCGACGCATGCCGCCTGAAGCCAGCCAAGCCGTTACTGGCCGGCCGTACTCGCCGTGCTCGAACACGCCATGCTCGTCACGCGCCCTGCACGGGCTCCATCGCGTCGCGCGCCGCATCTCGGGCCATCACGCCGCACATCGTGTTCGCCGCCTGCTGGCGCCTCGCGCTGCCAAGGCTTCACGGCTCCCACATGGTTACGACGCCGCGCGGCCTTACCGTCGCGCCCCTGCGATGGGCTCCGCGTCGCGTCTTCCCGCCATGCGCCGACATCCACGCCATCACGCCCACCCCAGCACCCAGCGACACACACCGGTGCCTCCGCGCCCGGCCGTGCTTCGACAAATTTCAAGATGGCCGCACACCGCCGCTTTACCCCGCATGGTCGTGACGCCGCCACTCGGTCACTTGACGATCAAGGCCGCCCTCGACCCTGCCGCCACGTCGCCTCGCTCCCAAGACCGCCCGCCGCGCCACCACGCGCAGAAGCGCCATCGCCGCCGCGCGTCGCCACGTCGCTTGACCCGCGACGACGCGTGCTCAAGACTAAGCCGCTCGCTGAGGCTACATCGGTAGCAAGACGCCCTCATTGCTAACGCGCACTGCCGCCTCACGCCTTTAGCCACACAATGTGGCACTAGAACCCTAGCACCTAAAGGCAATCGCCAAATGGGCCAAAGAAAGGCACGGCAGGTGGAAAACCGAAAAAAAAAGAAAAAAGGGGAAAAGGTGGAAAATCCCAAAAATTTGCAAATAAACCCTCGAAGTTCTTAAAATTATGAGGAAATATTTCGGGAAAGAAATTATTACAGAATAAACCCCCAGAATTTGAAAAATTGCGCTAAAATTTCTTAGAATTGAAATTTAGCGGTTTAACCCCTAAAAATTGCAGAATTCACCGAAAATTCATATTTTAGCGGTTTGAGCATTTGAAGCATGTTTAACTCTGTTATTATTATTTCTATGTAATTTATATATTATATTTACTATTTTGATTATCTATGATTGTTTATATTACTTTTAATCACCGAAAATAGCGTTGAATCATGAAAAATGCATAGAAAAATACGGGATCATGAACCGGGAGTTCGTAGAGCATGTTGAGAATTTTGCAACCATTTTATGCAGATTACCAGTAGTAATCTTATGAACTCTTTGCATAAATATGAAGATGACTAGCATCACGAACCAGTAGTTTGAAGAGCTAGCCCAGCATGGCTAGAATTTGTACCAGTCTTCAACTCTATGGTATGGTAATCACGGATGAGCAAAAGATTGAGAAGACTATATCTACCTTTCACCGAATGCGGTGCAATCCGCACACAACTATCGTCAAGACGGCTACAAGGAGTATGCTGAATGGATTAACATCATGCAAGTTGCGGAAGTTCAAGATGATGTTCTAAGGAAGAACTACATCTCACAGCCGTCTAGTAGCAATGTTGGCCATGAAGCCAATGCTAGAAGCTACAAGGTGAGGAAGCATCTCACAAAGGAAAGGGGCAAGAAGGGTAAGGTCATGGGTCGCATGTTATTGATGTTTCCCAGTCTAAGAAGAAGGGTAAAGGACATCATGAGGCACACCTTGCCATTGCAGGCACGAAGGATCCACAGCCATTAGTTGCACTCATGTTGCCATCACCCCTCCTTTGGACATCGTAGCGGTCGCAGCCATAGTTGCCCAAGAGGAGAAGGTCGTCATGGAGCAGATTAAGGCAGAAGTTTCTAAGTACTTCGCTGATTCGATCTAGTGCACGCATTGCACTTAGATCTTTTTATAGCCACTTGCAGTTTGTGGTTGTGATGGAACATTAAATTATTTTATTCTAGGAGAGCAAAGCATTAAGTTCTTATAATGAGTCCTGGAAGCCTTAATTTTTCCTGTATTTATAATAGCAAGTTATGTTATGATATTTGAAGTATTAGAACGCGTGTGATGTCCTATGGAGGAAGTGTGCTTAGCGAATAGCGGCTGTGAATACCATCTTGAGAGATCTGAAAGTTTTTCGATCGATCGGCAAGAATCTTTGGTAGTCTTCACGACAATTGCAGTAAAGGATACTTGTATAATAGGCTCAGGAAGGACCACAATTATACTTAGATGGACACAACTTTGATCATTAAAGAATCGCTTTGTAACATCCCAATTTTTCTAAGCTTTAAAATCCCTTGAATAGTTGGTAGAGAAAATTCACCATTTGGATTTATGTGAATTTAATTTAAAAGCTTAATATTGGACTTTGAGTAACAAAACCATTTAATACGACTAAAGCCAACATGAACAATAGTCAAAACTATTTTATTTGGATTCTTTGTGCTTGGATATATTTTCTAGAATTTTCGGAATTTTTCCAAGTTCATTTGCTATTTTCCATTGCTTATTTGAATTTACGCTATCTTCTAAAAGGAAAAACTAATTAAAATCTCCAAAGCATTACTTGGGCCTAAACCCAAGCTCTTCCTGTTAGGCCCGGTATTGTCTTGCCAATCCTTCCGCAGATTGGATCGGCGGCGAACGCCTCGATCTCCACGCTGCTTTCTCTCTCTCCCGCCTTCCCCACTCCCAGCGTTGGATCGCAAATGGACGTTCGATCTTGAGGGCTGTTTGGAGCGGTCCTAACGCTCCCTTCGATTGTGGGCGTCCGATCTAAAGCGGACGACCAGATCTTAGCCCTCGCGCGAGCGCCTCGCCTCTCTCTCTCGACACGTGGGCCCGCCATAAATCGCTGCCTCGACACGGTCTCTTCCTCTCGCGACTCATGACAGCAGTCCGCCATTGCCGCTTAGAAGCTTCGCTCATGCGGTCGTTTCGCTAACAAAACCCCGATTTCCGCACCAAACTTCATCGTTATCTTTTCAAGACCGACTCTGTTTGAATTTGAAACTCAAACTTCGTCTCTATCCTGCTTTATCTCGTGGCGACCATTTGAGGCGCTTTAACCCGCCATGCACGACGCCATCTCAAGCTCGCTCGTGCCTATAAAAGGACCCCCCTGCTTCGCCTTCGCCCCCTTTCCAAAACCCCTCGCTCAATTCCACCCGAGAGCCTCCGCATCGCCGCCAATTTAAGCTTTAAGGTCTTCTCGCCGCCGGTGGGATTTCTTCGATGCGCCGCCGCCAGAGTCAGCCACTTGGCGTCGTCGTGGAGCACACCATCGGGATCGCCATCACCTCCTCTACCTCCCGGACCCTTCCCAGACGACAATCCTCATTGAGCGCCCACCGAAACAAAACTCGAAGCCGCCCGCCGCTCCAACCTCGCCACGGCCACCACGATCGTCCTCGACCTCCCAGACCTACACCACCGAGGTTCGCAATAACGCCACCACACACCCATACCAACCACCTCATGGGTGATCATCAGAGGCCGGGTGACCATCGGTCTAGAGCGCCGCGTGCTGCCGCCACCACGCCACCGCCTCACCTCTGTGCTGCGTGGCATCCTAAGTGGCGCCATGTCGACCCACCACATGAGCGCCACGTGGCGCACCAGTGCCGCCCGGATCCAAAGGCTCGGTGGACTCATCCACCTGGAGTCAGGTTCTTACATGTGGGTCCCACATGTCGATTTTATTTTATTCCTTTAATTTAGAATTCGCCGCTAACGCCACATTAAGCAATAATCCATGTTTTTCTTTAAGAAATAATTCGAAATTCGTGATAATTCAATTTCTAGGGTTATTCTTTAGATCCAAACTTCCAAACCTCATAACTTTTGCATCCTAACTCCAAATGCGAGTCAAATTTCTAAATTGTCTAAAATTAAGATCTATTTAATGGAGATCTTTATTTATTTATTTTTGAGTTGTTTGCCTCATTATTTATTTATTTTGTTTGTTTGCTTCTGTTTATGAGTAGATTTGACGCTCGGAGGATTTGCGAGAAGAAGAACACATCAAGACCAAGACCAATTCATAGATCTATTCCAAGGCAAGTCATGCTTTGACCATGTTGAATCGATTTTCCAAATATTATTTTAATCCAAAGTATTGCATTTATTTCAAGTAATTATTTAAATGATTTTGGGATTAGCTATTAAGTCCAATCTGTTATGCCTTCCTTGTGTAACTTGTTATGCCTTGATCCTTTGTCACCCTAGTTGATATTTAGTTGGTAAATATTATAGCACCAACGTGGGTTGGTTAGTACAATTAGATTGCTTAGCCATGCCACGAATCACCTATTCATGTAAAGTGCAATTATTAACTGACTAAGTGACTATGTAATTTTGTAATAATCAGGTGCACTATGTGTCCTCATGGCATGTGTTGCACTTAATTCAACTGGTGGGAAAAAGGTTTAGGTGAGGCAAGTGGAAGGAACTGTGTGACATGGTGGCTATGTGATATGGGTTTGTGAATCATGTGTCATATTTATCTATGTGCCTTAGTAAGAACAATGGAAGTCTTGCCTCGGTCATTTAAGGACTGAACTTTAGCGCCATTGAACTGAGCCCACTTTGTCTGCATCGCATGCTGTTATGGGACGGCCTAGCATAGTAAGATCTGAATTCTTGGCATTGTTTGCTCGGTGGTAGGTTAGGCTATGTGAATAGGGTGGAGGTGTGTGCTACCACGTAGTCGCATTATGGGACGGTTCGCGCCTCCATCCAACGATGTGTGTTGTACCTTACACTGTGTATGGTTTGGTATGACGTAGGCACATCGGGAGCATCTATGTTAAGATGAAGTTTCTGAAATGCTTTGTTACGATTAGTGCTTGCAACACTAGTTGTATCTTGTGGGTAAAGTGTACAAACTCTGCAGAGTGTAAACAAATCTATTCGAATAGCCGCGTCCCGGTTATGGACAACGCCGATTTCACACGAGGGTAGATCTTCATAAAATCTGTGTGGGAAGGGGGTGTGTGATTTAAATCATATAGCTATGTGAATAATCTGTTTAGGCAGTGTGTGTCTTTGTGAAATCAACTGTTCAAATTATTATTAATGTCTATTTGTTTTACCTATCTTCAAATCTATTATTGTATTCAATTGCAAATATTGCATTTTCGCAAAAGAACCACAAAATGCCATTCTCTTGTAATAAGCCCGCATGTATACTTGCATTTACGTGGTGTGACTTATGTAGTACGGTGTACTCACGCTTGCTTTAAAATAAATCAAGCGAAGAGGAGTCTTCACCAAAGATTCGAGGAGGAGTTTATCGAAGGTGCTTGATCGTGGGGTCTTGATCGATCGGTTGCCCGTGGTGAATCGATGGGACACCGCTAGCTTTTGTTTCCGCCGCTGCGTTATTTCTCTGTTAGCCTGCGTGGGCTTAATAATTGTAAACTTCGACCATAAGGTCAAACCATTATTTATTAATCAAACTATGCGTTTATGTTATTATTCGCTGTGTGGATCGACACTCATCTTTGTTGATACTTGTGTGCACTAGCGTGATTACGGACTAGTGCATAAAACACAGAGGGTCCGAATTGTAATTTTGGGTCCCGACAGAGGTGGTATCGAGCCATACCGATCGTAGGTCATACCCTTAGATCGGTAGTCTTAGAGAGTCCAAACTATTTTCTAAAAAGAAAATTTAACTTGCAAGACTAAATGAATTGCTTAACTCCTCTCATATCTCTCTTGACTCATCTATTGCTGAAATTTTTCCCTCTCCCCGCTGGTTTTAACTTGGTTCCCGCCTCTTGTCTATCTTGACAGATACCTTACCTTCAGACCTTCGGAGATTGCAACGGAGGACTTGCCGCAGAGCTATGGAAGCTGCTACAGACACTTGGAGGCTTCGATCGCCCAATGTCTTCATGGCAATGTAGTACCGTCCTTGAGATAGATCGTGGTGTGATCTGCCGTCTGACAATCTACACCAGAAGGAACACTAGAGGCAGCCAACCCTTGGATATCTCAGTCAGGAGGACTACCTTCGGGCTTGGAATCCAGGAGTCATCACGCTTGGCCATCCGCAGAGTTTGCAACATCTACGCCCAAGAGCTGCAGAACACTGTCTTCCGCTATCATCCTAGATCTGCAGCAATGGACCTCCCGGCTCACTTTCTCTCTACAAATGGGGGAAGGCAACGCCACAGTGGTACACCTTGCCCAGTTCACAGCTGCTCAGGAGGAGTCTCTGGCGTTAGTCGCCACAGAGCTGGAGTGTGCCTATGAAGCATGGGAAAGAGCCGAGAACAGAGTCGCTGTCTTAGAGCAAGCTCTCTACGGTCAGCATGAGCTTGAGGAAGATCAAGACGGAGAAGATCAAGAGGAGAATCCAGAAGAACATCAAGAGGAGAATCCAGAAGAAAATCCAGAAGAAGATCCAGAAGAGATTCTAGAGGACCCGGCGAGGTCAGCAGAGCCGGAGGAGCGATTACACTCAAGACTCAAAGACGCCTGCTCTGCCGCACAGGCCCCACGTAGCATCGGAGACCGATTCATGCGGATGCCAGCTCACTTCCGAGTCTGACGGTGGTAGGGCGAGCGCGTGGTTGCGGAGGCTTTCTCGAATAGTTGGTTTAAGTTCCAGTTCAGTCAGGCTTAGCCAGTTTTCCCTTTTCAGAGTCGCCTTTAGGCGGTAGCTTGTGTGCTTAGGTTCGTCTTAATTCCTTGTGTGCAAGTGTGAGCTGCAAAAGCCCTTAGGCATTTGTTGCAGCCATGCTAAAACCCTAATAATAAAGTTATTTCATTGAGTTTCTTGAGCTGTGTTTGTTGGGTTTAATCTATTCTTCCCTGTTTAGTTCTTAACTCATCTTGTGCTTGCTACCTTATCTAACCTATGGAGCTTCACCAGATGGTTCAGACTCGCCACACCGCTGCAAGTGGATCCGGCACCCAAAGATCCGAGGAAAATGATCAAATCCTCAGAGGACAAGGTCGCCTCAAGCACCACCTCTTGACTTGCGTAACTTTGGGGCCTTCATGGCAAAGACAAACACAGATGATGTATGCTATGATGAACCGGATGCAAAGCTATGACCAACAACAACAACAACCACAATCATCAAGGAGGAACCCGTTAGGCTCATGGTCACCGGGGTCATCTAAGTTGGCCAATTCATGAGGACCCGTCCGCCAACTTTCTCCGGCATGTCACGCCAATAGAAGCGATGATTGGCTTCAGGCGTAATTGAGAGGAAGCCGCGATCACCCAATGCGCCGATCACGAGAAATTTTGTATGCCACTCATCGGATGGAGGGCGTAGGCTGGCGAATGGTGGAGAATTTACGCACGGCGATGAGGCACGCAGAATATCACTTGGGAAGAATTCTCCGCAGACTTTCCGCCAAGATATCATGTACTGAAGGATCATGGATTTAAAGAAAGATGAGTTCCGTGCTCTTAAGCAAGGGGCTGTGTCGATGATGACATTCAACAAGTTTACTCGGCCTAGCCCGCTATGCTCCAGAGGATGTCGCTCTCGACAAGGCTCGCTTGTAGTCGCTTCTTAAAGGATTGAACTCGTGGCTACAGTCAATCTGCTTGCCCACACCTTCCCTGCATTTCGTGAGTTGATCAACAAGGCATTAGTTATGGAGGATAAACGCAAGGAATCTGGAGGACCACGCCAAGCGAGGATGGCTCGACAAGGAAGCCACCACCACAACAAAGAGAGAGCAAGAATAGTGCCACAAACAGATCAATCGCCTCCACCAAGAAAGTTCTTTCAGACACCTACACGACCTTTAGCACCTCGGGCTTTTGTTCAGACTTTCGCAACCCTACACCACCAACCCCACCCTCAGGAGCAACAGTGAATGAACCCGGAGTGTGCTACATTGTTGCCAACCGTGTCACTCATTAATCGCTAATCCCTAGAAGGAACAATCACTCCATCCGCTTCAACCTTGGAGCAACACCGCCAAGACCCCAAAGGTGCATAAGCCAGAGTTTCTCAGGAACCAACAACCAGAGGAACGCCTCGCTGCTTGTCGAGGTCGTGTTAACCACGCCACTCGAAGGAGCCTGAGAAGCACCAGACGTCAGACCGGGTAAGTTCCTAGTAAATTCAATACCGCATGACGATTCTCATTTGATTCGGAGCTTCGCGATTCGTTTGTTTCGGAGTTTTTGCAACTAAAAAATAAATTGGACGTTATGCACCTTAAGCATATTTTGCTAGTCCATGCCTAGAGCGTAGCTAAGTTCTAAAGTGGGTTGTTTGGGAGCTAAGTTACTCATAGTCGAGTTGAGTTTCTAGCTAACCTAATTGTTCTTGACACCCAAACCATCGATGTCATTCTTGGCATGGATTGGTTAACTAAGCACAAAGCCGCATAGATTGTGGTCAAGAGTCAGCATAATCGAGGATACCAAAGGAAACAAGGTAGAATTCCTAGCTACCTCAAGGCGTGATGGGCATCTGCTAGTCAATAGCCTCAAGACCATTGCTTTGAAGATGTGCCCGTTGTCCCAGAGTATCCAGATGTGTTTCTGGAAGAGTTACCAGGGATGCCACCGGATCGTGA
Source organism: Phyllostachys edulis (assembly GCA_036346405.1). Lineage (NCBI taxonomy): Eukaryota > Viridiplantae > Streptophyta > Magnoliopsida > Poales > Poaceae > Phyllostachys > Phyllostachys edulis. The sequence continues at coordinate 40,382,600 of CM070559.1, forward strand.
CATCGAGTTTGTCATCGATCTAGTGCCAGGAACAGCACCAATCTCGAAGAGACCTTATCGGATGCCAGCTGATGAGCTAGCAGAGATGAAGAAGCAGATCGAAGAACTTTTGGAGAAAGGCTTTGTGAGGCCTAGTTCGTCACCATGGGGAGCGCCAGTCCTGTTCGTCAAGAAGAAGGATGGAAGCATGAGAATGCGCATCGACTACCGGTCTCTCAATGAAGTCACCATCAAGAATAAGTACCCATTGCCTCGGATAGATGATTTGTTTGATCAAATGAAAGGCGCCGAGTGTTTTCGAAGATCGATCTGCGATCGTGGTTACCATCGCTTGAAGATTTGTCCTGTGGATATACCTAAGACCGCTTTCTCAACGCTGATGCGAACATTATGAGTTCTTGGTCATGTCCTTTGGTCGACAAATGCCCCGCCATTATTTCATGAACATGATGAATAAGGTATTCATGGAGTATTTGGACAAGTTCAGTAGTTGTATTCATCGATGATATTCTAGTTTACTCCAGTCGAAGAAGGACATGCGAGCATTTGACACTACTACAAAAGCAAAGCTATAGTAGACGCTTATCACTGCATTTGCCTTTGGAACCGCCTGCGTTGGGCATTGCCGACCTAGCGGTGGCGCGGGGAAGCCTATCACGACGGTATTTTAGAACCGCTCGGTGATAGTCATTTATCCAGATGGTTCTATTCACAAACCGCCTCGTGATAATCTTCAATCGCTGCATTTCGGCCCTATTTAGAACCGTCAGGTAATATCACGCATGTTCTAAATAAGGACCGCTCAGGATTGAAGAGATATCACGCACGGTTCGTGAATAGAACCGTCAGGATAATTCGCTGACGGTTCTATTTACAAACCGCTCGGTGATAGATGATCATCACGCATTTGCTTTTTATTAAGAACCGCTCGCGATATGCCCATCGCAGATAAATTGAGCGCGACATCCTCTCGCCGACTTCGCCGCTATGTCCATCGCCAAGACCGCTGCGTGCCTTTCCACTCCCTCCGCTTCGCGCTTTGGATAATATATAATCAACTGCCCCCTATTTCTTTGGGCTCCAATTAGATCTGGTAGCTAGCTTTCTCCCCAAAGCGTGCCACTTCCCCCCTAGCTCCTCCAACTCATGCGGCTCCTCCCCTAATTAAACAGATGAAGTAATACCGATTATCCTTTTTCCACTCTATTGATTAGTGAATTTTCCCGATTTTGCTACTCCGCATATAGACCCTAATGTTTTGTTTTTTTGTTGTATTCCTTAATCTAAGCATAGGGTTTAGGTTTCAATTAATACTACTTGATGGGAAAAGGCAAAACGACGCACATCTAGCTCTCAATTTGATGGACCCTATTTCTAGAAAATGAAAAGCAAAACATGTAGCCTTTAATTAATCTGGTGTAATTCCTTTGTGCAATGATGAGACAAAAAGCGAGTAAGCACGCGCAAAGAAGTGAAAGTCTTAATCGTAACTAATTTCATGAGTAGTTTTCTAGAACAGATTAAAAAGAAGAATTTATGACACACCAAGATAAGTCACATGTGCAATGATCTATTTTATATTTCCTCCATTTATATCCATGAAGAAACGCCATCACAAGGGTTTATTGTTTCAATTATATGAAAACGGATACCCGTGCAATCGCTGAACCAACTTGCTAGTTATTAGGATCTTCCTCTTGTCTTTTGTCTCGTATCTAATCAACAATCATGCAGATAATCAATAATTATCCGCTGCGCCACTTAGAGAGGAGAAGGTTGGACCCTTGCCCTAAGCGCCTCAACACCCGCCACCTCTCCCCCATTGCGCCACCTTAGAGAGGAGAAGGAAAGGAGAGGAATCGATTTTCTTCGTGAGCTCCGAGGGTAACGATCTATAACCCTTTATGTTTGCTATAAATTAATCGCTAATCAATTTTGACACTAATTTGTTACATGCGTAGTGTAGATGGATCAAACTGGATGTACAGCAGAACCGTGTGAGTCAAGAGTACATTAATGGCGTGGTTGCTTTTAGAAGAGCCACCGAGGTGATATGTTGAAGAAGGAGATAAATTTTATGTAATCGTCCATGCATTGATTATGTAATTTGAAGATGTTTAACAACGCGCGTAATAGAAGCGCACTTGATTCAAGGGTTTCACAAAGGGTATACATGTTGGACCACCACGGTGAAGAGCAGATTATTACACATGAAGTTAGTAATGACGGCATCGCCGAGGAAGTCAACGATATGCCGATGATGTGGTATCTGCTTTTGATGAGGATATGTCACACGATGACAACTGGATCGATGCTACGCGATGCGTAAGAGAACTACTGTGAGAGAGAGTTTTGTAAATTCGAGGGCTTAGGGAGGACTCGGTGAGACCTTTGTTCCTCGTTGCAAGCCGAATATACAAGGTTGTCAACCGTGCTTGAACCGCTGAAATTGAAGGCAAGCAATGGTTGGTCCGATAAGAGTTTCACGGCGTTTTTAGGTCTCCTAGCGGACATCCTTCCGGAGGGAAACGTGTTGCCCAAAGACCACCTATCAAGCAAAGAAGGTTATTTGTCCATTGGGAATGGAAGTAGAAAGAATACATGCATGTCCGAATGATTGTATCCTATCGTAAAAGAGTATGCGACATGCATGTATGTCCTGTGCAAAGCATCCCGATACAAGCGCGAGAATATCGCTAAGGTGAAGCAAGGACCTCCTGCTAAGATGTTGTGGTATCTCGCACTGTGATCCCATCGCTTGAAGCGCTTATTTTAACGCAAAGGACGCAAGATTGCTGCAAGGCTGGCACTCAGAGGAGCGTAAGAGAGATGGAAAGCTAAGACATCCCGCCGATTCTCGCCTAAAGGAGAAACTTCGATCGAGCTTCCAAGAGTTCGTGCGAACCGAGGAACATAAGGTTAGGGTTGAGTACAGATGGAATGAATCCTTTCGGTAACATGAGCAGCCGACATAGCACCTGGCCCGTGAATCTATGTATGTACAACCTTCCTCCTTGGCCGTGTATGAAGCGGAAGTACATTTTGATGTCACTACTTATCCAAGGGCCGAAGCAACCCGGGAATGATATTGATGTGTACCTAGCACCATTGCTGGAAGATCTTGTGACACCGTGGAACGAAGGGTGCAGGTATGGGATGCGCATAAACGAGAGAACTTCACTTTACGCGCCATGTTGTTCTCGCACCATCAATGATTTTCCCGCCTCTGGTAACTGTCGCTTCCCAAGACAAAAGGAGCCAAAGCCTCGTCTCAAGACCGCTAGATGCTACAGAGAGTGTATGGTTTGAACAACTCACAAGAAAATCTGTAGTATAAGGCCACCGTAGGTTCCTTCTGTGAGTCACCCATACCGCAAGATGAAAAACAATCGACGGAAATAAGGAGAACGATTCACTCCAAGGGCTTTTAGAGGAAAGAGGTCTATGATATGGTTAAGGATATCGATGTTGTGCTTGGGAAGGGACGAAATTAAGAACCCGTGAGAAGAACATCTGAAGAAGCGGTCATTTTTTGGGACTTGCCTTATTGGGAGCACTTAGAAGTTCGCCAACGCATCGACGTCATGCACGAGAGAAGAATGTATGTGATAGCTTGATTGGTCTCTTCTTTCAACATTAGTGGCAAAACAAAGGATGGTGTTAACGCACGGCGTGACTTGGTTGATATGAACATAAGGACTCGAGTTAGCACCGAGAGACCGACACAGACTTAACGTATTTCCCCAAATTTGCTACACTCTATCCAAGGCCGAGAGAAATGAATCGTGCGAGCTTGCATGGAGTGAAAGTCCCATCCGGTTACTCCGCTAACATTAAGAACCTTGTTTCTATGCAAGATTTGAAATTAATTGGTATGAAGTCTCATGATTGTCATGTGCCGATGACACAAATGCTTCTGTTGTAATTAGAAGTATCTTGCCAACAAGGTCCGAGTGGCAATCTTGAGGTCAGGTTATTTTTCAACTCAATTGCTCAAGATCATTGATCCCCAAGGACTAGATGCTCGCAGCCGGTGGTGACCACTCTATGTCATCTTGAGATGTATTTCCTCCGCCATTTTTCGATATCATGGTCCATCTCATTGTTCACCTTGTGAGAGAGATAAAGATATGCGCCCCCGTGTTCTACGCCATATGTACCGCTCGAGAGGTACATGGGAATTCTCAAGTCCTACGACGGAATCGATCTCGACCGAGGGCGAGATCATCGAAGGTTATGCAACCGAAGAGGTCATTGAGTTCTGCGTCGACTACATGGCTCGTGGAACCGATAGGTGTGCCTCTATCTCGCCATGAGGGGAGACCGATGGTATCGACCATCGGAAGGAAATCAATAACTCCCGATCCGATACATACGCCAAGCCCATTTCATGGTCTTGCAACACATGACCCAAGTGTCCCCGTGATATCGACGAAAGCACAAAGACATGGTGCGCCAATGTAATCCGGCCGGTTCGGAGGTTTGGATCACGAGAGAGCACAACCGCTTGCTCAACGAATGGTTAAAGGTGCGAATCATCGGGAGGTCATCAAGTGATGATACGCCGCTATGGTTGGCACGAGGGCCACAATTTACAATTGTCACATGGCAAGGATACGACATCAATGGGTACACATTTTATACGGCACTTCAGATAGGAAGAGCACGAGGCTTGTAACAGCGGTGTCCACATAGATGCATTCAAGACTGGATGGGATGAGGAGCTCCTACTATGGGCAAATAGACGAGATATGGGAGCTCGACCACGCTTTTCAAGATCCCCTATTTCGTGCCGTTGGGTCCATCTCCACAAGTGAAGGTCGACAAGCACGGTGTCACTACCGTGGACCTTTAACGGTCGGATATAAAGACGAACCATTCGTGATCAAGCAACCAAGTTGTTCAAGTCTTCTATGTAACCGACCCTTGCAAATAAGAAGCGCCACGAAGTTCTTCATGGAAAAAGGAGGATTGTCGGAGTTGAGAATGTAGTGGACGAGGAAGAATACAATCAATTTGACGAGTTGCCTCCTTTCGAAACGGCATTAGGCTCGAGGAAGAACCCAAAGAGGAAGCTAGCTATATGCGCCGATCATCATGAAGGCCTATATCTTAATTAAGAATTTACTCCAATGTAATTAATTTATTCCATAACATCATGTGTTATGGACTTGTAATCTCTCATATATTTTGATGTCAACGTGAAATTGTCATGTGTTGATGTGTTATGGACTTGTCATATTTGATATTGATGTCAATGTGGACGACATTGTAATGTGGAGTATCAAAATTGTCATCATACTTGATTTGGAGTTGAGTTGAATTAGATATGAAATTTTGAAGTCAAATGTGTTATGAACTTGTCATCATACTTGTCACCATGTTAGAATTCATATGGACTTGTCATAATTGTCATCATACTTGTCTCAAAGAAGTTCACTATGTTTTCTCGTGATATTTATGTCTCACCGTGTTCGATATGTTTTGTCAGAATATCATAAATTGGCCTCAGTATTTGGCTATCACGAGTCGGTTTTATTATACAACACTTTTGTGGTATAATATCACGCACGGTTAGCGTAATGAGAACCGCTCAGCGATAATAATCACGCATTTGTTCCATAATAGAATAAATCGTGATATATCACTGCAGCGGTTCTATTATGGAACCGTCTCGTGATAATAATATCACGCATTTGCTCATCCACGAACCGCCTGCGTGATATATTTTTATAAGGCGGAAACGCTAGGTTTTTCCTCTCACTTCTCACTTCCTCTCGCGCCCTTACGCTCTCGCGCTCGTCACGCCTCCTCTAGGGTTTAGGGCTCACCTTCACGCCGATTTCGACCTCGCACTACCGCCAAACATTGGTGCCAACCTTCGACCTTCGCCCGACCTCTAACCGCCGACCTGGTGTCGCCCGCCGACCTCGGCGCGCCTGCTCACCTCCTGTGTGAAGTCGTCGCCGCCTTGACCTCAGCTGGCCACCGCCCCCAAGACATTGGCGCCCCAACGCCGGCCTCCTCCCCTGCCAGAGTCGGCCTCCTCAGACCGGCCTTCTCCTCTGCACCGCCTTCTCCCGGCTCCTCCTCCCCTGTCGACCTCCTCCCCAGCCTCCCTCCTCCCGCATCGGCCTCCTCCCCACTTTGGCCTCCTCTTGCACCGTGAGTTCTTGTCGCGGCATCCTCTCTGTGAGTATTGCTCCTCTGTGGCGATTCAGCTGATCTTTGCATATATATATATATATATATATATATATATATATATATATATATATATATATATATATATATATATATATATATATATATATATTTGCATGTTAGTTGCAAATTGATTAGTGGGCTTTGTTGACATGCTCGGATGAACTCATGCCTTATATTCGAGATTGAATGTGATAGTTAGTTCATACTTGAGCTCTATTGTATTACTTGCTATTGTCAATATGTTGTACTGTTAATTGGTTACTTTCGTTGAGCTCATAGTTCTATTGCAAATTGATCGCTTGTATTGACTAGTTTGTGATTCTTCTAGTAGTATGTATGAGCTCATTCAACTTTTCATTTGCCATCTTGATCTCTCTCAGTAGTCAACCTCTCGCTTGATCGAAGTTTAACTGCTTTTGCTAACAGTTGAGATCATTTGACGCTAAGCAAAGTATTGTTTAGAGCTCATAGTTTGAATTTATATTATCATATTCATTTCATGAAGAGTATAGACAATAGGATTGAGATGGCAAAGACTTGTTCTTTAGCTACTCTCCTTCCGAGAGCACATAATATCATCAATTAATATGTTGGAATAGTGTCTATGGCACCGTGAGTTCTGTGCGCGCATCCTCTCTCAGAGTATTGCTCCTCTTGTGGCGCTTCGGTTGATCTTTGCATATATATATATATATATATATATATATATATATATATATATATATATATATATTGCAAATAGTTAGATGATACCTTCATCTGTATTAGTTCTCGATTTCAGTCTAGTATCAAGATATTGCAAATTGATCAATGGGCTTTGTTGACATGCTCGTGATGAACTCTCGCCTTATATCGAGATTGAATGTGATAGTTAGTTCATACTTGAGCTCTATTGTATTACTTGCTACCGCCAATATGTTGTATCGTTAATTGGTTACTTTCTGTCAACTCATAGTTCTATTGCAAATTGATCGGCTTGTATTGACTAGTTTGTGATTCTTCTAGTAGTATGTATGAGCTCATTCAACTTTTCATTTGCCATCTTGATCTCTCGTAGTCAACCTCTGCTTGATCGAAGTTTAATCTGCTTTCATTATGCTTGAGATCATTTGACGCTACAAAGTATTGTTTAGAGCTCATAGTTTGAATTTATATTATCATATTCATTTCATGAAGAGTATAGACAATAGGATTGAGATGGCAAAGACTTGTTCTTTAGCTACTCTCCTTCCGAGAGCATATAATATCATCAATCGCGATTTCTTAGAGAAGCCGGTGGATTAAGGAGTGTTAAATTCTTTAGGAATTATGCTTTAATGCTAATTAATTTTGTTGGGATTAATTCTGAAATTTTTCTAAAATCAGATTTTTTACAACAATCCAAAAAAGAAAGTTTTACTTGATTCTATTTTGTTTCTATGTTGGGATTAAACCTTTGCTTAGCATTTCCTTCAATCGATCATTTTACTTGATTCTAGTTCTATGTCTTCATTAAAGGCTAGTCTTCTCGTACATGAAGCATTAAACCTTTGCTTAGCATTTTCTTCGCCGATCCCGACACTTGAGTGTACCTCGCTTCATGCCAATCCTCCACGGCACAGAAAGGTATGGTACACTCCAAAGGTGTCGGGCTCGATGAAGTAGGTTCGAAAAGATAGGCTCGAGCAAAAGATTTGTATCACTAGTTTCTATCTATACAAAGATCACAAGAGAAGTCGTGGATTAAGGAGTGTTAGAATAGAAGCTCGTGGATTAAGGAGTGTTAGGAATGTTAGTAGTCCAGATGAGCTCATTCAACTTTTCATTTGCCATCTTGATCTCTATAGTCAACCTCTGTATTTCTTCCCGAGATTAATTGTTTCATATTTATGCCGGAATGTTAGTAGTCAAGATGAGCTCATTCAACTTTTCATTTGCCATCTTGATCTCTATAGTCAACCTTTGTACTTCTTCCCGAGAGCAAGTAAGCGAGATGGCGGAGGCACTGTTTTCATCGCCACACGACGCCAGCAGATGGAAGAGGCGCAAGGCCGCCAACACCGACCTCTTGGATGGAAGAGGCGCCGACGAGGCCGTCACCGGCACGACAATAATGACACGGAAGCGAGATGGCAGAGACAATCGAAATGCCTCACGGCCGGTCATCACGGAGGTCAAGGACTTTGGGGTCCCTCTGAGTCCCAAGAGATCGCCGCAAGATTCCTGACCATCTCATGGATACTTGAAGGAACGGGTCCTCATCACCACACCAAGGTGGAAGGACTCGACGAAGAAGCGAAAGGCGCCACAGGGACGTAACTTTCAGAGAAGTTCACTATTCCGTATATATGTGGCACGCGGGCGACGGACGGCGATGCTCACGATGGTAAATCGTGAGGACCTTCAAGAGCATTCTTGTCACGAAGCACGTGAACACGGTCGACGCCTTCGCAAAGATAGATTCTTGACGCGGAAGCATGGGACACCTTTGTGGCTATGAAAACGTTTCGGCGAATTTAAGGAGCAAAGTGCGCGCACAAAGCTCTCCAGACATCGAAACACTCACCCGCACAGACTCGCACCGCTGGGTACGCGGTAAATACGAGGAATGGGCGGAGGAAGGAGAACCCGCTTCGATGTCACGCACCGCTGCCCCTAAGCCGGTTAAAAGCGAGGGCACAAGTCTCGCTTTTCAAAGATCTCCTTCACAAACCCTAAGCATCAGAAGTGTCCCAACGGTGGTAAATATATCGAACTACTAAGTTGTTAATAAGTCCATAACTTCATAGTGCCTATAATAACGTGATGACCTCTTGCAGCTGCGATTTGATCGCCCAAGCTTCCCAAGGCTCCTTCCATGCGCATGGGAGAAGGATATACTATCTACGGCCTTGGGAAACAAGGAGCACCTTGTCGCACGCGAGGCCTTGGGGTTAACGTGCATCTTTGGAGTCATGGATTCGCTGACGACTACTACACGATAGGACTAGGAAGAGATCCAAGGTCGAGCACCACAACCTCTTGGTACAGATGATTACTAACCAATTTCAAGTAGAGATGGCAAGATTGCGGAGTCAAATGGATATACTCATGAGCCGTGGTCGCAAGTCGCCTCGCTAATTTGGGAGAGACTCCTCGACGTCGGAGTAGCGCCGCCATTCACAAGATAATTGTGAACATGACGACGTCCGACACCGATAGACTACATCAAGGTAACGACATCTATGGAATGCACCAAAGATAGACCCTAACGACGCCTTAGCTAATTGCGATCGCTTTGTAGGAGCCGACGCCCAGAAGCTCCAAGTGAGGATGGATGGGTCCTTTGTATTGAGGCTGCACAGGGATGGTGTATCCATACGAGGAAGGGCAAGGCAAAGACGGCTCCACCGGTGCACGGTTACGCCAAGGTCCGTGGATATGGTACATGTCAATTTCTCGAGCCATCCTACCGACATTTGCCCGAACGAAGAGATCACAACACTAGGGATGCCGCCCTCTTTTATCCAAAGGCCCAAGAAGAACATCGCTCGACCCAAGAAGGCTGCGATCCGACACGACCATTCCTCTCCAACGGACCTCGATGACTCCACCTCATGTTTACCAAAAGGCCACCTCTTCGATTCCCGTGGAGAAGACGCCGGCGAACAGAAAAGCGCGTCGACGATCGGCTCCTCGAAGTCGCTCTCACAAAAAGACGCCGCCAATCGCTAAGGCCAAATCGAAATCAACGAACGCATACGCCCCTAAGTCCGGAAGTCCGAGAAGTCCGGAAGTCCGCGATACCGGAAGTCCGCGATACCCGGAAATACATCATCGAAACCGCAGTTCTCGCCGCAAGATAATGCACGCTGATATGCTTGTCGCTTTGCATGCCGGTACTTGGACAAGACCCAAAAGAAGGGTGCGACATCGAATCACCGCCGACACGAGGACAAGCATTTCTTCAACGGACGAGGTACTTCGTCGGGCTTCAATGATTTATTTGAACTATTCAACCTCGCTGGCCTCGACGCCTCGCTTCTACGATGTTGACATCGAAGCGCGCATAATCAAGTTCTACATTCATCTAATACCGATAAATATCACAACTCATTGCTTATGTATAGATACATGCCGCAAAATGTCCGGAATGGAAAGAACCGTGGGTTTCTCGACCCACACGTGGTATCGCTGCAAACCATCCAAGAAGACTCGCCCTTCGCCGAGAAATACATAACGAGGTCATTGCTTCTACAGAGGAACATGAAGTACATAGTGGTGCCCTACAACCAGTGGGTAAGTGTCACTACTTGCTATACAAATTTCATTTGTACTTTATACGCAAGACTAACTTAGGTTTAATGACTATAGCGACATAGTAGGTACCATTGATTCTTTTAGTTATTATACCCAAGAGGAACCATGTGATATACCTTGATTCCTAAACCGCAACAAGCACGACTTCAAAGACTCTAAGAGGAATACTGAGAGGTATGCTCATTTCCTCCTTACATAACTCTATTGTAGTCTTCATTCGCTTGAAATGGCCGAGGATAATTTTTTCAATCATGTAGGTCGCTTCATCAATTATGTTGCCAACAAAGGAATATACGATGGAAAGAGCGCCTAACTAACACACAGTGATGGATT